>JANAVB010005597.1:21479055-21855225 GCA_029216955.1 Iris pallida | reverse complement strand
GAAGGAGCCCACCTTCACGTCGTCGGCCTGTGACACGACTTTCTCGGAAGAGGAGAAAGAAGTCCCCAGCAGAGTCGCCAGCTTATTTGCCATTAAAATTGTTTGATTGAAAACTTTAATACAAACAGAACAGTGTTACAATGTAGGACTTAGATGTAGTCCTAGGAGTACACTTTTGTTTAAGCTGGGTCCTTAGTGCCAATGGAGCGAGTGGTAATGCGTTAACTCCGTTGACGGGCTGACGACGGTTATCGGTTCTCTGAAGGTGTGGATTGCTCTGGGTGCTGGAGCTTGCTGAGAGGAGGATGACGTTGAGTGTCTGTATCTGCCTCTCTGATGATTCCTTGTATGTTCGTTATAGATTCTGTCTGTGTGTGAAGGAGACGATCCTTCTATTTATAGTTTTGCAGGCTGGCTGCTCATGCGCGCATGTGGGATGCGCCGGTATGGGGATGCCACGTGGAGGTTGCTGATGGAGGCACGTAGATGATGCGCCCTGATTGAGGGGGAGAACTCTTCATACTGCTGTTGTGAGCCGGCACGTAGCAGAGGAGAAGATCTTTCTGTTGCTGAAATCTTGGACGAGTTGAGTCAAAGGACACGTGTCATCGACCCATGGCTCGAAGATCTCGGATTTGGTGGGGGGATGTAATATGGTGAGCTGCACCTGATTGGGCGCAGGAGGATGCTGCGGCTCATAACCTTTAGGGGTTACAAACCGTTTAGAGCGCATGGCTTTTGAGGCACATGCAGGCGACTTTCCTTCTGTCTTTCGGGATCAGAGATCAGTCTGGGGCGCATGGCTTTTGAGACGCATGCAAAGCTTCAACTGGAGACTCTTCTTCTGTCTTTAGGGATCAGTGAAGGGTCTGAGGCGCACGGCTTTTGAGGCACATGCTGGTTTGGATGCATGGCCGTAGAGGCGCATGACGATTTGGACGCATGGCCGTAGAGGCGCATGGCGATTTGGACGCATGGCCGTAGAGGCGCATGCGGATGGCCACGTGGCAGTAGCCATCGGAATAGAGTCATGATGATGCTGACGTTGCCGACGCTTCGTTCTCTGAAAAAGCTGTCAACTGTTCAGACTTTGGGAAGCGTGCTGTCAACTCTGGTGTCAGTTCAGCATTTAATGTTTGTGACGTTCGATGGACAGCTGAGTGGGCACATTGGTTGGTGTTCTACTCGGTATGGAGATGTGAGGGGGCGCATCCTCTGTGATGCGCCGGGTACTGTAGGGCGCGTCTGTGTGATGCACCTGATGCTGGAGGGCGCATCCATGTGATGCGCTGTTTGGCTGGCGCATCCGACATGTCCTTTAATGATGCGGCTGTCTCGCTCCTCGAGTGCTAAAAATAGCCGTTTGGCTAAATTCGAGGCGTCCGGTTCATCCATTTAATGCAAATTCATTACACAGAATTCGGAGAGTCATCTACTTGGCGCATGGGTTTGATTTGCCTGGCCTATAAATAGTGGCATGGAGAGAAGGTTTGCTCCTCGTTCCCTCACGTACTTCCAACATGAACTTGGATATGCGGGTGCATTCTGTTGACGAAGTGCTCCCGAGGGTGAAGATGAGACGTCGTGTTGTCTTCGATGCACTTGAAGGTGACTGTTACATCCAAAAGACGGAGTCGAGGGCTTCTGAGGCAGACGGAAGGTGCCTGTTGCATCCAAAGATAGGGATGTTCGGGCCTCGTCTCCGTTGTTCCGGAAGAGCCGTAGATCGGAATGGCGGTGCTAGGCTCTCTCTTCCTTCAAAGTGGGTGCCGTCCACTTTGATTGTGTTGAAAGCTCCTTGTGCCATGATTTCGATCACGGTCTTCCTTGGTCTTTGGAGGCTCTTTCGAAGCCTCCCCTGGCCACAGCTTTGCCGTGCTCTTCTCTTCCTTGGTTCCAGCCAGAGGGTTAAATACTTTGTGTAATCAAAGCACTTATCAGATGGCCCTGGCTGGAAGAGCAGCACATAACTGGGCTCTGTTCGGCCAGGTGAGCCTGGTTGGAAGAGTGCTGCTGAAGGGATGCACATAACTGAGCTGGATGCACATAACTGAGCTGCTGAAGAGATGGTGGGATACGCCTGGCTGGAGGCGCATGGCATTTGCTGCGCCTAACTGACAGCGCATGGTGGCTGCTGCGCTTATCTGGAGGCGCATGGTGGCCGCTGCGCCTATCTGGAGACGCATGGTGGCCGCTGGCTGTAGATCTAGGATCTTTCTTTTGTAGAAATTCTCCTTTGTACAACCTTTTCTAGCCATATAATAGACTTTTATATATAAATAAAAAGTCCTTCTTCGAATGGCTTATTTGATTTTGCTGTCTGAGTTCTGGCGCATATAGTGCCTGGCGCATGGGCTTTCTGGCTGTGAAATTCCATGCTTCTACAGGGGTGTCCATCTCTCTATGCAAATAAAACCAGTGAATAGATTTCTTCTTCTTTTTTTCTTTTTTAAGCAAGTGAATAGATATCTCGAGCCACTATAGGTGAACGCAACTAAGCAGCCCTCTTTGAGTATTTCACCGAAGTCCAATTTGACCTCATAGTCAAAGTCTTCTTACCTTTATGGTGAGCAGGCGAAGACATAGCACATCTGTAGAAGCATGGAACAGGGGATATTGCTTTTAGTCCCACATCGGAAAGGAGAAGAAGAAAGGGTTCATTCCATTATATATATAGAGTCCCTTTGCCTCCTTTGAAAAGGGCACCCCAAAAAAAATATAATAAAAAAGAAAAGAAAAGGGAGCCCGTTATCCAGGGAGCCAGTTATCCAGGGAGCACGTTCGACATACAAAAAGTTGCAATAGTGCTTCTTCTTCTTTTGGATCGGCTGTAAGTTCTTTATTCGCCATTTTGGTAAGGATAAAGTTGGATTCTGAGTACTATGCGCCTTTACGGGCAAGTACGAAGAAATTTAAGACAGCACGGGTCATGCGCCCCAAACGTGCTATGCCAGCGATAAACCAGAGATGTGCACTGAAATTCATGGGCGCAATCGAGAGTAAGCTTTACAGAGTCGACTCGGGTGCTTTAGCACCAGCAACTAGCCAATTCCCAAAGTCCCCCTTCTACTATGGTGCATTTTACGCGCTGCAACCAAGTCAGGGGGAAAATCTCTTGAGGGAGACCCCATGCGGCCCAGTCAACTGTCCAATCTGCTGACAGTCAGCGGGTACCATCAACTGTCCAATCTGCTGACCGTCAGCGGGTACCGTCAACTGTTACACGGGCCCTTGATGGAAAGTTATACAGAACCTCCCGTGTCCAGCCCTCTGCGGCAAACGGACAGGGCAGGTCCCAAAAGTCTTCCTACAATGATCGAGAGCAAGTGCTTTTACTAGCCTCAGATCAGGGAGCAAATATGATACCTACGCACCTGGGTGTAATGACCCGCTCCGCCCTAGCGGAACGCCGATTCAAACGGCAAGTGCAAAGACTCAAACGAGCCATCGACCCGAAGAGTTGGCATCGACCTGATGAAGAATCAATGTAAGGCTTACATTGGCCCATCAAGAGAAATCCAGACTTAGACTGTCAAAGGCGCGCTCGGAGTATCGCTCGGCCGATACGAACATCGCTAAGGTGGGTGGCTCCGATGAACCCGTCTTTGCTTAGCCTAGACACTTAACAATACGGACACTATCACGAGAATCGCTAGGCGATAACACCGCACATGCTAATAAATGACTCAACGCACCTATCTAAGGAAATAATCTTATCTTGTATTCTTGTATAGAATATGGAAAAGGATATAGAAAATGTGAGAGCTCTCGCACCGCGCTCTACGTTCGTGCTACGACACAAGCTTACATTCAAGTTTCCTACGCGATCAACAATGAAACAATAAACGGTTTACAATAATGAAATGGAAGACTATCGATATAGTCGTTCTGAGTAGAGTATAGCAACATTGAAAGACTTCGGGACTGATGGGTCGCCAAGACGACTCCCGCATGGGGAGTTGCATAATGTATGAATGAATGAATGAACGAATAAATGAATGAATACGTGAAGAATGAATGAATGAACGAACAAGTGAAAGAAGGAAATGAAAGAGTGAATAAAAAATAAGAAAGGAAAGAATGGTTAGCGACAGGTATGACGGGCACGTGCAACGGGGCTCGCTACACGCGCTGCACGGACGCCAACGTGGTCGATAACGCATTATGGCTCAGAGACAGCCTATGGCTCAGAGACAGCCTATGGCTCAAGACAGCCGTTATGTTAAATGACAAGTCAATACGAAATGGTCGTGGATAAACGGCATGGACGATGGGGGGAATACCGTGGCCGTCATGAGGAAGGATTCCGCGGCACGATCGATGGAAGGTATATCGTGGCCGGCCTAGGTGTAAGCCCCTGTTTTTCAAATTTTAGTTAAATTAGTGTTAATTAATTTTTTTATGTCATTTATGGCCTTAAAATAATTATTAGAATTTTTAGAAATTTTTCTAGAATTTTTAAATGATTTATAAATGAGTTTTATATATTAAAATATTAATTTGCAATTTTCTAAAATGTTTTAATTAACTTTTGCAATTAATTAGATTGTCTTAATATCGTTTTGCAATTATAAATTTGTTATGTGCAAATTTTATTTTGCACATATACTGTGCGGGGTGGGTTATGCAAATTCCTATTTGCAGCTACCCACTGTTAGGACCTATCTGCAATTACCTAAAACTAGGAGGACCTAAACGCTAATCCTAAACCTACCCCTCCGACCGACGACCGCCACGCCGACGGGCAGCCCCCGCCATTTTCGGCTGCCCGACCGACCTATCGACCGCCTTAGCCCCCTATAAATGATCCCCTCTCTCCCCCAAACTAAACCCTAACCCTAAAACCGCACCACCACCGACCACCACCCTGTTCTTCCCCACTTAATTCCGCCTGAACCCTAGTTCCGACGACACCCTACCACCACCTCACCGGCCGTCGTCATCGATCGCCACCACCACCAATCGCTTCGCAGCGCTGAGCCATGCCCAGCGCCAGCCGAGCGCCGCTTCCCCATCACCTCCTCCGCCGCACAGCACGTTCGAAATCCTTCCTCTTCGCCGGACACATAGGTTACAGTTTTGTTTTGTGTCGTACGTGTCTCGTTTTGACCTATGTTGCTCGCCAGGACACGGGGATGTTCGTCCAGTAGCTGGACACGAGAATCAGTGGTCATGCGTGTCGTACGTAGCACGGACACGAGGATCCCTGTGTCCCAAACTGTCAGGACACAGGACAGATTTTATATTTTTTTTATTATTAACCTAACCTAAAACCTAAATAAAATAAACCCGATCCCCATCCTAACAGCAAGCCCGCTCAGGCCTACTGGCTAGCGGGTGGGGCTCCGAGTCTTCCTCACTGTGCACAGAGGGCCGAGTTCGAGCCCTCTGTTTGTGTTCTTTTTCTTTCTTTTTGTTTTTCTTTTGTTTTTCTTTGTTTTTATTATATATATATATATATATTTGTGTATATATGTATATGAATATTTCTTTATGTATAAATAAACTATTACATACTATATAATATTTGTTGTCTTATATATATATATATATATATATATATATATATATATATATATATATATATATATATATATATATATATACTATGTATACATATGTATATATGTATATTATATATATTTATTTCTTTATATACATATAAGTATTTTCTATATATATATATATATATATATATATATATATATATATATATATATATATATATATATATATATATATATATATATATATATACATATATATATAAAAAAAAAAAAATATATATATATATATATATATATATATATATATATATATATATATATATATATATATGTTATAAGTATATATATTTAAGTACATAATTATTTAGCCTAAGTAAATTATGTAATATTTACATATGTATATTTTAAATATATAAATATTACTTGTCATATTTTTATGACTATTTTGTAAGTTTTCACATAAATAAAATATTAACATTTACTTTGCTTTTCTACCACTTAGTATTTTTTGTATATTTAAATTACTGCAACCATTTGGTGTCCAAGCCTAGCATGGGTATTTGGGCTCAAATGTGTTTTCATACATTCAAGACCTGTACAAGTCATATTGGACTTGATTCATGGCCTTGGGTCCTGTATTTGAACTTTGGTTCAAATTATATACATGGACAAAATACGCAGATAATTAATTATTGTGTGCATTGCTGTTTTTGATTTTCTAAAAATACTTAAAGTATTGCTAAAATTATGGAAAAATAGTTTTTAGATACTATGTTAAGTTAGCTAATTTAGTATAATTTTTGTAGTATTTAATTTACTGTTTTGCCACTAGTTTGGCATATGAAACCAAAACTCACTTTTTGTATACTTAGGAAAACTGGTTTTTATAAAATATTTGTACTGGTTAATAAATTCCAGAAAAATTATAATAAATTTCTATAGTTAGCAAGGATCATTTTGGTACTTTGTTTTATGCAAAACTAGGCTTTTTGTCTACTTCAAAAATTGTTAGAACATAATGATCTTTTGATTTATTTATTAATTAATTACGACTTGTAGCTTTTTGTGTTATTTGGAGTTTTAGTCGTATTGAACCCCATCCCTCACTAGTGTAAAGACCCTAGAAAGTTAGTTAACATAGTGTGTCACCCCACATTGGTCTCCTATGCCAAGTCATCATTTTGGCTAGGTACCCAGTCACAAGTCGTGTCGCACCAATTAGTGTCCTAGTGATTTAGCTTAGTGTAAAACTAAGTTATTATATTTTACTTCTACAGCGATGAGTTACTGGACATCCATAGCACTGTTATCGCAGATTGTTTTGTTTTGCTTTGCTAGAGGCAAGTACTTTCTACGAACTTTACATATTGTCACATAAATGAACTGCAAACCCCACCATGTTATATGCTGATCCTTGGGGTAGCAAGTTAGATCTCTACATGTTGCACTTCCAGTTACTACCATGCTTAGAACAGTCTTGATGTATCTCTCACATGATTAGAATATGAATTTTTGGGGAAACTGATAGTAGTGTACGTGATCACGACCCCCCCTATAGTAGCGAGCTTGGTCGTATTTTATATGCATACCTTGCCGCAGGTAAATATCCCGCATTTTCTGTACGGATGTACACCTATGCTTGTCTACTTGTACGTATGTACATTTCATTATGTGCCACAGCGTATTGTACATCTATTGACCGATCACGTACCTGCTACAGTTTTAAACATTACATATACATCTGTCTCTATGACATATGTGTCCTTGCCATGATAGACTATGTGATGCCATGCTTTACAGTTATTCCTCTCATGTTCATTTCCATGTTTCATATGCTAGTTTGCTAGATTTAGTACTTGCTCCCGTCCTGACAGGATAACGTTGTAGGTGTCCTTACTGAGGAGGAGTTACTCTGCGACTCATACTATAGGATTACTACCGAGGATCCGGCTCTGCTTTACGAGGATGTTCCTGCAGGGAACCTCGCCTAGTTGTCTTTTGTTTACTTAGACTTTTGAGAGTAGACATGTATTAGACTACATCATTTTGTAACTGGACATGTATCCAGTTTTACATTTCAGTTCACTTGTACTTGGATATTTTACTATATACGACGACTTTTGTGTTTGGAGCATTTATGATTCTTCTTCACTTATAGAACTGTTAGTACATTTAGTCTTATCCTGTTGTCTTTAGAACAGCTTACTACGTTTTATCTCAACGTAGGCTGGACATGACTCGGCCTGGCCCAACAATTTGGGTAGCGGGTCGTGACATGTTTTTAGTGGTGGCTCATGCAGGTCCTGACTAAACTGTTTGGTTACGTTATTGTACCAAGCATGCCTGCAATTAGGAACTTAAGGTAATTAGACAACATTAGGAAAGACGCTTAGAACACTTAGAGGAATTCTAGGATTGCAACGTAGGAAATACATCACATATTTGCTATTATAATTAGATTTTCTTGCATATGATTGCTCGCTTTAAATAAGTCCTTATAAGTCTTTTTATGTGTAATTTAGATGGTGCTTACTCGCTCGTCCCAGTATGTTACCCCCGAGAATGGGGCCCTCCATATCCAGTCAGCTGACCGGTTGACTGATACACCTCCACCTACCATATTTCCCCACTCCACAGATCCACAGATCCAGATACCACCTTCCACATCCCAGTCCCAGTAGGACCCGATACTTCCACCACCCCCTATCACTATACCCATCCAGGCTTCCGTCACTCTCGACGGGACCCAGCTGCTCACACTGATCCAGGGGTTCCTAACGACCCATCAGGAGCAGACTACCCTACTCCGCCAGAGCATGGAGCGTTCTGAGGGACGTCCCGTGGTCCCACCACATGTAGAGCTACGGCAGAGAGCATGGACGGTCAAGGACTTCATGGGTCTGAATCCCAAGGAGTTCTCAGGGACTGAGGGCATAGTAGTAGCTGATGACTGGCTAGATTCCGTAGAGAGGAAGCTTCTGGGAGTTAGGATGCCGGATGACCTTCAGGTCGAGACAGCAGGATTTCTGCTGATAGACTTAGCCGGAGTCTGGTTCAGGAATGAGCCGTTGTTCGCGAGAGGTAGAGCCACCTGGGACCAGTTCAAGACCCAGTTCAAGAAGAAATTCTTCTCGACCACCGCTAGAGTAGCCATGGGGCTACGATTCCAGAACATCCAGCAGGGGAACCGTTCTGTTGATGACTATGCGGGAGAGTTTAGTCGCCTGAGCCGTTTTGCTCCTAGTCTGGTTGCTGGTCCAGAGGAGATGACCCGTAGGTTTTGCCATGGTCTAGTTCCAGACATTGGCATTCTTATAGTGGCGAACGGTACGACTGACTACTACCAGAGCCTAGAGTTAGCCCGGAGTATTGAGGAGCGTCTTCTGTCATGCAAGAGGCCGGCTTCTGTACACCATGAGGGTCCGTCCAAGCGTCAGGCTTTCCAGCAGAGAGCGCCGACGCCACCCCAGCAGACTTACCGTCCCCCTACACCACATCATCAGATCCCGCCAGTTAGAGCCCCGGGACCCCGACAGCAGCAGAAGAAGGGAGCCATATGTTCTTTCTGCGGAAGACCAGGGCACGACATCTCCATCCGTAGGAAGAGGTTGAAGCAGTGCTTGATTTGTGGGTCTGCCAACCATCAGCTTCGGGACTGCCCAGCATCCAAGGGACCTAGAGGACCGCTTCCGACTCAGCAGCAGAGGTTCGGGCAGCATCTGCAGCAGCAGAAGGGACCTCAGGGGAGGGTTTATAGTCTAGCCATTGAGCCGGAGCCGGAGCAGGTTTCGGAGCCGGATTACTTAGCTGACGTCATCATAGGTCATGTTTATTTGCATACTTTTCTAGCTGTATGTTTGTTTGATTCTGGTGCATCTCATAGCTTCCTATCATTAGAGTTTATGCATAAACATCATCTAGTAGCTACACCTACTGCGGAGATTAGTAGAGTGATGACGGGAGGAGGACCAGTGCCTATTAGATCTATCTATAGATGTTCTATTTTTATAGCCGGAAGAGAGTTCAGGGGGCGATTCTTTGTGATGCCGCTCCCCGATTATGATATCATATTGGGGATGGACTGGCTTAGCTATGCCCATGCATCTATAGATTGCTATGAGGGTAGTATTGTGTTCAGTCCCCCAGGCACAGCACCATTCAGTGTCAGGAGGACAGGGCCGGAGATCAGCCTAGAGCCGAACTGTTGTGCTACAGTCGGGGACGCAGCACCGCCACACCCTATCATTAGGGAGTTTATGGATGTATTCCCAGAGGATCTTCCAGGACTTCCGCCTGACAGAGATGTGGAGTTCACTATAGATCTAGTGCCGGGTTCATCACCAGTATCCCGGGCTTGCTATAGAGTGAATCCCAAGGAGGCCATAGAGATGAAAGAGCAAATTGATGACCTGTTGAAAAAGGGTTTCATTCGATCCAGTGCTTCTCCATGGGGAGCGCCAGTGCTCTTTGTGCCTAAGAAGGATGGTACAGTCCGGTTGTGTATTGATTACCGGGCCTTGAATGCCATCACTATCAAGAACAAATATTCTCTGCCCAGGATAGATGATTTGTTCGACCAGTTGAGCGGGGCGAAGGTGTTTTCCAGGATAGACTTGAGATCCGGGTACCACCAGGTGAAGGTTAGGCCAGCAGACATCCAGAAGACGGCGTTCAACACGAAGTACGGGCAGTACGAGTTTCTGGTGATGCCATTTGGTCTCACAAATGCGCCAGCTGTCTTTATGAACTTGATGAATAAGACATTTTACCAGTATCTGGATAAGTTCGTCGTAGTGTTTATCGACGACATCCTGATATACTCGAAGACGCCGGAGGAGCATGTAGAGCACTTGCGGATAGTTTTGGGGATTCTGAGGCAGAAGAGATTGTTTGCCAAATTGCTTAAGTGCGAGTTCTTTTTAGACCGGGTGGAGTTTCTCGGCCATGTAGTCACTGGAGATGGAATCTCGGTGGATCCCAGGAAGATTGCTGCAGTTGAGACGTGGAAGGCTCCGACGTCAGTTTCAGAGATCAGGAGCTTTCTGGGTTTAGCAGGCTATTACAGAAAGTTCGTCCAGGACTTTGCTAGGATAGCTGAACCCATGACGAAGCTGACGCGGAAGGACGCAGAGTACATCTGGTCAGAGGACTGCCAGGCGGCATTTGAAGAGCTGAAGAGGAGGC
Source organism: Iris pallida (assembly GCA_029216955.1). Classification (NCBI taxonomy): domain Eukaryota; kingdom Viridiplantae; phylum Streptophyta; class Magnoliopsida; order Asparagales; family Iridaceae; genus Iris; species Iris pallida. The sequence continues at coordinate 21,844,534 of JANAVB010005597.1, read as the reverse complement.
TGACGACCGCTCCAGTTCTTACTTTACCTTCAGGTTCTGGAGGTTTTACCATTTTCCGCGATGCTTCTGGGAAGGGGCTAGGATGTGTCCTACAGCAGCATGGGAAAGTAATTGCTTATGCATCTAGGCAATTGCGGACTCATGAGAGGAATTATCCTACCCACGACCTCGAGTTAGCTGCGGTGATCTTTGCACTCAAGTTATGAAAACATTACTTATACGGAGAGCGTGTGGAAATCTTTACTGACCACAAAAGCTTGAAGTATGTGTTCACGCAGAAAGAGCTGAACATGAGGCAAAGACGATGGTTGGAGTTGATGAAGGACTTCGACATCGATTTACAGATCACCCCGGGAAGGCAAATGTGGTGGCGGATGCGCTGAACAGGCATCCGATGGCATGGTATCTGATGATTGATCGGCATTTGTGGGAGGATCTGGAGAAGCTCGGTATCGAGCTAGTTCGGCCAGGATCAGTGATACAGATGATGGCGCCTGACATTCAGTCAGGTTTGATGGAGCAGATCCGGGAGGCACAGTCTACAGATGAGAGTCTTCGCAGTCTTCGACCCCAGGCATTAGCTGGATTGCTGGACGACTTCACTATAGCGGAGGATGGATCCCTGAGGCATGGCAGCCGATTGTGCGTGCCGAAGGGAGAGCTGGTAGAGGCAGTTTTGCAGGAGGCACACCGATCGAGATATTCTATTCACCCTGGTGCTAACAAGAAGTACCGTGACTTGCGGGAACATCTTTGGTGGCACGGGATGAAAAGGGATGTATCGCATTTTATCTCGAGATGTCTAGTTTGCCAGCAGGTCAAGGCGGAGCGCCAGAGGCCAGCTGGTTTGTTGCAGCCGTTACCCATTCCTGAGTGGAAGTGGGAACATATTACGATGGACTTTGTTTCAGGGCTTCCTCGTTCCCAAGGAGGGAAGAATGCCATCTGGGTCATCGTAGACCGGCTGACGAAGTGTGCGCACTTCATACCCTTCAAGGTAGGGCTTTCCACCGAGAAGTTGGCGGAACTATACATGCAGCAGATAGTTCGCCTACACGGAGTGCCGGTGAGCATCGTGTCAGACAGAGACAGTAGATTCACATCCTACTACTGGAGGAGCTTGCAGGAGGAGTTGGGCAGTAGGCTCAAGTTCAGTACGGCGTACTACCCACAGACAGATGGGCAGTCCGAGAGGACGATACAGACGCTGGAGGATATGCTGAGGACTTGCGTGCTGGACTTCGGAGGATCATGGGAGAGCCATCTGCACTTGGTAGAGTTTTCATACAACAACAGCTACCAGGCCAGTATTGGTATGTCTTCTTTCGAGGCACTTTATGGACGACGGTGCCGGACACCGCTCTTTTGGGATGATGTCAGAGACAGAGTTATGCTTGGGCCAGAGATGATCACGGATGCAGCAGAGAAAGTCGGGATGATCAGAGACAGGCTCAGAGTAGCTCAGGACAGGCAGAAACACTGGGCTGATGCTAGTCGCAGGCCGATGGAGTTCGCAGACGGGGATATGGTGCTAGTGAAGATATCACCTACTCGAGGGACGATCCGGTTCGGACGAGGAGGGAAGCTGAGCCCCAGATACATCGGGCCGTTCGAGGTGCTTGGCAGGATCAGAGAGATAGTTTACAGGGTTGCACTTCCACCCAACCTAGCAGGAGTTCACGACGTCTTTCACGTATCTCAGCTGAGGAGATATGTTCCAGACCCCAGTCATGTGCTAGATCATTCAGAGTTGGAGGTCGGACCGAGCCTTACAGTTTTTGAGCAGCCAGTGGAGATATTAGACCGGAGAGAGAAGAGGCTGAGGAACAAGGTTATACCCCTAGTACGAGTAGCTTGGAGCCGTCACTCCCCAGGTGAATCTACTTGGGAGAGGGAGTCGGACATGAGGGAGAGATACCCTTACTTGTTCGATCCAACCGCTGCGAGGGAACCACCCGTTCCCGCTTGATACCTTAGAGGTTAGTTTCGATCATAGCCTTAGTCATTTGATTGCAATACTGCTATGTTAGAATATTGTCGGGTCTTCAATCCTTGTGAATTTCGAGGACGAAATTTTTCAAGGAGGGAAGACTTGTAAGCCCCTGTTTTTCAAATTTTAGTTAAATTAGTGTTAATTAATTTTTTTTTATGTCATTTATGGCCTTAAAATAATTATTAGAATTTTTAGGAATTTTTCTAAAATTTTTAAATGATTTATAAATGAGTTTTATATATTAAAATATTAATTTACAATTTTCTAAAATGTTTTAATTAACTTTTGCAATTAATTAGATTGTCTTAATATCGTTTTGCAATTATAAATTTGTTATGTGCAAATTTTATTTTGCACATATACTGTGCGGGGTGGGTTATGCAAATTCCTATTTGCAGCTACCCACTGTTAGGACCTATCTGCAATTACCTAAAACTAGGAGGACCTAAACGCTAATCCTAAACCTACCCCTCCCCGACCGACGACCGCCACGCCGACGGGCAGCCCCCGCCATTTTCGGCTGCCCGACCGACCTATCGACCGCCTTAGCCCCCTATAAATGACCCCCTCTCTCCCCCAGACTAAACCCTAACCCTAAAACCCCACCACCACCGACCACCACCCTGTTCTTCCCTACTTAATTCCGTCTGAACCCTAGTTCCGACGACACCCTACCACCACCTCACCGGCCGTCGTCATCGATCGCCACCACCACCAATCGCTTCGCAGCGCTGAGCCGTGCCCAGCGCCACCCGAGCGCCGCTTCCCCATCACCTCCTCCGCCGCACAGCACGTTCGAAACCCTTCCTCTTCGCCGGACACGTAGGTTACAGTTTCGTTTTGTGTCGTACGTGTCTCGTTTTGACCTATGTTGCTCGCCAGGACACGGGGATGTTCGTCCAGTAGCTGGACACGAGAATCAGTGGTCATGCGTGTCGTGCGTAGCACAGACACGAGGATCCCTGTGTCCCAAACTGTCAGGACACAGGACAGATTTTATATTTTTTTTATTATTAACCTAACCTAAAACCTAAATAAAATAAACCCGATCCCCATCCTAACAGCAAGCCCGCTCAGGCCTACTGGCTAGCGGGTGGGGCTCCGAGTCTTCCTCACTGTGCACAGAGGGTCGAGTTCGAGCCCTCTGTTTGTGTTCTTTTTCTTTCTTTTTGTTTTTCTTTTGTTTTTCTTTGTTTTTATTATATATATATATATTTGTGTATATATGTATATGAATATTTCTTTATGTATAAATAAACTATTACATACTATATAATATTTGTTGTCTTACATATATATATACTATGTATACATATGTATATATGTATATTATATATATTTATTTCTTTATATACATATAAGTATTTTCTATATATATATATATATATATATATATATATATATATATATATATATATATATATATATATTTAAAATATATATATATATTTTAAAAAATATATATATATATATATATATATATATATATATATATATATATAAAAAAAATATATATATATATATATATATTTAAGTACATAATTATTTAGCCTAAGTAAATTATGTAATATTTACATATGTATATTTTAAATATATAAATATTACTTGTCATATTTTTATGACTATTTTGTAAGTTTTCACATAAATAAAATATTAACATTTACTTTGCTTTTCTACCACTTAGTATTTTTTGTATATTTAAATTACTGCAACCATTTGGTGTCCAAGCCTAGTATGGGTATTTGGGCTCAAATGTGTTTTCACACATTCAAGACCTGTACAAGTCATATTGGACTTGATTCATGGCCTTGGGTCCTGTATTTGAACTTTGGTTCAAATTATATACATGGACAAAATACGCAGATAATTAATTATTGTGTGCATTGCTGTTTTTGATTTTCTAAAAATACTTAAAGTATTGCTAAAATTATGGAAAAATAGTTTTTAGATACTATGTTAAGTTAGCTAATTTAGTATAATTTTTGTAGTATTTAATTTATTGTTTTGCCACTAGTTTGGCATATGAAACCAAAACTCACTTTTTGTATACTTAGGAAAACTGATTTTTATAAAATATTTGTACTGGTTAATAAATTCCAGAAAAATTATAATAAATTTCTATAGTTAGCAAGGATCGTTTTGGTACTTTGTTTTATGCAAAACTAGGCTTTTTGTCTACTTAAAAAATTGTTAGAACGTAATGATCTTTTGATTTATTTATTAATTAATTACGACTTGTAGCTTTTTGTGTTATTTGGAGTTTTAGTCGTATTGAACCCCATCTATCACTAGTGTAAAGACCCTAGAAAGTTAGTTAACATAGTGTGTCACCCCACATTGGTCTCCTATGCCAAGTCATCATTTTGGCTAGGTACCCAGTCACAAGTCGTGTCGCACCAATTAGTGTCCTAGTGATTTAGCTTAGTGTAAAACTAAGTTATTATATTTTACTTCTACAGCGACGAGTTACTGGACATCCATAGCACTGTTATCGCAGCTTGTTTTGTTTTGCTTTGCTAGAGGCAAGTACTTTCTACGAACTTTACATATTGTCACATAAATGAACTGCAAACCCCACCATGTTATATGCTGATCCTTGGGATAGCAAGTTAGATCTCTACATGTTGCACTTCCAGTTACTACCATGCTTAGAACAGTCTTGATGTATCTCTCACATGATTAGAATATAGGTTTTTGGGGAAACTGATAGTAGTGTACGTGATCACGACCCCCCCTATAGTAGCGAGCTTGGTCGCATTTTATATGCATACCTTGCCGCAGGTAAATATCTCGCATTTTCTGTACGGATGTACACCTATGCTTGTCTACTTGTACGTATGTACATTTCATTATGTGCCACAGCGCATTGTACATCTATTGACCGATCACGTACCTGCTACAGTTTTAAACATTACATATACATCTGTCTCTATGACATATGTGTCCTTGCCATGATAGACTATGTGATGCCATGCTTTACAGTTATTCCTCTCATGTTCATTTCCATGTTTTATATGCTAGTTTGCTAGATTTAGTACTTGCTCCCGTCCTGACAGGATAACGTTGTAGGTGTCCTTACTGAGGAGGAGTTACTCTGCGACTCATACTATGGGATTACTGCCGAGGATCCGGCTCTGCTTTACGAGGATGTTCCTGCAGGGAACCTCGCCTAGTTGTCTTTTGTTTACTTAGACTTTTGAGAGTAGACATGTATTAGACTACATCATTTTGTAACTGGACATGTATCCAGTTTTACATTTCAGTTCACTTGTACTTGGATATTTTACTATATACGACGACTTTTGTGTTTGGAGCATTTATGATTCTTCTTCACTTATAGAACTGTTAGTACATTTAGTCTTATCCTGTTGTCTTTAGAACAGCTTACTACGTTTTATCTCAACGTAGGCTGGACATGACTCGGCCTGGCCCAACAATTTGGGTAGCGGGTCGTGACACTAGGCGGAATCAGACATGGGGCTTACGGGCTGCTTTGAGTGGGGGCTCGGCCACTCAAAGAGACGTAAGGCCAGGCATTTCAAGAGACTATCAAGGTGTACCAGCCATCACGCTTCGATAGGTAAGAATGTCCAAGTGATATGTCCAAAATGGCTTGTGATGCCAGCGACCCGTACATGTAGATTAAGTGGACTATGCTGGTGGCAATCCACGTGCAAGTATTTGCATTAAAACAAGTAGTCTAAGTTAACTAAATGAAGTGCCTCCTGAACATGCTTGAAATATAACATCCTGAACATGCTTGAAATGTAACACTCTAAACATGCTTGAAATATAACACACCAAATGATAAGAGTACCTTATGCAAGTGAGTTAGATAACGTGCCCACGACGTGCTAGAACCTGAGGCAGGGACACGCCCGTAACATTGAATGTTTATATGAATCACGTTAAATTACTACATGTGAATTGTTGACTAACTTGGTTTACTTTGGACGGGGAAGGCCGGATGGTAAGTATGGGTAAGTCGTGCATGCATTTCCATACAGACACTTGAATTCGGCAACACGAGATAGGTTACGAAATATGCCATGAAACTGATCCTAAGGTAAGATTAGAAAGACAATGAATAATAGACGGTGGACAAAAGTAAATGGAACGTGTTTGGTAATGATAGCATTGTGGGCTAGCTAGCCTCCCTACCAGTGCATAACAATATACTGATAACCCCACAGTCTGCTTGCAGGATGCAGAAGACGTCATCGGGTGCGGAGCTTCCCTCGAACGTGCTAAGGCGCGGAGCTATCTCTGAAGCCTTGGAGCGTTGCAAGGAGCTGAAGCACCATATACAGGACATAATGTATCGAAATATCGCCATGAATCATTCTATCTTGTAAGCCACTTGGCACGCCTTTTATGTTTCAGAGAGAGAGAGAGAGCTTGAGAGACTTGTAAACTCGGCCTAGTACCGCTTGTAAACTTCTTAAATATCAATAAAGAGTTTGAATTCGCTTCTACTTGTGTTTATTTACTTTTCGCTGCAAATGGGGTCACTCTGTGCGACTCTGTGGCCTAACTCAAATCGGCCGTTTCTGAACTTGGCCTTGCACGGGCGCAACCTGTCACGCCCCGATTCGTAGAGTCATTTCTTCACATATTTTATCTCTTGGAATCGATCGACCTCGCTTGGGCGTGATGCCGTACAAGTCTGGTATTGCACTTGTACAAGGCAAAGATGGTACATAATCGATTATCTTCAAATAGAAACACATCGCAGTGGCAGAAGCAGACAAATTAAATTTGGTGAGGACAATCATTCTTATCGAGTAGAAACACACCAGTTCTTTATAGCAGCTGAGATAAAAGGATAACTTGAAGTCACACAAAGATATATAGAACTTATTCTCTTTATTGATAATTGAAGAAGAGTACAAGACTTGTATTGAAACACAATGTTTACAACACATCTCACTTTACAATGAAAGCCAACTGAACAATGCTATACAGCTTACATTTGATACATGGATACATTAGATTACAACTCGATACACTGACTTGGCTTACAATCTCACTGGTACAACTGATTACAATGTTCCATACATTATGCCCTTTATAAACAGAAGACATCATCTTGTGCAAGGAGAGCTTCTGTATGCCCAACAAATCTTCGATGCCGTGAAACCAATCAAGCCAAATCTTCGTGTGTAGAATATCCCAAGCAAGAGTATCTGCCCACAAAATGTGGGTCAGCACATCATCTATGCACTGGCGAGTAGAATCCAACCCACTCGCATAAACCAACATTTAAGTGATCATTTAAGCAAGCATTTATTAGAATGATCTTTCTACTTGGGGCCTAGCATCAGTTTACAGTTCATGGCAATAATCAGAGTGAAGCATGTAAACATATTCTTAGTAGCATTCATGTGGACATATCTTTTTAGCATTCTTGGTGTTATCATGCAAAGACATCATTGAGGCATACTAGGTGTTATCATGAAAAGGCATCATTGAGGCATCGTTAACATTAACATCTTAAACATGTTATCACAGTTCTTACTTCAAGCATCACTTAGCATGTATGTTATGTTTGAGCAATGATTATAGCATGGCATCTTTCTAGCATACTGAATTTAACATGTCAAGCAGGATCTCATATTGAAAGGCTACATACAGCATCAATTACTTATTTGGAACGTAAGCATGCAAGTTAAACCAACACATATATTGAATTATCATATTTAAGTGATTTCTTACCGATAGCCGACTCCCTCATACCTGCATCAAATACAGGTTAGCAAATATACTTACTCTGCCTGCATAAGACATTCATTAGCATGTATCCTGACTACATGGTCACTGGTGTTTAACCATACGGACGTTGCCATATAGGTCTTCATTGGTAATGCGATGACTCCAGAGAAGGTAGCTAGCCCCAAAGGATGCCTCGCAAAACCCGTGCCCCTTCTGGCACGCCAATGTTTTCTCCTAGGCCGGATCGGTCGCCCTAACGTCCCGGGGTACCGTCCGAGAAAACATATCCCCATCACTTATGCATAAGTTGTCCTATGACCATGCGAATGCGTGTCCGACTCAATCTTGAACATAAAATACATGGTGAAATATTGAAGTAAAGACAACAGTGCATCATCATTCATCTTATTCAAGTCATGTTCAATGACTTATTCATTCCCAACATTACCATCATTTAATTTGGTGATCTCAATGATCCCAAGCCTCATCGATTCTCATTCATTGCTTCATTACAATATTTCTCATTACGTTCCTTTTTAAGGAGGAACAACAACATTCATTCATTTCGAAGGGATCTGTAGCATTTCATTCATTTTATAGGGACAATAGCATATTCGATTCTTTTCTCATGTATCATTCACGCAGCATCTCATTATTCAAGTGATTCATTCATTTCATCAATCTTAAGCATCAGGGACATTATCGATTCAATCTTAGGCATCATGTTACATTAGTGGTTCGAGTGTGATTCGTTCAGCAATTCAAAGTTCATGTGTTATTCATTCAATAATTTCCAGCATATGAATCTCTATCGATTTAGCAACTAAAGCATCGCATCACAATTATTCACATTCAAGGTAAGAGACATTAGGGACATATTCATAGCATCATATTATTCTATTTATTAAGCATGCAGGAATAAGGATGAAGGAGGACAGTTCCACTTGCCTTATATAACGGTCTTCCTGCTCCAATCCTACTAAGTGTAGCTCCACCAGCGAGCCATGTTCCAATACCCATTCCGTCTAGCCAGCTAAGAAAGATTGCATCAGTCTCAATTCTCCTGATCTCCAACATAAGTCACGGTCCAACATTCTGATCCCATCCAATAAGCCAACCAAATGCCTCGTGCGGAGCGGGACATTACATAATATACCACTCAGAAAAAGTTTCGTTCTCGAAACTTAAGAAAATAACTCATCTACTAGATTCACTTAATCACAATAAGTTACTCATTCAGCTTCAATTCAATATTCATTTTAGCCCACTTGATCATTTCAAAATAGTTATCCAACTGTATCATTTTAATCCATCAACGATTCATTCCATCTTTTTCTTTTCCAAATACTTGCCACTTCTCATTGATTCACCAATATTTTCCTTGCATTCTATCTTAGTTGCAACGCATCACTTCGTTTGGATCCATACACATATTTCAGGCGTCCCCAAAACATATGCATTTCAGCCAAAGTCCGTGCTAGTGCAATAGATTCTTCCCATAATGTTATCTCAGTCCCAACCTATCACTTCGGCTGGATCTGTACACATATTTTAGGCGTCCCCAAAACATATGTACTTCAGCCAACTTCCATGATAGTATAATTCGATCAGCCACGATATAACTCTCTTTTCCAAATCAGACTTAGCATCCTTTCAATTGACTTATCACTTTATTCACTTGTCACAATCACTACCTTCCAGGCCACAACACTTTACATCAGGGACAACTTGGTTAAGCTCTCCATCCGGTATAATATTTCTAGCATTCAATCAAGGGTCTAATCTTAGAGCCAATCATATCAAGAGTCCACAACATGCAATCATATTCCTTTCCAAATCCAACAATATTTCTCACCGAAGCAATTTATCTTTTCTAATAGATACAATCCGGCATCATCAACTATCGATTATCCGAGTCAGGATATAATTCTATGCAACAGTCAAGGTTAACCCATCTACCCGACTATAGATACCTATCCAATATTTCCGTCATGAGCAGTCAATTCCATCTCATATAATAATTCACTATTTGATACATACAACTCAAGTCTCATCCCACGATTTCATTTCCCGCTATAGGTCGACACATAATCCTCAAGGGTCGAACATCTCTAAGGTTCATATTGGAGCATATACTTACAACTTATCATTCTTAGATCATACTCATCACCATCTCTCGTTCAATGCCACAAGGTCATTCTATGGGTCGCCAATGGCCATCTATTATTCGGTCCAGTCTCAATGGTTAGCTATACCGACAGCTATACCTAATCATTCAGATGACTTTCCTAGAGTGGGCGGCTACTAGGAATCATTCTAGTTTCTTTTTTCTTAGGGCCAACAAGCAATCGACAGTTCTAAGGAACTCTACCCAAACCTATGGGTATCAACTCAGTCTGAATAATGAATCACCAATTGGGCTAAGCCAGCAATTGTAATTCATGAACTGGTCGCTAGGGTCAAGTCTATCTATCCAATGTCTTCCTCAAGAAAATAATTCCCACAGAGGCTCATTCTAGACTTACCTAACGATCGACTAAGATCGATCTATCAAAATTATGGTCAATTCCCAACCCGACATACGATTCTCATCGTTCTAATAATCCATCAAGTAAATTCCCAATGATTCAATTTCTATTTCAAATTCCTTTGTACCCACACGAACCCATAAGCCAAAGCTGACTATTCAAGGGTCTTCGAATCCGATATTCTTAACATAACTACGGAATCATACTATTCGATCCGTATGACAGAGTCACACCACCAAGTCATAAGCCAACAATCTATCTCCCAACCAACAGTCACATATACCGACATTATCCAACACGATTGCAATTCTTCAATCCTATTTGTTTCATCAGTCATCAACGTCTCATACGGACATTCTTAAATCTCATATTGCAAGGGTCGAGTAATTTATTCCATTCAATCCGATAATTCATGTATCAATTAACCATTCTCTATGCAACACAATTATTCAGGGTTGCTACTTGTTACTTTTCTAGTACAATTTAATTCCTCAGCATACATGCACATATGCAACGACTATCCTTTGGTGATCAAGATGGATTGACATCTATTACACCTTAGGGTCAAGGCACAGATCTCTAATATTCCTCTGGTTCGTCGACAATATTTCTAAAGCTTTCAGCTATGCAACCAACTTTGTATTAGCCACATGTAATTTGCATCCAACCATTCGAATTCAACATTTAGATATTCTAAGCCACAACATTCTCTAGCCAAATCCATTTACTTATAGCATACTAACAGTCTTACTAGTCTGAGTCAGCACTCGACTAAACAATTTCTAACCAAGCCACCGATTATAATTTCCGACAATCTCGCTATCCAACATAACATCACCGTCAAGGAACAATCGAGTCATCTAGCCACAATATATGACTTTCAGCTAAATCTCGGCACTACCCAGTACTCGCAGATAGTCTCATTGCTATCATATAGAAAGGGACAAGATACATCTAGTTCTGAGGTGGTAGAGGCAATATACCACTCAGAAATGAAGCCATCCTTAAACAATACCAACTCAATTCTATTCCAGACTTTCATGATCTATAATGATCACAACACTTAGCCAACATCTCAGGATCTCAATATCACAAGCCAACATTCTTAGGGTCTCAAAAACACTAGCCATCACCCCTGAGTCGACTCACTAGTTATGTCGAACTCATCCATCAATTATTTCATTTCCAATTCTTTCTCCACATCACATGCAATTCTCAACTTGTTACAGCATACATAGCCACTTTTCTTTTATTTCCACAATTCCTAACAGCATTCACACAATAGCATACTATGGCATCGAGTCATTGTTGGGTTATTTGTGTCCAAACCAACAACAATCATTCATTCAGGGGCATCACAATGTATATAGACTTATTGTATGGAACATCCAGTGAGCAGCCAAGAGGGTCAAAAAACTTTCAGACACGAATAACGTAAGGATGATTACAGAACAACAACAGCATAATCGCGAAAGCAATCTTTGATTTAATCGCGGAAGCAACTTTGAGTGATCGCAGAAGCAACTTTGGTTAATTGACGATGCAACTTTGATTTGAAACGAATCAAAGAAGAGACCAAGGACGTAAAGCCGTGCTCTGATACCAATTTGTCATGCCCCGATTCGTAGAGTCATTTCTTAACATATTTTATCTCTTGGAATAATCGATCGTCCTCGCTTGGGCGTAATACCGTACAAGTCTGGTATTACACTTGTACAAGGCAAAGATGGTACATAATCGATTATCTTCAAATAGAAACACATCGCAGTGGTAGAAGCAGACAAATTGAATTTGGTGAGGACAATCATTCTTATCGAGTAGAAACACACCAGTACTTTATAGCAGCGAAGATAAAAGGATAACTTGAAGTCACACAAAGATATATAGAACTTATTCTCTTTATTGATAATTGAAGAAGAGTACAAGACTTATATTGAAACACAATATTTACAACACATCTCACTTTACAATGAAAGCCAACTGAACAATGCAATACAGCTTACATTTGATACATGGATACATTGGATTACAACTCGATACACTGACTTGGCTTACAATCTCACAGGTACAACTGATTACAATGTTCCATACATTATACCCTTTAAAATTAGAAGACATCATCTTGTGCAAGGAGAGCTTCTGTATGTCCAACAAATCTTCGATGCCGCGGAACCAATCAAGCCAAATCTTCGTGTGTAGAATATCCCAAGCAAGAGCACCTGCCCACAAAATGTGGGTCAGCACATCATCTATGCACTGGCGAGTAGAATCCAACCCACTCGTATAAACCAACATTTAAGTGATCATGTAAGCAAGGATTTATTAGAATGATCTTTCTACTTGGGGCCTAGCATCAGTTTACAGTTCATGGCAATAATCAGAGTGAAGCATATAAACATATTCTTAGTAGCATTCATGTGGACATATCTTTTTAGCATTCTTGGTGTTATCATGCAAAGGCATCATTGAGGCATACTAGGTGTTATCATGAAAAGGCATCATTGAGGCATCGTTAACATTAACATCTTAAACATGTTATCACAGTTCTCACTTCAAGCATCACTTAGCATGTATGTTGTGTTTGAGCAATGATTATAGCATGGCATCTTTCTAGCATACTAAATTTAACATGTCAAGCAGGATCTCATATTGAAAGGCTACATGCAGCATCAATTACTTATTTGGAACGTAAGCATGCAAGTTAAACCAACACATATATTGAATTATCATATTTAAGTGATTTCTTACCGATAGCCGACTCCCTCATACCTGCATCAAATACAGGTTAGCAAATATACTTACTCTGCCTGCATAAGACATTCATTAGCATGCATCCTGAATACATGGTCACTGGTGTTTAACCATACGGACGTTGCCATATAGGTCTTCATTGGTAATACGATGACTCCAGAGAAGGTAGCTAGCCCCAAAGGATGCCTCGCAAAACTCGTGCCCCTACTGGCACGCTAATGTTTTCTCCTAGGCCGGATCGGTCGCCCTAACGTCCTGGGGTACCGTCCGAGAAAACATATCCCCATCACTTATGCATAAGTTGTCCTATGACCATGCGAATGCGTGTCCGACTCAATCGTGAACATAAAATGCATGGTGAAATATTGAAGTAAAGACAACAGTGCATCATCATTCATCTTATTCAAGTCATGTTCAATGACTTATTCATTCCCAACATTACCATCATTTAATTTGGTGATCTCAATGATCCCAAGCCTCATCAATTCTCATTCATTGCTTCATTACAACATTTATCATTACGTTCCTTTTTAAGGAGGAACAACAACATTCATTCATTTCGAAGGGACCTGTAGCATTTCATTCATTTCATAGGGACAATAGCATATTCGATTCTTTTCTCATGTATCATTCACGCAGCATCTCATTATTCAAGTGTTTCATTCATTTCATCAATCTTAAGCATCAGGGATATTATCGATTCAATCTCAGGCATCATGTTACATTAGTGGTTCGAGTATGATTCGTTCAGCAATTTAAAGTTCATGTGTTATTCATTCAATAATTTCCAGCATATGAATCTCTATCAATTTAGCAACTAAAGTATCGCATCACAATTATTCACATTCAAGGTAAGAGACATTAGGGACATATTCATAGCATCACATTATTTCATTTATTAAGCATGCAGGAATAAGGAGGAAGGAGGACAGTTCCACTTGCCTTATATAACGGTCTTCCTGCTCCAATCCCACTAAGCGTAGCTCCACCAGCGAGCCACGTTCCAATATCCATTCCGTCTAGCCAGCTAAGAAAGACTGCATCAGTCTCAATTCTCCTGATCTCCAACATAAGTTATGGTCCAACATTCTGATCCCATCCAATAAGCCAACCAAATACCTCGTGCGGAGCGGGGCATTACACAACCTAGGCCCGTGCGGCATTATGCCTTAGCGAGGATGATCGGTCATACGGGAGCGGGGTGTGACAGATTGGTATCAGAGCACGACTTTACGTCCTTGGACTTCATTTCGATTTTCTCAGTTTTGAAAGCTCGGTTTTGAAACAGAATAAGTGTACGCTCTCTCTCGTTGTGCCTTGGGATGTTCCATACAATAAGTCTAATATTTTCAAAAGCTCGTATAAGTACTCGATTGAACGGGATCGATAGACGAAGGCCTTTGTGCCAAACCATGACGGACTTGAGTCGAAAGAAAACGAAAATACTAAAAGTTAGCAAACGCAAGGCGTGCTTGAATAATCTTACGCTGACAATAGCGAACGAGTACATGAGACAGAAGTATAGTTCGAACGGGACGATTTTGCACGCTGTCTTTTGGCTATGTCGTGCCGAGTATCGCACACCTAGACCTTTGGTGCGAACGAGTTTGCGAGCGAGATCGACTATCGCTCGAACGAGAATAAATGAGCGTGTGTCACTACCACTTTTCTAGCTTGGGGGTATTTTGGTCATTTTTCAAATTTTGGGAATTAATTGAATTATTATGTATTATTATGATTTATTATAATTAATATGATTTTTGGTGATTTTTGGTAATTTTTAGGAGAATTGATTTTGGGCCTATAGTGGACTTTGACTTGTGTTGACTAGAAGACTAACCTAGTTACTAATCTAGGTTATGGCCACTTAGCTAGGTTAAGTAACCTTGGTTTGACCTAATGTAATGAGGTTTAAGTCATTGGAACTAGGTAGGGGTAATTTGGAGTTGTGTAGGCTAATATGGCTTATGACTTAATAAGTCATGATTAATGACTTAGGCTTAATAGCCCATAGGCCCACACCATGAACCAACCCTAACCCTAATCAGCCCATGGCAGCCACTATTGACCCATCACATCCTATTTAATGCCTCCCAAAGTTAGGGCTAGCCTCTTCCTTAGGAATTTATTGCAAGAGAAGAAAGAGGTGAGCTCCCATCTTTAGAAATTCATAATAAATCCATTTTTCATCCTTTTTAATCCAAACAAGTTGCAATAGTTTCTAATTATTGTTTTCTTGCTGTTGGAATTATTTGTTCTCAGTTTTCCAATAATTTGGAGGAGTTTCACCATCAAGAGGAGCATCTCTCTTTAGAGTTTTTAAGGGGTTTTGACACTTTGAGATAACTTCTTGTTCTCACCATAGAATCCTGAATTTATTGCATAAATAGGGTGCCCTAGACCTACCCAAACTATAGGAATAGGAATCCCCAGATTTTTGGGTCATTTCGTGTCCTAACAGGACACGTATCAGTACCCTACTCATAGTGTTTGTGGAAATTCCTCACTGGGACTTTTTGTGATATTTTCGTAATATTTTTGAATGGAAAGTTGCTATTCATTGTCGCTTACACGTTTCTTGTGCACTGAGGTGATTTCGTGCATGTGTCGAGTCATTCTGGACACGGGGACACAGCCGCGCACGTTGGGACTGCACTGTCCTGCTGTATGGGGGCTGCACTGGACACGACACACCTTTGTTCGACACGAAACTTGACACGCCACTAGGGGCAGTGACTGACACGCCATGTGTCAAGTTTCGTGGGCCCACGTGGCGTATCGAGTGAGCAATCCTCGACGCACGGGGATTTTACTGTGTGTGTACTGTCGTGTGTATGGCCACTGATACGCGAGTGTAACTCAGACACGGGGACACGTTGACACAAAACAGGGTGACACGTGGTTAGCCTGATACCTGGCGAACCTAGGTTGGTGAACACGTGTCTTGGTTTGGTCTGTGTTGTGTGCACGACACGCGTGCACACGTGCACGACACAGTACACTGAAACAGTGCCTGTGTGCCCTATTCGTGTCCTGTTTCATTTGGACACGTTTGTGTCCTTTTGTTTGGACACAAACACCACATCTAGCATGTATGCATCATATATTTGTTTTACCAACCCTTTATTTTAATTCTTAATAATTTTTTCATTAATTAAATTCCATTTTCCAGATTATGATACTAGGTATTTAGATTCCTGTTCCAGTTTCAGAAATTGAACTTTGGCATCATTTCTCACCTATTAATTACTGTTTAAATATTGATTTTAGTCCTAGTTAGTATTCTCCTATAGATAACCTAGCTATGTGTTGAATTTGGGCTCTTTTGGTGTCCCTTTTGCTGTCATTGGGATCACACATGTAACTGGAAACTGTGGTTCAGTTTTGGGCTGTTTTGGATGAGTTTGTGGGCTGGGTATTATAGTGAGACCTGAGATTGAGGGTGTGAGCTGAGTTATTATAGTCTACACTGTTGTTTTTCCCTGTACTCTCACATGGCATATACACACACACACTTCCTTTATAACCTGTCACAGCCACACACACACTCATGACACTGTGTTGCACCTCACTGATCACACACAGGTTCCTCTCTCTCTTATTTCTATTTCCTGCACACTCTTAATTCCTTGACACACACTAGCTTTACACACACAAGCACACCTTTCACTATCTTTTTCCTGTCCACACATAATTGCCTAGTACCCACACACATGTAACTGGAAACACAAGTTTCCTCACTGTTTTGCCTAGCACCTACACACACATCTATGTTTAACCCTCTCACTCTCACTAATTGACACACACACACATCCCTTCATATTCTCATGTATATATGTGTATATATTTGTCTTAAGTGTAAATATGGATAGATAATGTATGTGTGGTATTCACATAGGAGTCTATAAGCTAATGTGTATTTTAGTTATATTATAACATATATCAATATGAGTGAACCATACATATTGACTTGTGTATGTGATATTAAGGGTAGCCTATATGCTATTGTGTATTCCTATATAGATTACATTAATATAGTAATATGTGTATGGTATTTTTTAGATATAAATATTGTCATGTGTATAGGTGATTTGTAGGTTGATTATGCATGGTATTGCCTTATAGCCTATAACCTAGTCTCTTAGCCTATGGGTGTATTGTGTGTCTGCTTGACTAGTGAGCCTATATTAGACTTGTGTAGTCCTGTTAGACTTAGAATAGACTGGTTAGACTAGTATAGACTAGTTTGACTCAGGTTTGACTTGGTTGACCTAGTTTGACTTCTAGGGTTGACCAAAGTTGACCAAGAGTTGACTTTGATCTAGATTGACCTAGAATCATGTAGAATGCATAGTAGGACTCTATTTTACTATTCTGGACTTGTTGTGACTTGTGCTGCTCTGTTTAGGAGCCAGACACCACTCCTTGGACGGTACTTTTCATATTGGACACTCAGTTATAGGCGAGTACATTCTCTGATCATTTCATATCCTGTTTAGAATTATTTCCTGCAGTAGATTACTTTACTTGTACTGTCACGATGGTCACACGGATTGGTACTATATGGATCCTTTCTTGAGATGTTATCCTTAGGGAGCATCGGGTACTCTATGTTCTGTGCGTTTCACTTACATGGCGTATCACTATGCTTCATTGGTTCCTTGATCACTTACGACATATACTCTTATGATCGTAGAGTCTTCCTGGAATCCTTATCCCATTTATGGGACTACTATATATCACCTTCGGGGTCTATCACCTTCGGGGTTCATCACCTTCGGGGTCTATCACCTTCGGGGTCTGTTACATAGCATCATATAACATAACCTGGCTGGATCCTTGTGTATTGATTGGGGGTACAGAGGAGTATAAATGGACATGTAAATAATACACCAGTAGTGTAGCATCAGAATCATTCCATAGTGTAGCATCAGAATCATCCCAGGCCATTTATATGTTCATGATTGTACTCTGACTCACTAGTCACTGCTAGTTCTCTATGTATAGTAGATATTTCTATTACAGTTCTCTCTCTGTTTACATACTGCACTTCTTTCAGTACTTGTATCTTACTTTACTGCATGTTTATATTTTCTAACCT
This sequence comes from Iris pallida, assembly GCA_029216955.1. Classification (NCBI taxonomy): domain Eukaryota; kingdom Viridiplantae; phylum Streptophyta; class Magnoliopsida; order Asparagales; family Iridaceae; genus Iris; species Iris pallida. The sequence goes on along the minus strand of JANAVB010005597.1, from coordinate 21,826,449 downwards.
GCTATGAATTGTTGAGATGTACTGTGCTCGCTCTTGTCCTGACTGGACCTGTTGAAAATATTACAGAGGACGAGGAGGAGGCTTGCCTGGACACCTACTACGGGGCAGCCCTAGATGACACCTGTGAGCTGGACCCCCAGGAGGATCCAGCAGTAGCTGAGGACCTTCCCCCGACTGCCTAGACTAGATAGTTAGGCTATTATCTTTATGTAGTTAGATCATGTTCTAGTTAGACTCTTTATTTGGAGATCAGTTTGTATATATTCTTTTATCTGAGACCTTGTATTGCTGGGATTAGCTTAGACTACTGTTTTTATCTATTTCATTTTCTTGAGTTCTGTTCATATCGTGCTATCTCTTCCTTAGTTGTGATTGAGTTTATTATTGCTATGTCACCCCCATTTGGGGAGTATAAACTGTTTAGATATATATACTGCTAGATGTTGTGACCTAGGACAGCGTTCTACCGCCGACACTGCGGCATAGGCTGGACGTACCCACGTCTCGTGCCCTTACTCTAGGGTGCGGGTCGTGACACGTTTTTAGTGGTGGCCCATGCAGGTCTAGACTAGAAGTGTAGTGGTAATCGAACTAGAGTATCACTGCAGCCTGCTATAGGATATAGGACATTAATTTTAAGATACTCAATCACTTTAGGAAAAATTCCTTTTATTGCCATCTAAATCCTTTTGTCAGCTGATCCTTTGAATTATAATTGTCCGCCTTTGTTATTTCGCTTCTTTCTCAGAAATTGATACTCTTGTTTGTCTATCTTCAGGATGGTAGAGACTCGATCGCAGTATGCCGTCCATGAGGATGCTTTGGAGGGGACTGCTACCTCTCAGCCAGCACGGCGAGGCCAGGGGACTGCAGCTCTTGTCACCTCAGCTCGTGTTGAGACCTCGACAGCCGCAGCATGGGGTATGCATCCACCGACTGGGAGGCAGGACCCGGTCTATCCAGAGGATCCTTTCCAGCCACCACCGCCTCTAGGACATGTAGACGCAGCTCAGATGTTCGCATACTTCCAGCAGTTCATGGACCGACAGCAGGCTCGGCAGGACAGAGACATGGAGTTGGCCGTCACGACAGCCGCAGCTCGACCAGTGGTACAGCAGCAGAGGACACCAGGGATCGAGCAGTTTCAGAAGATGAGCCCCAGGGAATTCATGGGGACAGAGGGGATCCTGTATGCCGACGAGTGGATCGAGCATATGGAGGAGATCTTCCGCTTGGCCAGGATTCCAGCAGACCTTCAGATCGAGGCCGCAGCTAGCCGGATGCGAGATCTTGCTTGCACCTGGTATCAGTCGGACCCCAGGGTGGGGGTACCAGGGCAGACTTGGGAGCAGTTCAGGGGCTTCTTCAAGAATAAGTTTTTCCCAGATTCAGCAGTCAGAGCCTTGGAGATGTAGTTTGAGAGCTTTGTCCAGGGGAGCCTCTCAGTTGAGGAGTATGCGGGAGAGTTTGGCCGTCTCGGCAGGTTTGTTGAGGGGTTGAGCGAGACGGCGAAGGTCCAGAGGTTCCGGAAGGGTCTAGTCAAGGAGGTCAAGTCCCTGACCAAGGGAAACAGAGATGCTACGTTTGAGGAGATCTTGACGGAAGCCCTGTTAGCTAAGGATGATCTTGAGCTTGGGCTCAAGAGAGGGAGGGACCCAGTTGGAGGCAGCAGCAGCGGGGGCCAGGCCAAGAGGCCCCACTTTCAGTTTCAGCAGCCGAGGCAGTTCCAGCCTCAGCCGATCCAGCAGAGGCCAGCTCAGCACCAGCAGTAGCCGAGGCAGCACCAGCAGGGCCAAAGGCAGGTTACCACTTGTGGATACTGTAGGAGGAATGGACATGCTGCCAGTGAGTGCAGGAAGAGGTTGGGCCTGTGCCTAGTGTGTGGCTCAGCAGATCACCAGATGAGGGAGTGCCGTATGGGACAAGCAGCTCCGGGAGGTGGAGCCAGAGCTCCAGTATGCCAGCAGCGGGGACCAGCCCTGTCGACACAGCAGCAGAGGTTTGTCCAGCACCAGCAGTAGGCCAGGGGAGGCCAGCAGGGGCGAGCTTTTGCCATGGCAGCTGGAGATGCAGAGGTGACTGGAGAGCTGATTACAGGTTCGATGCTACTTGACTCCAGTCCAGCATTTGCATTGTTTGATTCCGGTGCATCGCATAGCTTCATTTCAGTATCTTTTGCGATTAGACACGGTATTATAGCTGAATCGTTGCCTAGGACTTACAAGATCACGACCGGGGGTGGTATTATCCTCGTAAGTGATGTTTGTAAGGGTCGGAGAGTAGTTTTGGGAGGCCGTGAGTTGGAGGTGAGCCTGCTCGTGATGCCATTGTCGAACTACGATATAGTACTCGGCATGGATTGGTTGAGCAGGCACCATGCCAGCATTGATTGCAGAGGGGGTAGAGTTCTTTTCAGAGCGCCGGGGGAGCCAGAGTTCGAGTACTCCAGACGTCAGACAGAGCAGAGCAGCGGAGTCTTCTGTGGAGTCTCGGTCGAGGAGCAGACGATTCCACACCCCTTGATAGCATAGTATATGGATGTTTTCCCGGAGGAGTTGCCGGGACTGCCCCCAGACAGGGACATTGAGTTCTCGATAGACTTGGTTCCAGGAGCGGAACCCATCTCTCAGCATGTCTATCGGGTGAACAACAGCGAGCTGGTGGAGCTGAAGAAGCAGGTGGATGAGCTATAGGACAAGGGCTTCATCCGCTCGAGTTCGTCGCCATGGGGTGCACCAGTGTTGTTCGTGCCGAAGAAGGATGGGTCAGTACGCATGTGTATTGACTATAGGGCACACAACAACCTCACGATCAAGAACAAATACCCACTGCCGCGGATCGACGATCTATTTGACCAGTTGAGCGGAGCTCGGGTATTTTCTAAGATTGATCTGAGGTCGGGATATCACCAGGTGAAGGTGAAGGGGGAGGATATTCCCAAGACCGCTTTCAGGACGCGGTATGGACAGTTCGAGTTTTTGGTTATGCCGTTTGGGCTAACCAATGCACCAGCTGTGTTTATGAACCTTATGAACAAGGTGTTCCATCAGTATCTGGATCCGTTTATAGTAGTGTTTATTGATGATATCTTGATCTTTTCCAAGACTGAGGAGGAGCATGAGGAGCATTTGAGGATAGTGCTGGAGGTTCTCAGGAAGGAGCAGCTTTACGGAAAGCTCTCCAAATGTGAGTTCTTCCTAGACCGGGTGGATTTCTTGGGGCATGTGGTGACTGGAGATGGTATCTCAGTTGACCCCAAGAAGATTGTGGCAGTCGAGGCGTGGGCAGCGCCGACTTCAGTTGTAGAGATCAGGAGCTTCCTGGGGCTGGCAGGATATTACCGAAGATTTGTGTAGGATTTCTCCCGGGTTGCAGAGCCGTTGACACGGTTGACCCGGAAGGATGCTGAGTATGTTTGGTCAGAGGAGTCTCAGGCAGCTTTTGATGAGTTGAAGAAGCGGCTAACGACAGCTCCGATTCTGACGTTGCCTTCAGGATCAGGTGGATTCTCTATTTATAGTGATGCTTCAGGGAAGGGGCTGGGTTGTGTGTTACAGCAGCACGGAAAGGTAATTGCCTATGCTTCCAGGCAGTTACGTCCCCATGAGAAGAACTACCCTACCCACGAACCTGGAGTTGGCAGCAGTAATTTTTGCTTTGAAGCTGTGGAAGCATTATCTGTATGGTGAGAGGGTGGAGATCTTCACAGATCACAAGAGCCTTAAGTATGTGTTCACTCAGAAGGAGTTGAACATGAGACAGCGCAGATGGCTGGAGTTGATGAAGGATTTTGACATCCTACTTCAGTACCACCCAGGGAGGGCTAACGTGGTTGTCGATGCCTTGAGTAGGTATCCGACAGCCATGTGTTTGACCATGGATCGGCATTTGCTTGCCGACTTGGAGAGCCTTGGGATTGAGGTGATCATGCCGGGAGTGCAGATGCAGCTATGGAGGATGCAGATTCAGTCAGACTTGGTAGACAGGATCAAGGCGGCCCAGTTCGAGGATGTGGCTGTGCAGAGTATCAGAGAGCAAATCAGTATAGGAGTAGGGATCCTGAGTTTTCACTTGCAGAGGATGGTGCCCTGAGGCACGGTGCCAGGTTATGTGTGCCTAGCGGGGAGCTCAGAGAGCAGATTATGCAGGAGGCCCACAGATCTCAGTACTCTATACACCCGAGTGCCAACAAGATGTACCGAGATCCGCGGGAGCATGTATGGTGGTCAGGAATGAAGCGGGAGGTGTCCCACTTCGTAGCTAGGTGCTTGGTCTGTCAGCAGGTCAAGGCAGAGAGACAGAGGCCCGGTGGATTATTGCAGCCGCGGCCCATTCCCGAGTGGAAATGGGAGCATATTACGATGGACTTCATTTCAGGATTGCCGCGTACTCCAGGAGAAAAAGACGCAATTTGGGTCATCGTTGACAGGTTGACCAAATCGGCCCACTTCTTGCCATTCAAGGTGGGTACGTCTACAGAGAGGTTGGCGGAGATGTATATGCGGCAGATAGTCAGGATCCACAGAGTTTCGGTCAGCATCGTCTCAGATCGGGATAGCCATTTTACTTTCCATTTCTGGAGGAGTCTGCAGACCAGCTTGGGCACTCATCTCAAGTTTAGTACTGCATACCACCCCTAGACGGACGGACAGTCAGAGCGGACTATTCAGACCCTTGAGGATATGCTGCGGACGTGCGTCCTAGACTTTGGAGGTTCCTGGGAGGATCATCTTCATTTGGTGGAGTTTACCTATAACAATAGTTTCCAGGCCAGCATCGAGATGTCACCTTTCGAGGCTCCGTACGGGCGTAGGTGCCGTACACCCTTATCCTGGGATGATGTTGGTGAGCGAGTTTTGCTGGGGCCAGAGATGATTGTGGATGCAGCCGAGAAGGTGAAGCTTATCAGGGACAGACTTCACGTGGCGCAGGACAGACATCGGCACTGGGCCGATAGCCACCAGAGGCCCTTGGAGTTTGAGGTACAGATTAGAGTAGGATTAGATTTAGGTTATTTGTTTATGATTTTTTGATCATGTTTGTTATTTATTTTAATTGAGACCTTGCTTGTGATTAGGTCGGAGACCAGGTTTTCTTGAGGATATCTCCGACTCGTGGTACGATACGTTTCGGTGGAGGCGAAAAGCTTAGCCCGCGCTTCATCGGCCCTTTCGTTATCAGCGGGAGAGTCGGTGACGTGGCTTACAGGCTAGACTTGCCGCCTGCACTTGTGGGGGTCCACAACGTATTTCATGTATCACAGTTGAGACGGTACGTGGCTGACCCTAGCCATGTGCTCGATCATTCGGAGATTAAGGTGGGTCCTTCTCTCAGCTATCCAGAACAGCCAGTAGAGATTCCGGATCGACGGGAGAAGTTTCTGAGGAACCAGGTGATACCCTTGGTACGCGTCGCATGGAGGCATCATTCTCCAGAAGAGTCGACCTGGGAGCGGGAGGATGAGATGCGCGAGCGGTACCCCTATCTTTTTGGACCGTGAGGTATACTTTTCTATCCTTCTCAGAAGTTTAGTTTCGCCTTTAATTTCGAGGACGAAATTATTTTAAGGAGGGTAGATTTGTCACTACCACTTTTCTAGCTTGGGGATATTTTGGTCATTTTTCAAATTTTGGGAATTAATTGAATTATTATGTATTATTATGATTTATTATAATTAATATGATTTTTGGTGATTTTTGGTAATTTTTAGGAGAATTGATTTTGGGCCTATAGTGGACTTTGACTTGTGTTGACTAGAAGACTAACCTAGTTACTAATCTAGGTTATGGCCACTTAGCTAGGTTAAGTAACCTTGGTTTGACCTAATGTAATGTGGTTTAAGTCATTGGAACTAGGTAGGGGTGATTTGGAGTTGTGTAGGCTAATATGGCTTATGACTTAATAAGTCATGATTAATGACTTAGGCTTAATAGCCCATAGGCCCACACCATGAACCAACCCTAACCCTAATCAGCCCATGGCAGCCACTATTGACCCATCACATCCTATTTAATGCCTCCCAAAGTTAGGGCTAGCCTCTTCCTTAGGAATTTATTGCAAGAGAAGAAAGAGGTGAGCTCCCATCTTTAGAAATTCATAATAAATCCATTTTTTATCCTTTTTAATCCAAACAAGTTGCAATAGTTTCTAATTATTGTTTTCTTGATGTTGGAATTATTTGTTCTCAGCTTTCCAACAATTTGGAGGAGTTTCACCATCAAGAGGAGCATCTCTCTTTAGAGTTTTTAAGGGGTTTTAACACTTTGAGGTAACTTCTTGTTCTCACCATAGAATCTTGAATTTATTGCATGAATAGGGAGCCCTAGACCTACCCAAACTATAGGAATAGGAATCCCCAGATTTTTTGGTCATTTTGTGTCCTAACAGGACACGTATCAGTACCCTACTTATAGTGTTTGTGGAAATTCCTCAATGGGACTTTTTGTGATATTTTCGTAATGTTTTTGAATGGAAAGTTGCTATTCATTGTCGTTTACATGTTTTTTGTGCACTGAGGTGATTTCGTGCACGTGTCGAGTCATTCTGGACACGGGGACACAGCCGCGCGCGCTGGGACTGCACTATCCTACTGTGCGGGGGCTGCACTGGACACGACACACCTTTGTACGACACGAAACTTGACACGCCACTAGGGACAGTGACTGACATGCCACGTGTCAAGTTTTGTGGGCCCACGTGGTGTATCGAGTGAGCAATCCTCGACGCACGGGGATTTCACTGTGTGTGTACTGTCGTGTGTATGGCCACTGATACGCGAGTGTAACTCAGACACGGGGACACGTCGACACAAAATAGGGTGACACGTGGTTAGCCTGATACCTGGCAAACCTAAGTTGGTGAACACGTGTCTTGGTTTGGTCTGTGTTGTGTGCACGACACACGTGCACACGTGCACGACACACGTGCACACGTGCACGACACAGTGCACTGAAACAGTGCATGTGTGCCCTATTCGTGTCCTGTTTCATTTGGACACGTTTGTGTCCTTTTGTTTGGACACAAACACCACATCTAACATGTATGCATCATATATTTGTTTTACCAACCCTTTATTTTAATTCTTAACAATTTTTTTATTAATTAAATTCCAATTTCCAGATTATGATACTAGGTATTTAGATTCCGGTTCCAGTTTCAGAAATTGAACTTTGGCATCATTTCTCACCTATTAATTACTGTTTAAATATTGATTTTAGTCCTATTTAGTATTCTCCTATAGATAACCTAGCTATGTGTTAAATTTGGGCTGTTTTGGATGAGTTTGTGGGCTGGGTATTATAGTGAGACCTGAGATTGAGGGTGTGAGCTGAGTTATTATAGTCTACACTGTTGTTTTTCCCTGTACTCTCACATGGCATATACACACACACACTTCCTTTATAACCTGTCACAGCCACACACACACTCATGACACTGTGTTGCACCTCACTGATCACACACAGGTTCCTCTCTCTCTCTTATTTCTATTTCCTGCACACTCTTAATTCCTTGACACACACTAGCTTTACACACACAAGCACACCTTTCACTATCTTTTTCCTGTCCACACATAATTGCCTAGTACCCACACACATGTAACTGGGAACACAAGTTTCCTCACTGTTTTGCCTAGCACCTACACACATACATCTATGTTTAACCCTCTCACTCTCACTAATTGACACATACACACATCCCTTCCTATTCTCATGTATATATGTGTATATATTTGTCTTAAGTGTAAATATGGATAGATAATGTATGTGTGGTATTCACATAGGAGTCTATAAGCTAATGTGTATTTTAGTTATATTATAACATATATCAATATGAGTGAACCATACATATTGACTTGTGTATGTGATATTAAGGGTAGCCTATATGCTATTGTGTATTCCTATATAGATTACATTAATATAGTAATATGTGTATGGTATTTTTTAGATATAAATATTGTCATGTGTATAGGTGATTTGTAGGTTGATTATGCATGGTATTGCCTTATATCCTATGACCTAGTCTCTTAGCCTATGGGTGTATTGTGTGTCTGCTTGACTAGTGAGCCTATATTAGACTTGTGTAGTCCTGTTAGACTTAGAATAGACTGGTTAGACTAGTATAGACTAGTTTGACTCAGGTTTGACTTGGTTGACCTAGTTTGACTTCTAGGGTTGACCAAAGTTGACCAAGAGTTGACTTTGACCTAAATTGACCTAGAATCATGTAGAATGCATAGTAGGACTCTATTTCACTATTCTGGACTTGTTGTGACTTGTGCTGTTCTGTTTAGGAGCCAGACACCAATCCTTGGACGGTACTTTTCATATTGGACACTCAGTTACAGGCGAGTACATTCTCTGATCATTTTATATCCTGTTTAGAATTATTTCCTGCAGTAGATTACTTTACTTGTACTGTCACGATGGTCACACGGATTGGTACTATATGGATCCTTTCTTGAGATGTTATCCTTAGAGAGCATCGGGTACTCTATGTTCTGTGTGTTTTACTTACATGGCGTATCACTATGCTTCATTGGTTCCTTGATCACTTACGACATATACTCTTATGATCGTAGAGTCTTCCTGGAATCCTTATCCCATTTATGGGACTACTATGTATCACCTTCGGGGTCTATCACCTTCGGGGTTCATCACCTTCGGGGTCTATCACCTTTGGGGTCTGTTACATAGCATCATATAACATAACCTGGCTGGATCCTTGTGTATTGATTGGGGGTACGGGGGAGTATAAATGGACATGTAAATAATACACCAGTAGTGTAGCATCAGAATCATTCCATATTGTAGCATCAGAATCATCCCAGGCCATTTATATGTTCATGATTGTACTCTGACTCACTAGTCACTGCTAGTTCTCTATGTATAGTAGATATTTCTATTAAAGTTCTCTCTCTGTTTACATACTGCACTTCTTTCAGTACTTGTATCTTACTTTACTGCATGTTTATATTTTCTAACCTGCTATGAATTATTGAGATGTACTGTGCTCGCTCCTGTCCTGACTGGACCTGTTGAAAATATTACAGAGGACGAGGAGGAGGCTTGCCTAGACACCTACTACGGGGCAGCCCTAGATGACACCTGTGAGCTGGACCACCAGGAGGATCCAGCAGTAGCTGAGGACCTTCCCCCGACTGCCTAGACTAGATAGTTAGGCTATTATCTTTATGTAGTTGGATCATGTTCTAGTTAGACTCTTTATTTGGAGATCAGTTTGTATATATTCTTTTATCTGAGACCTTGTATTGCTGGGATTATCTTAGACTACTATTTTTATCTATTTCATTTCCTTGAGTTCTGTTCATATCGTGCTATCTCTTCCTTAGTTGTGATTGAGTTTATTATTTCTATGTCACCCCCATTTGGGGAGTATAAACTGTTTAGATATATATACTGCTAGATGTTGTGACCTAGGACAGCGTTCTACCGCCGACACTGCGGCGTAGGCTGGACGTACCTACGTCTCGTGCCCTTACTCTAGGGTGCGGGTCGTGACAGCGTGCAAACTCAAACATAGTCCGTATGGGATAGTTATGCACACGGCCTTTTGGCTAAGTTGTGCCACGTGTCGTGCACCTCAACTTTTTGGTACAATCGAGTTGCAAGCAATATCAAGTACCGCTCGATCATGAACGAAGCTACACTTAGAGTGTATATCGATAGGAACGCTATCAAACTAACGCTTAGGCGTGCACGAAAGATTGATTTAGATTTTGAGGAATAGCGCGAACGACTTAGTGCGTTGATACGAGGTGAGCGATTACGCTAGAGATTCATCGAACAAATCTGAAATATGTCTTAGCAAATGATACGAATGTGATTGTGGATTAAATAGGCTAGCTTGAATCTGAGTGGTGTATGGACGTCATAGAAGTTATTCGAGCGAGACTAAAGGATATACGGATAGAACGAGTATGTCGGCGAAGCGATGCGATCGCGCAAAGCCTTAGAACGCGTCACGCTTAGTTGGTCGTGACCTCGAATGTCCCGAACGAGATGTCGTTCGGACAACTTGTCAATGCGCAATGCAAGTTAGAAAATGACTCGGAACGATGAATAAAAGATGTATGTCTTGATTGAGGAAGCTAGAGGATAGCACTTGTGATTTCGGATTGGGTCAAGTGAAATGTGACTTAAGTTTTGGAGAACGATATTGAAACTAGCTTGAGGAATAGCGATCGAACTTGATCTTGATCTTGGATTGAATTGAATAGAATTGTGGTATATCCAGTTCGGACAATAGCATCAGTCGCACGACTCAGAATTGGTTGCAAAGGAAGATCGTCAGGTTACGCATATCGTCGATGGTATTGAGGCGTATCAAAGATCGATATGCGATAACTCGGGAGTACTCTGACTCGACGAATGACGATCGTGCAAATGTCATTGTTTCGATGGATGCTATACTCGGAATATTGAAATGTATCGAGGAAAATATAGACGTGGCTCGAGGATTTTCTAGTTGAACGAATGACGGTCAGACTATCGAACCGAGATCTTGGCTTGGATGAAAAATAAAAAATGTTTGGATATGACTCGTTGACGACCACAACGTTGACGTTCTTGTCTTATGCGAGCGCGACTCCAGCCTCGTACATACGTCACACCGATTAGGGCGATTACTCCGCGTGAGCGCTGGTATGGTGATTCATACAGCGGGGGTGATCGAACTTGTATGGCATGGCAAATTGGATACATCGACTTGTGGTTTGACGCGAATGTGGACTCGAGAATGATTAGCGTGCATGACGATTGAATTTGAGGATTGCGTAGGTCTAATCTGCGTATCGAGAATGAATTCGTCTAGGCGCAAGCATGAGTTACGCCCCGAAGAGAATGATTATCCCGCGGGAGCGTTGCATGGTGATTCATGAACCACCGTGGATAATCGGACTCGCGTAAGATTGGGGCGCAACGTATTGTCAAAGCTAGATGAACTCGTGATCGAATACATGAATTGGTTATAATGGATATGTGAAGTATGTCGATTTGGTGATTTAAACGGATTCGAATTCGTTGCGCTGCGCGACGAATGCCTTGATTCGAATTAGGCGATCATGCTCGATGTTTAAAAATCTGAGTGACGCGAGCTCGGATAGAAAACCTTATACTACCGACTTTGGTTTGACCCTAGGATTGGGTTCAGTGTTAGCATTATTATTGGAGAACTATGATTCCAATCCTGATATTGACTTAGCCTTGAGAAATGGCCTAGCGGTTAGGCGAGACGCACATGTTTCAATAGTTAGCAATCGAAAGATTGATATTGAGGATTGGCATGGATGGATAGTGTGAATCACGAATATAGAAAAACCCTGCTCACGAGACTCGGCTGACATGCATATATTTCAGGGACGCCGGAGTATGTGCACGATACGACTCGAGTGAGAATGATGAATTCTCTATCACACGATTTGGTGAATGTATGTATTTTGGGGACGCCCGGAATACGTACACGATTCAACCAAGTGACACATTGAATTCCAAACGAGACTTGAGGAATGGAAAGTATCGGAGATTGAGATCGTGTTAAAGGAAGGGGATGATACTAGTACGAGCGTGGCTCGGAATCAAAGAAACGTGTGAGCGGAGTGTGCACGAACGACAACGAGATTGGCCCTAAACAAGTGAATAATATGGAACCGATATCGTGCAAGTAAAAGTTGGTATAGTGAATTGAATCATTGATAGTAAGATATACTCGATGATAGTGCAATACTTGGTCTTGAATCGGAAGAAAATTTCTTAGACTTGGTCGACCCCGCCAAGAAGAAATCATACTGATTTCGTGGACAAGAACGCTTGAGAAGCGAATCGGGTCATCTCGAAGACCGAGATAAACGAAAGTGTGTTTGCCTCAGCCTACGACCCTCGCATTTGACGAATTACAACGTGCCTCGTGCGACCATTTCTGTCCCATGACACGAAGAAATAGCAACCAAGACGAAGAAAACACTCGAATTGAGTAAGTACCATCAACTCTAAAATGAATGAAAAGTTATTCAATAAAATCGACCAAACGTATGCGATACGGAACTTAGAAAGGTATCGAGTATAGTTCGATGCCATGGAGCGGTAAAACCATTCGATAGGGATTGTCTAAGAAATATGACGACACGAGTTAAGGAATGGTAGGATGACCTGCACTCAGGAAGTCTCGAGGATGAGACTTATTTTGAATTGTGTATTATGTAATGACCCGCTCCGTCCTAACGGAACGTCGATTCAAACGACAAGTGCAACGACTCAAACGAGCCGTCGACCCGAAGAGTTGGCATCGACCTGATGAAGAATCGATGCAAGGCTTACATTGGCCCGTCAAGAGGAATCCAGACTTAGACTTTCAAAGGCGCGCTCGGAGTATCGCTCGGCCGATACGAACATCGCTAAGGTGGGTGGCTCCGATGAACCCGTCTTTGCTTAGCCTAGACACTTAACAATGCGGACACTATCACGAGAATCGCTAGGCGATAACACCGCGCATGCTAATAAATGACTCAACGCACCTATCTAAGGGAATAATCCCATCTTGTATTCTTGTATAGAATATGGAAAAGGACATGGAAAATATGAGAACTCTCGTACCGCGCTCTACGCTCGTGCTACGGCACAAGCTTACATTCAAGTTTCCTACGCGATCAACAATGAAACAATAAACGGTTACAACAATGAAACGAAAGACTATCGACATAGTCATTCCGAGTAGAGTATAGCAACATTGAAAGACTTCGGGACCGATGGGTCGCCAAGGCGACTCCCGCACGGGGAGTTGCATAATGTACGAATGAATGAATGAACGAATAAGTGAATGAATGAATCAACGAATGAATGAATGAATACATGAAGAATGAATAATTGAACGAACAAGTGAAAGAAGAAAATAAAAGTGTGAATAAAAGATAAGAAAGGAAAGAATGGTTAGCGACAGGTATGACGGACACGTGCAACGGGGCTCGCTACCCGCGCTGCACGGACGCCAACCTGGTCGATAACGCATTATGGCTCAGAGACAGCTTATGGCTCAAGACAGCCGTTATGTTAAATGACAAGTCAATACGAAATGGTCGTGGACAAACGGCACGGGCGATGGGGGGAATACCATGGCCGTCATGAGGAAGGATTCCGCGGCACGATCGATGGGAGGTATATCGTGGCCGGCCTAGGCGGAATCAGACTTGGGGCTTACGGGCTGCTTTGAGTGAGGGCTCGGCCACTCAAAGAGACGTAAGGCCAGGCATTTCAAGAGACTATCAAGGTGTACCAGCCATCACGCTTCGATAGGTGAGAATGCCCAAGTGATATGTCCAAAATGGCTTGTGATGCCAGCGATCCGTACATATAGATTAAGTGGGCTATGCTGGTGGCAATCCACGTGCAAGTCTTTGCATTGAAACAAGTAGTCTAAGTTAACTAAATGAAGTACCTCCTGAACATGCTTGAAATGTAACATCCTGAACATGCTTAAAATGTAACACTCTGAACATGCTTGAAATGTAACACACCAAATGATAAGAGTGTAGGAACGATATAGTAGAGCGTAATACTCTAGAGGGGGGTGAATAGAGTTGGCAGCGGAATAATGCTAATTAAAAAAAATGTTAGCAATACAATCACAGTATATAATCACAGTTGAAATAATGTAAAGGCAGAGTTCAGAAAGCAAACACAAAGACAGCGATGTATACTGGTATCCCTCTGTTGAGGACTAATCCAGTCGGTAGAACTCTTGCTACCAGTTGAATCCACTATTGGAAAAACCGCAAGTTTTCTTACGAAGTCCTTGCAACTTCTACAACGCGAGCTTTGATACGAAGAACTCGTCCAACTTCAAATGTGAAAAGGTATTCTTCAATCAAGCCTTCTGATTACAATCTCTCAGAAACTTCTAGACCGTACCGTACTGGCAAATCGACTAGAGGATTATAACTGGCTTGGGATCTGAAATTGTAAGCTCTAGAAAACTCTTTGGAAGGCAGAAAGCTTTAGATAGAGAGAAGATTGAAAGTGAATGAGTGAGTTGAAATGATCGAAATCCTTCTCTATTTATAGGAGTTCCAAAGGGAGAACTCTGTCAGAATTCGGGTAGAATTCGGGCAGAACTCTATGAGCAAATCTCGGTCAAATCCGCAATTGCAGGAGGACCAAGTTCCAGAGAATTCAAAAATCAAACGGCCACCAACCGAACTCTGGCTGAACTCTGGCCGAGTTCTGTCAGGGTTAGGTTAGGGTTTTAAAAATAGGTTTTGGTGATTTTTGAAAACCTTTTTGAAAACCTTTTTGACAGGTCATTTTAAAAACATTTTGAACTATTTTGGGGATAGCCTATTTGCCAGTACGACTCGGTGTACAACGTATTTCTAGACTCAAATAAAGTGAAAATTACATTGCATAGGAAATACAGATCTCAAGTAGGCAAATAGATCTTCAGTCTTGAACGGAGTGAATATCCAATCTTGCTTATGTCTAAGAAGCTGAGATGTCCCAACTAGCTTCGTATATCCAGACAGAGTTTTGATCAATTATTAAAATCAGGTTGACCATATGACCAATGGGCCAACAATCTCTCCCATTTTGATAATTGACAAACTATGAATGATATAACATTAAGCTTGTTCAAAAAAATCAAAAAGTAGAAATTGTTCATAACCTGTATTTAACTAAAAAAATGTTAGATCTTAAATTTTCTCCCCCTTTGTCACTTAGCAAAATAATTGCACAAGAGAAGGCTCCCCCGCATTAAATGCAGAAGGCTCCCCCGCAATTAAAGCATAAGGAACAAAAGTGAGAAAACATAACAAAAAAGTATAAGAGTAAACATACATCATCACAGGCATGTAAAGTTTCAAAAACATAAAAGAAATCTCAGGCATGCTATTTCACAGACAGTTTGTAATGAAGAAGCAGTATAAAGAGATAGTGCTAAACAAAATGCTGAAATAAACTGAGATGTCATAAATGAAACATCATAAACATGTCCATGAAGATAAAAAGTACTGAAATCAAACTACATAGTACTGATAAGAACTAAAAAAGTAATGATAAAAACTTGGAATGTCGGAGCATTTCCAAGTATACAATAGAATGTTACTAATAATCAAATCACATCTCCTCATCACTATCCTCGTCAATATCATCATCAGCAGCTCGGCCAGCATGACCGAAAGTACCAGCACCAGAAGTACCAGCGCCAGTAGGATGAGTAGGGGCGCCAGCATAGAACTCACCAACGTAATCTCGAGGAGCACGATACCAATCATAGGCGTTACCTGGCTGGAAGTAGGCATGGACAGCCTCATCCTCACAGCGGTAACCCGAAAAAGCTGGATCACGAGGGATGGAAGTAGCAGAATGACCAGTCTGGGCAAAACGCAGATCGGCCAAGGAGTTTGCCATCGCCTGATAACGGGTGACATCGCGGAACTCATGCTCGCGAGCCATGTCCGTCATCGAGACGTGCAAAGCTAATAAGTGCTGATGTATGCCCTCAAAAGTCATGGCATACGGCTGATGTGGTAGAGGAGGTGCAGTAGGAGGAGCAGGAGGTGGAGCTGAAGCAGTCCGGCTGCGACGAGATAGCTGGAGAAACTTCGGCTCAGAGTCCTGAGTACAAGTCGATAGATCAATCTCGAATCGATGAAAGATACGAGAAAGAATCATCGCGTAAGAGAGATTTCGATCTCTAGCACGACAACGTCCCATCATCTGAATGATAGTCTTAGGGGCAGAAAAAGGAATCCCCTTAATAAGATGGTACATGGCGGACAGCTCAAGCGAAGTCACATCATCCTTGGAAGTGGATTTTGGAAGTAGAGTAGAGTAGACGATGCGATGCAATTCGTAGTTAAACAAGTTCAGGTTGTTAGCCTTGAACTTTCCAGAACGTACTCTGTCAGGTGCACAGAGTTCTGCTTTGAAACTCGTGAGTGTGGTGCCTTCGGGGAAATCGAATTTCGTGATGTCAACTAGCGGTTCACCTTCATTGGGAATACCAAGAATCTCTGCTAGGAGAACATCATTGAACTCAATGTCTATGCCTCCAACACGTGTGCTCACGTCAAAAGTGTTTACTACGAGATTGCAATAGAACAATCTAATGGCATTAGTAGCTATTGGGAAGCACAGTTTAATAAATAAGTGTAACCCTAATGCCTCAAACAAGTGACGATGATCGGGAAATACCGTCCATTTAACCGGAGCGCCGCTGCATATGGATCGGGTGGAAAAGTCACCGTACCATAATAAGGCTTGATCGAGGGTTTGAAAGAAGAACCCATCGAAAGCGCCGTCGCTCTTTTGGATCGGCGAAAACAGTGAATCCGTATGAGGATTCGAAGACGACCCTTCCTCACTAGGAGTGGTCTTCTTCCTCTTAGACGGATTAAATCTAGGTGCCATTGAAATAAAAAGCACTAATTGAAAGGTGGAGAGAGAGGGAGTTATACCTCACGAAAATTAGATATGTTGTAGAGAATGATGATCTCCGCACGATTCCAAATTTTGGAAGGATTTCACCAAGTAGATTGGAAGCAATAGATTGGTGAAGAACTAGGGTTTGGAGGTCGGGGTCGGCTGCTGCTGCTGTTATAATTAGTTTGGAAGCAATGAAAGAGAAGAAGCTCTCGGGTTCTGGATATATACACAGATACCTACAACCGAACTCGGGCCGAATTCGGTCAGAGCTCTGGCCGAATTCGCCTAGGGTTCTTCAAAGTTGATTTTTGCCACTTCTTTTTCATTGACTCATTTCAAATATTTAATTCAAAGATTAGTTATTTTAGTCTTCAAATAACATAATTAATAATATTTTATGAATTAAATGTCATTACAAAGTGACTGTCTCAGATTAGCTGTAGGAGTACTGTCCCAGCTGGTGGAGGTTTATCGGGGAACTCTTAAATACCGCTTTGCTTCAACCGTAGTTGTGGTGACAGACAGACTCTTTATTAGCAGTTTTGCATAATGATATATAATTATAAAAATAAAATTAATTTATATTACTGACGTCCAAAATTCCTAATTCTCGACGTAAATAATTGAAGCGATCTTCCGCTAGAGGTTTAGTGAAGATGTCAGCTAATTGATTTTCAGTATCTATGTACACAAGGTTTATATCTCCATTTTGATGATGATCTCTAAGAAAATGATGCCGAATCTTGATATGTTTAGTACGAGAGTGACATACAGGATTCTTAGTCAAATTAATAGTGCTCGTGTTATCACAGAAAATGGGAATATGTGTGAAAAATAAATCAAAGTCTTCTAGGGTTTGTTTCATCCACAAAATCTGAGCGCAACAACGTCCTGCGGCGATGTACTCAGCCTCTGTTCTTGATAAGGCTACAAAATTTTGCTTTTTACTAAACCAAGAGACTAGAGCCTTGCCTAAGAAATGACATGTGCCACTTGTACTTTTTCTATCAACTTTGCATCCAGCAAAATCTGCATCCGAATAACCAATAAGGTCAAAGGACTTAGTTTTGGGATACCACAAGCCAACAGAAGAAGTGCTCTTAAGGTATCGAAAGATACGCTTAACTGCGGACAGATGTGATTTCTTTGGGTTAGCTTGAAAACGTGCACACAGGCAAACACTAAACAGTATATCTGGACGACTAGCAGTTAAATAAAGTAAACTACCAATCATACCTCGATACTTACGTGTGTCGACTGGCTTGCCTTGTTCATCTGAATCAAGCTTTGTTGAAGTTGCCATCGGAGTGCCAATAGGTTTGACATTGTCCAGATCGAACTTATTTAGTAAGTCTTTTGTGTACTTGGCTTGATTAATGAACGTCCCATTGTCGGTTTGTTTGATTTGCAATCCGAGAAAGAATTTCAGCTCTCCCATCATGCTCATCTCAAACTCATTCTGCATAAACTTAGAAAATTCTTGACAAAGAGATTCATCAGTGGATCCAAATATGATATCATCAACATAGATTTGAATTAAAAGCAGCTTGCCATTAAAAGATTTAATAAATAGTGTAGTGTCAACCTTTCCTTTTGAAAAACCGTTGTCAAGTAGAAAAGAGCTTAGACGATCATACCAAGCACGAGGGGCTTGTTTCAAACCGTATAAAGCTTTCTTCAACTTGAAAACATGATCTGGGTTTTTGAAATCCGTGAAACCCGGAGGTTGTGCTACAAAAACTTCTTCTTTTATAAAACCATTTAAAAAAGCACTCTTCACATTCATTTGAAAAAGTTTGAAATCATGAAAATATGCAAATGCACATAACATATGAATGGATTCTAATCTCGCAACTGGGGCATAAGTCTCATCGTAGTCGATACCCTCTTCTTGATTGTATCCTTGAGCTACGAGTCGAGCCTTGTTACGAGTTACTAAACCATCCTCATTCAGTTTGTTTCGGAATACCCAACGGGTGCCAATGACCGGATGATCAATAGGCTTGGGAACAAGTTCCTAAACTTGATTCCGTTCGAATTGGTTCAATTCCTCTTGCATGGCATCTATCCAGAAACTATCACTACATGCTTCATCAATAGATTTAGGTTCTAACTGTGAAATAAATGCAACACTAGAAATAATATCTCTACAGGATGTACGAGTACTTACTCCCTTGGTAATATCACCAATTACCAAATCCTTTGGATGATTTGCTGTAAATTTCAACCTTTTTGCTTCATTCTGAAGGTAGCTGGTTCCTGGATCTTCTCTAGGAGGTTCAGCTAGTGCAGAGCTTGGTTGAGAATCAGCTGGAGTTGAGCTTGATGTAGGCAGATCTTCATCACTGTCATCGAGAGTCATTTGGTTCAATTCATCAAAAGTGACATTGATTGATTCTTCGATGATCATGGAACGTTTGTTGAAGACTCTGTACCCTTTGCTCTTGGCCGCATAACCTAGAAATATACCTTCATCGGCCTTTTCGTCAAACTTTCCCAAATTGTCTTTAGTATTAAGAATAAAGCACTTACAGCCAAATATCTTAAAGTATGAAACTGAAGAAATTATATCAAACCATAACTCAAATGGAGTCTTCTTCGATTTGGGTTGAATTAGAACTCTATTGAGCACAAAGCAAGCTGTATTGACAGCTTCAGCCCAGAAGTATTTGGGTAGGCTAAATTGATTTAACATAACTCTGGCCATTTCGGTTAGAGTTCTGTTCTTACGTTCCACAACTCCATTTTGTTGTGGAGTTCTAGGGCAGGAGAACTCATGAATAAAACCGTGTGTGTCACAAAATTGCTCAAAGTCAGCATTCTCAAATTCGCCACCATGATCGCTTCTAATTCGAGTGATCATGTAACCTTTTTCATTCTGTACTTTCTTGCAAAAGGCGACAAATTCTGATAATGCGTCATTCTTGCGTGTCAAGAAATATACCCACGTGTATCTAGAAAAATCATCTACAATTACAAATGCATATAATTTACCTCCGAGGCTAGCAACTCTGCTAGGACCGAATAAATCTATGTGTAGCAATTGTAGAGGTCTAGTAGTACATACTGCGTTTACAGACTTGAATGTGGATCTGGTAGCCTTGTTCTTTTCACATTGGCTGCATACCGAATCCTTCTTGAATGTTATGTCTGGTAAACCGCGTACTAACTTCTTTGTGGATAATCTTGAAATTGTATCCATGTTTGCATGACCGAGTCTCATGTGCCATAGATGACTCTTATCACTTTTGGCCATTAAGCATCTACCTGAAATGTTAGCTTCTTCCAGCAGATAGAAAATATATATATTATCTTCCCTGATTCCTTCAAAGATAGTACTACCAGTTGAGCTATCAACTATAGTACATTTGTCTTTGCCAAAGTTGATACCATAACCATGATCAGCTAGATGACTTATGCTGAGCAGATTATGTTTCAACTCGGTAACCAGACAGACTTCTTTAATCACGGGATAGGGAGACTTACCAACATCACCGATTCCAATAATATACCCTTTCAAATTATTATCGAAGGAAACATAACCTTCCTTCTTCTTCTTCGACAGTGTTGTAAATAGGGTAGCATCACCGGTCATATGCCGTGAGCAACCGCTGTCGAGGATCCATTTGCTTCTAGCATGTGAAGGGTGTTCCACCTACAAAATAGTTTGCAGATGAAACCTTTGGTACCTATTTCTTGTAGGGTCCTAAATTGTTAGCTTTAGGTATCCAAGCATAAACATTTAAATCTACAAGCTTTCTCATTCTACATGCAGATGATATATGACCAATGAGGCCACAATAATGACATTGTGCATGTCGAGTGTTGAAAGCTGAGTGGTGTGCATGGTTGGTAGGTTTAGGTTTTCTAGTATAGAAGAATGCATACCTATGATCATGTTTGGGCTTAACCTTTTGGGGTAAAGGTTTTATATGGTTTGGTCTGACAGTGTATGGCTTGGGAATGTTCCGATTTCTCGGTAAGTGACACGTGTTAGGATAGGAAGCAGCAGGCTCAGGCTGTTTTCCTAACCTAATTTCCAACCTTTTGGAAGTGTCATATAACTTAGTATAATCAGAAGTGAGTGATTACATTCTGATTTGTGCAGATTGAAGACTTTTCTTTTCTTTAGAAAGATCTTCTCTCAATTGGTCTATAATCTTGTCTTTCTCTTCGGATGACTGTTTAGTCTCGTGTAATAAGAGCTTTATAGAGGAAAGCTCACCAGACTCACTAACATTAGCTCTAACCTCAGCTAGTAGGTCGGTAAGTCTTCCTATTTCTCCTTTGTACTCTTTGAGTACCTTCTTAGCGGTCTGATATTTACTACGCAGTTTCCTGTAGTCAAGCGTCAGGTCACTGAAGGCATCTCCTAATTGCTCAAAGGTAAAGTCATCATATATTTCTACAGGTTCAGTAGGTACCTGATCGATTGCCATGAAGCAGATGTTTGCAGCGTCCTCTGAATGTTCATCTTCTGAGTCGCTAGCTTCACTCTCATGCCATATGCTGGTGTTGGCATATTTTCGAGACGTTGATCTTTTCAGGTTGCCTTTTTCATACCTGTTGTTCTTCTTGCTCGATGATGAGTTTGTGGGACAATCCTTCTTCATGTGTCCCTTCTTCTTGTAGCCATAACAGACAGCATCTTCTTGGTACCAGTTGTTGCTGTTGTTCTCTTTGACTCTCTTCTCATGTCTCATGAATCTTTTAAACTTCCTTGCTAGGAGAGCTTGATCTTCAGCGTCAGATCCACTGCTGTCTGAGTCATCTTCAGCAGCTTTTCTGTGCTGAGCCTTGAGGGCGATAGTCTTCTCCTTTGGTGCAGGCTCTTCAAAATCTTGCAGCTCCAGTTCATGAGTGAGTAGCTTACCCATGAGTACTTCAAGTGACATTGTGGTGAGGTCGTTTCCTTCAATGATAGCTGTAGCCTTCGGAATCCAGTTCTTGGTGAGAGCTCGCAGGAGTTTGCGAATCTTTTCGTGGTTACTGTAATCTTTGCCTAAGGAGGACAAAGGGTTTACAATATCCAAGAACCTCTCGAACATTTGTGTGACTGTTTCATTTGGCTTCATTTTGAACGCCTCGTACTCTTGAGTAAGTCTGCTGACTTTTGACTCCTTGACTTGAGTCGTGCCTTCATGTGTAACTTTGAAAAGCTTCCACACACCATTTGCCGTTGTGCATGTAGATACCCTGTTAAATTTTGTTCTGTCTAAGGCACAGAAAAGAGCATTAATAGCATGTGTGTCACGACCCGCACCCACCGTGAGGGTACGAGTACGTAACAATGCCCAGCCTACGCCGCAGTGTCGGCGGTAGAACGTTGTTCTAGGTCATGAACTATAACTAGCATAATATGAATACTCTCCATAAGGAGGCCAACACAGAGGTACAACTCAATCACAATCTAAGGTAGAATGATAAAGATAGATAAACATGAAATCCAAAAGAGATACAGGAGATAGAAGTCTAAGTGTTTAAGATACATAATCCCAGAAATACATCTCAAAACTCAAATACAGTAATCCACAAGTAAATACAACTCCAGACAAAATGAAATAACTATCTAAACAACCTCTATTGTGTCTCCTCTAGGCTAGCAGGCAATCCCAGGCTATCTGTAAAATTTATCAACAGGTCCAGTCAGGACAGGAGCGAGCACAATACATCTCACGCAGATCATAACAGGTTAGAAAATATAAACATGCAAGAGAGTACGATACATAAAACTGAAAGAAAGTACATGATGTAAACAGAGAGAGAACTGTAATAGAAATATCTACTATAAGTAGAGAGCTACCAGTGACTAGTGATTTAGAGTACAAAGTCGACATGTGAACGGCTGGATTTATACATGACTATACTAAAGAGGCGCACATGGCTATACTACTTTGGAATTGTTCATATGGCTATTTATACTCCCCCATACCCTAATCAATACACAAGGATCCAAACAAGTTATGTTACGTACATGGTTTTCACATGAAGCCCATAAATAGGTGCACATGAAGTATACATGAGAGCTCATACATGAGTACACATGAAGTTCACATGGGGGGCCCAAAAATGGGTGTACATGAAATTCACACGAAGGCTCATAAATGAGTGCACATGCAATATAGGTTATACATGAGATACATGGGAAACATGACCGATTCATGAGAGCACATGAGAGTACACGAGCATGCATGAACGAGCATGAAGCACATGAGAAACATGAATAACATGAGAGCGAGGAATACATGATGTACACGAAACACATGACATAATGTATCCGATGCTCCTGAGGGGGATAACATCTCAATGTAGGGATCCATATAGTACCAATCCGTGATAATATCGTGACAGCATCAAATAAGGTAAACTAGAGCAGGAATATAATTCTAAACAAGTTATGAAATGATCAGAGAATGTACTCGCCTGCTATCTGAATGTCCAAGGTAAAGATACTGTCCGAGGAGAGGTGTCTGGCTCCTAATTAGAACAGCACAAGTCACAACATGTCCAGAAGGGTAATATAAAGCACTACAATACATTTTACATGAATCTAGGTCAAACTAGGCCAAAGTCAACCCTTGGTCAACTCTGGTCAACTGTACTAGTCAAACTAGGTCAAACTAGGTCATGTCCTAACCCAGCAAGTCTTACTAGGCCTAACCAAGACTATCCTAGCAAGCACACATCAATACAAGGCTATACAAGCCAACATACACCCAACTCTATATAGCATGCAATTATTCAATACTCAAATAGGCAATAATTCACATTGGATATACACTAGATAATTTATTACTTTAAACTATATATGTCTACACATATATACACATGCATATATTGGTATTCAACATTAGGTCTATAATCATGGCATTTCAAATGGTTATATAAACTTATATATTACAGCACAATATGCTAACATATATATAATATACATACATAGCTAAGTTAACTGTATTCATAAATACTTATTTAAGAGGCTATGTGTGTGTATGTAAACATGGCAAAGGGGCAAGTGAGGGTTAAATGGGCAACATAGTGTATACATATCAAAGAGTGCCAAAGTATAAGTGAACAAAGTGTCAAGTGTGATAGTGTCTACATAGTGTAAGGGGTACATGAGGTAATATAGGATTTGTGTTAACATAGAACATTACATCTCATTAACTTATATATTGCATACATTACATCTATTATTACATTACATTCATGCTTGTATTCATTCATCATTCATTTATTCTCTTGTACTACTATATGCACCATACATTATATACTATGGAACCTACATATTCATTACAAGCCATACTTATACATGCTTACATTAGATAGGATACTTACACCTCATACATCATTTATTTAAACATTTACTCATGCTTACATTCTCTATTTAATTACATAATATATATACATTAACATGGGTTAAAATCAAATAGAACATTATATTACACACATGGGTGCACAAAATGCATATGTCGAATAGTAACTCCTACTAATAATCAATACTGTACCATCTCAGCATGAATTAAAATCTAGGATTAAAGTATGTTATAGATCTATGTGTTAGCTTTCCGAAACTTCAAACGGATCGCGTTTTCGTTTTCGGAAACTCCCGGAATCGCGAAAACACCGAGAACGCGTTTGTCTTTCATACAGCTGACACTCAAATAATTCTCCAAAAAGTTACAGAAAGAATTAGACCTATTAATATATATTTTTAGAAAGCTAACTTCAATACGCTTCTTTTAAAAAAAAACGGAAGATTAAACCAAGCTTTGAGCTAGAAGTTATGACATTTCTAAGTTAGGGCTGAAATTAAAAACGTGGATAAAAATCATGACGGATTTAGATAGTTTGAGCCAAAAGAATACACAATATATATCCTAATTATCCACAACAATAATAGCAATAATAATATGAGGAACCACAATTACAAACTTGATTATATAATTATCATGAACCATTTATTACATTTTTTTTTATAGATACACTCTCATTACAATATATATATATATATATATATATAAATCTATATATGTAACATGAACACATCCACAACACAAAGGACACTCCTATGACCTCCAAATGGACACAAAATAGACACAAATAGAGATACAACCATGTGGGTCATTCCTATGGGTTCAAAATAGACCTATATGCATAAGGAAATGAAAAGGAGAAGGGATTTATACCTCCCGGTAGATCGAATCGAAGAAAAACCTTCCCGGAGCGACACCGACACGTAGAGATTCCAAAAGGACACGAACGAGCTCCGAAAGCTCCCAAACTTGGGTAGCTTCCTCCTTGGCTAGAATGGAGAAGGAAAGAAGAAGATTTGGTGGAGAAATTGCTAGGGATTGTTCTCTAGGAATTTGGAGAAGAACAAGAGAGAGAAAAATAGATGGATAATGACAAATGGGAGGCTCAACCCTATCCTTATTGTGGCTGGCCATAAAGGTGGTTTTGTCCTATTAGGAAAAGTCCAAAAGCCCCTACTAACCTATTCTATGAGTATTAGGAAAGGGCTAATTGGTTGGGACTAAATTAGTCATTCTAAAGTCTCTAATCACACTAACCTTATCCATAATAATTAGTCTAACCTCTAACTAAAATATTTCTATCATGTGGACTAAAATTAATATCATGTGGGCCATGCCTAACTAGTATGTGGGTCCCACTAGAGTCAAACTATCCCCGGGTCCCCGTTTCAAGTCGGATTGAGTTGAAATTCGAACCCGACTCAAATAACCCCAAAACAATATCATAAATAATAAAATAAATTTCAACCCCAAAATAATATCATAAATAATAAAATAAATTTTAAAAATATTCAAAAATATAAAATGACAAAAATACCCCTGTTTCTGAAAACTGGGGGTGACAACGTGCGTCAAGACTGGCCTTTTTCTTTTCCTCCTCTGTATAACTGCTTTGGGGTTTTTCAACCAAAACTCCCTCGACGGTTATACGAGGTGGCTTCTGATAGCCATCAAGAACAATAGCCCATAAGTCAAAATCAAGAGATTTCAAGAAGAAACTCATCCGTATTTTCCAATAAGTGTAGTTAGTACCATTAAATAGTGGGGGTCTGTTTGTGGCCTGGCCTTCACTTATGAATTTCATAGTAGCCATGTGATGTGCTGTGATCTAATAAATAATGAATAAATAATAGCACTGTTACCTCGCTTTACCTGTAACACCCGCTCTGATACCAATTGTAGGAACGATATAGTAAAGCGTAATACTCTAGAGGGGGGGTGAATAGAGTTGGCAGCGGAATAATGCTAATTAAAAAAATGTTAGCAACACAATCACAGTATATAATCACAGTTGAAATAATGTAAAGGCAGAGTTCAGAAAGCAAACGCAAAGACAGCGATGTATACTGGTATTCCTCTGTTGAGGACTAATCCAGTCGGTAGAACTCTTGCTACCAGTTGAATCCACTATTGGAAAAACCGCAAGTTTTCTTACGAAGTCCTTGCAACTTCTAAAACGCGAGCTTTGATACGAAGAACTCGTCCAACTTCAAATGTGAAGAGGTATTCTTCAATCAAGCCTTCTGATTACAATCTCTCAGAAACTTCTAGACCGTACCGCACTGGCAAATCGACTAGAGGATTGTAACTGGCTTGGGATCTGAAATTGTAAGCTCTAGAAAACTCTTTGGAAGGCAGAAAGCTTTAGATAGAGAGAATATTGAAAGTGAATGAGTGAGTTGAAATGATCAAAATCCTTCTCTATTTATAGGAGTTCCAAAGGGAGAACTCTGTCAGAATTCGAGCAGAATTCGGGCAGAACTCTATGAACAAATCTCGGTCAAATCCGCAACTGCAGGAGGACCAAGTTCCAGAGAATTCAAAAAATCAAACGGCCACCAACCGAACTCTGGCCGAACTCTGGCCGAACTCTGGCCGAGTTCTGTCAGGGTTAGGTTAGGGTTTTAAAAATAGGTTTTGGTGATTTTTGAAAACCTTTTTGAAAACCTTTTTGACAGGTCATTTTAAAAACATTTTGAACTATTTTGGGGATAGCCTATTTGCCAGTACGACTCGGTGTACAACGTATTCCTAGACTCAAATAAAGTGAAAATTACATTGCATAGGAAATACAGATCTCAAGTAGGCAAACAGATCTTCAGTCTTGAACGGAGTGAATATCCAATCTTGCTTATGTCTAAGAAGCTGAGATGTCCCAACTAGCTTCGTATATCCAGACAGAGTTTTGATCAATTATTAAAATCAGGTTGACCATATGACCAATGGGCCAACAAAGAGTACTTTATGCAAATGAGTTAGATAACGTACCTACGACGTGCTAGAACCTGGGGCAGGGACACGCCCTTAACATTGAATGTTTACATGAATCACGTTAAGTTACTACATGTAAATTATTGACTAACTTGGTTTACTTTGGACAGAAAAGGCCGGACAGTAAGTATGGGTAAGTCATGCATGCATTTTCATGCAGACACTTGAATTCGGCAACACGAGATAGGTTACGAAATATACCATAAAACTGATCCTAAGGCAAGATTAGAAAGACAATGAATGATAGACGGTGCACAAAAGTAAATGAAACGTGTTTGATAATGATAGCATTGTGGACTAGCTAGCCTCCCCACCAGTGCATAACAATGTACTGATAACCCCATAGTCTGCTTGCAGGATGCAGGAGACATCATCGGGTGCAGAGCTTCCCTCGAATGTGCTAAGGCGCGGAGCTATCTCTGGAGCCTTGGAGCGTTGCAAGGAGCTGAAGCATCATATACATGACATAATGTATCGAAACATCGCCATGAATCATTCTATCTTGTAAGCCACTTGGCACGCCTTTTATGTTTCAGAGAGAGAGAGAGCTTGAGAGACTTGTAAACTCGGCCTAGCACCGCTTGTAAACTTCTTGAATATCAATAAAGAGTTTGAATTCACTTCTACTTGTGTTTATTTACTTTCCGCTGCAAATGGGGACACTCTGTGCGACTCTGTGGCCTAGCTCAAATTGGCCGTTTCTGGACTTGGCCTTGCACGAGCGCAACCTAGGCCCGTGCGGCATCATGCCTTAGTGAGGACGATCGCTCCTACGGGAGCGGGGCGTGACATTGGGCGATCGGGATATCTGGGCCCACAAAACGGATGCAAAGGTAGATCAATCTACTCTCGACTTGCGAGAGGTGGTCATTCACAAACGCAAGGAGAGAGAAGCAACCTTAGCGTGCGAGGAGCCCTTTCCAGGACATCACTGTACCCACGTCGCCATCAACTACTGCTGCCACAAGACAGTGGCTCCACCACCAAGACTTTCTGTGTTCTAGCGACCGCAACCTGCTGCGCCTTTCCGACATCATCTCGGAAACATGATGCCAATTGAAGACTTCGTAACGACCTACTCTCAACTAGACGTATTACTCAGATGTCTCAGTTAGGCGCATTGTCTCATCCCGGCGCATCACAATCTTTTGAGTAAGTTCATC
The DNA here is from genome assembly GCA_029216955.1 of Iris pallida. Taxonomy (NCBI): domain Eukaryota; kingdom Viridiplantae; phylum Streptophyta; class Magnoliopsida; order Asparagales; family Iridaceae; genus Iris; species Iris pallida. The sequence continues at coordinate 21,798,549 of JANAVB010005597.1, read as the reverse complement.
ATCAAATCTTCTCCGAATAAGGAGATCCATAATTCGTAGTGCCAGCACTCGCCAAGGATGAGTATCGGTCAAATTCATCTTCATCGAGAAGTCAAGAGAGAGACAAACAAAATTCTCTCAAAATCGTTGATGACCGCATAGGCGTTATGCGGCCAAATTGATCCAGGCCACAGAAGGAAGTGTCGCATGAGTCTTATGCGGCTAAGTTGATCCAGGCCGCAGAATGAAGGCCCCTAGGACAACTCTGCAGCCAAGTTGATCCAGGCCGTAGAATGAAGAGCTGTATGAGCCTTATGCGGCCCAAAATAACAAAGCATGACTCAGCAACATTTTTTCTGACTGTCTTGGGAGGCATGAGAACGCTAAAAGACAAGTGTCTGCAGGTCTTATGCGGTCCAGAATGCCCCAAACTCCATACGGCCCATCATTTCTATCTCAAACAGATTGATTCGGGCCGCAGAAGAAAGAGCTACTCCGACAACTCTGACATATCCTGACAAAAAAGATGAAGATAAGACGTAACCTTTCTAAAAAGACAAGAAGTGTCATGTCACCAGACATAGGGCCCACGTGCCTGAACCTAGGGCCCACGCGTCTGAGAGTTCATGCAGTCTGAGATATGGTCCGCAGGGGTGCTACGCGTCCAGAAAGACTGCGACCTAAGTCGCATGAGCCTTATGCGGCCCAGAATGACAAAATATGACTGAGCAATTTGCCAAGACTGCAGGATCTATGCGGCCCAAAAGTCTCCAAACTTCATACGGAGTGGTGGCGCTGCTGGCGGGACACGTGGCTAAGGGAAATTACGACATGAGCCGCATAAGTCTTATGCGGCCCAGCATGGCCGAGCACTAGAGGACAAAGAAGACCTATACGGTCCAAAATGCCCCAAACTTCATGCGGTCCCTCATTTGCTCACTACAAAAATTTGTCAGATTAGCGACGTTTAAAAACGTCGCTAACCTCGGTAAAAACGTCGCTAAATCAATTTAGCGACGTTTCGGGCGACGTTTCAGGAACGACGGAAAAAAGCGTGTCGCTAAACGAGAAAATATCGCAAAATATCGTTAGGGCGACGTTATTTGGCGACGTTATTTGCGACGTTTGTTCGTTGACGCTAATTAGCGACGTAAAAGGCGACATTATCGTGTGGTCGCCGTTTAGCGACACTATTGCGACATTTTTGGCGACCACGTGTTGACATAAGATTTGGTGCCACGTGTTGCCACGTCATCTTTTAGCGACGTTTTTAGCGACATTTATTAACGTCGCTACTATTTAGCGACGAATCCTAACGTCGCTAAAAATGTCGCTAAGTTAAAAAAATAAAAAAATAGGTTCCAGAATGCAAATGGTGCTGGAGCTGGAGCCTGAGCCAAAATACAAAATACAAAATACAAAATATAGAATCCAATCCCTGGGTTCGCCGACCCCCTCGGTGGAACACTCAACACCGGCACGCACAATACATTCCAGAATATACAAAAAATATAAAGAAAAAATACTATCCACAACGAACAATGTCAATATATAATATCCTCAACAAACCAAATCAATATCCGCAAATACGTACAAACTCAGTATCCTCAACGAAAAATTGAATATCTCCAAATACGTACAAAGTCAAAATACAAAATACAAAATCTAATCCCTGGGTTCGTCGAAAATACTAAAACAAAGATTGACACACGGTACTAATTCATATGTGTTTTAAGTGTGAGAACGGATGGCTCAGAACACAACCCAAAATTCATTCTAGCATACATTAGTGTGAATAATCTATGTTCTGTACATATGGTGTAGTATACGTTCTTATCGAATCTAGTATCTAGTATCTGAAGAATGTAACAGAATCAAGATGAACTCACATAATGTAATACTAAAATATCATCTACTACTATATAAGATATAGTGATAGGTTGTCGTATCATCATTGCTGAGGGATGAGGGTCGGAGGACAGTCAACTCTATCTACGGCTACATAGTTTCTGCCTCGCCAGTCGAATGGCTGCAGGGACTATGTCCTGATCACCATGTCGTACCATAGTTTCTGCCTCGTCAGTCGAATGGTTGCAGGGACTATATGTCCCGATCACCATGTTACCAATTAACCAACCAATAAAACTACTTGTTACAAATATCGGCACTATATGTCGCGAAATGTCGTATGACGTCGCTAATAGCGACTAATTTAGCGACGTTAGTATGAACGTCGCTAAATTCTAATTATATTCCTCCACCAATTCATTTCTCCCTATTTTACTCTCTCACTCTCTCTCCTCCCCCCCTCCGGCGCTCTCACTCTCTCCGGCGCTCTCACAGTACTTAAGTGTGAGAACAGATGGCTCAGAACACAATCCAAAATTCATTCTAGCATACATTAGTGTGGATCATTATGTTCTGTACATATGGTGTAGTATATGTTCTTATCGTATCTAGTATCTGAAGAATGTAACAGAATCAAGATGAACTCACATAATGTAATACTAAGACATCATCTACTACTATATAAGATATAGTGATAGGTTGTCCGCATGTCTATATAATGCTTATTAAATGGAGGATAATGCCGTAGATTGTCCATTCCAAGCAGACAATCACAGTCAAACTCTTTAGGTAATAGAGTAAAAGTAAATTCATAGGTCTTAGAGTTTCCATGTATATCCTGTAGTTGGACAGGAATAGTAGTTTTTATAATTTACTTGGACTTGTCGTCCCATAAAGTCGTTTAACCGACATGGCCTTTCGACCTTTATTCGTAAGTGCTCAGGTATAAATATTTCTCGTAGTACACTAGCCTCCGTCCCTGTATCCAGGAGTACGTGGATAGTTAATTCTCTATACCCTGGTATATGTAAAGTCAGGGGTATATAAATATGATATTGTGGAGCTGTTTTTAAATCATATGTTGTCCTGATCATTAATTGGAGACTTGAGTAATTCTTCCAATTCAGGAATAGAGTCTAGAGGTATTTTAAGCCAATCGATATTATCATCAATTCGCTCAAAATCCTGACCCAAAATATCTAGAGATGTACTGGCCAATTCTAGGTCCAGTTCATCATCCATAGTAAGATCAATACGCTCCATAGGGAGTAATTCCACATTAGTATTTTCAGCCTCTTTATTTTTTAATCGACATGTTGAGGCATTCATTCCTCGGAGGGTAGCCTTTTCTCTGGCAGACTGATTCATTTTATGATACATGCGAATATGTTCCCTCAGACAACGTAAAGTATTGTCCAGTTGTCGCATGACAATAATTCTATAATTTGACTTTATAGGATAATCATATTTTATAATTTCTTTATATTTACTAGTAATAAAAAATATTTTATAAGCCTCTTTTATTTGGCTAGCATTAAACTCAGTGTGCCGTACTTTCTTTGTACTCATTAAGCAAGATCTGAGTTTGGCTCCCGTATTCGGGATAATGGTGTATGTACCGTTAGATTTTCTCTATTTTGTTTTATTTGATCTAATAATAATTGTGTCCTTCCTTCTACAGGGCAATCACTAATACTAGCTCTATGAGAGAATTCATCAACTGGCAATTGATGTGTACCAAGATGACTCATGGAGTTAGATCGTGATATTCTTACTGTATTAGAAGATGTGGATTCTTCATCCAGAATAGGTCGTCGGTTATTTACAACCGTAGATATTGTATTTCCTGATGCAATGAAGTACTCGGTAGGTACTTCGGTTTTTGGTTTAAGAGATTTTACAAACAACTGCACTTCGTTGTCTAATCTCAAATGTTCTAACTTAACTAATCTTGGTTGAATAGTTTTACCTACTCCAACCTCAAATAGTTTCACCAAATGTTTGGGAGTAATGGACTTAAATGTAGGTGTATCATTCAAGGACATACAATGTTCCCATTGTATTCCCAAAACCTTGGATCCAGGCAAGAGTTCTATGCCTTGTAGATTTATAAATAAAGTACAAGTTTTTTGTATATTCTCATCCTCAAGACTTATAGAGAAGTCTGGATGAATATTCATTCCAAATAATCTATTTGCTAAATTAGATTTAGCTCCTCCTATAATACTATTTAGAGGATTATTAATTATACGTTCGTCCATACAAACGACCAATATTGGAGTATCTATTCCTGTTCGAAATAGACCTGTTATTTTTACTTGTATTAATCCAATATGTAGATATCTCATTTTTGGGTATTTTTTTCAATTTTTCTATCTTTCTTTTATCAAGGAGACAGATAGAAGAGAAATCTTCTCCTCCTCGTAACTCAATGTTTTATTGCATTCTTTCGAATACATATGTATGTTTATTTAAGAATCTAGACTGAAAGAAAATTGGTTATATACTTCCTTTTTATCAGAATGAGGTATAGCTTCTTTTAGCTTTTCTAAATCTTTATCGGTAATTTCAAATTGCTCTCCATCACTGCGAGAGAGGCTGGAATTTGAAGTTTCCTCTGAAGTTATTGTATTCATGTATATTCGAAATTCATAATATTGTTCATGATAATCTCTACATGAGCTACTAGATTCAGGTGGAGGTTCATTAATAGATTTTCTGGGGGGTGGATCAACAACAATAGGTAGATCCTCGTATTTGTGGATTACTAATAAACCAATTGGATCTCCCCTATTAATGTCATAATCTCCTTCCCAAGTCGTATTTTTGATCGTTATAGTCACATTATGTCTGGAAATGGGCTCAATAAAGCCGTGTGTGAGGATTATACCTTTATTAGCATGTAGGGGTATACTATGGATTATCCCATAATATCCTAGGGGTATAAATATTCTTAAATCGAGGCTTATTTCTGTACTTCGATATCTCTTTATAGTAACAGACTTACTGGCATATAAAGTATATCCAGCTGAGATTCCCTCTTTTATGGGGAGGATCCCCTTATCATTAAGGAGGATAATCCTTACCTGATTGTATATTTTATTTATAGTATTTATATTTATTTTGAGATGCTCAATAGAGTTACAGAGATCCTCATCAGAATCTCCAGCTTCCTTTGAAGATATGCTCATCGATTCTATCTCATATAATGACGATGCAGATGTATCACTGCTCATTTCGTCAATAGTACCAGTATGTATTCCGTATTCTTCAAGGTCATCAATAATGATACTGCTAATGTTTTCAGGACAATCATTACCGAAATGACCTTCTTTATTACATTTAAAATATTTATGAATTTCTTTTTGAAATTTGGTTTCCATCTTTTTCGAGTGATTATATATTTTTTCTTTCTAAAGGTCTTACCCCTTTTAAGCCATCTCCTTTTTGACCCTTTGTATTCGGGCGGATAGCCGAACTGATAATTAACATCTTCGTCATACTTGGAACAACACCTGTATCCAAGTACCGAATTTTTTATATATTTTTCTTTTGAGTATGTGCCTTTGCCTGTTCATAGGTTTCTTTCATGGCACTCATACAGGCTTGTTTGAGCATTCTAGTAGAATGCACACCGCCTCTGATTTCATACATTTCTTTAATAATGTTATTCAAGGGATATGGTATTTTAACAAAAAATTCCTTAATCCAGAATTCTTTATGCTCTTTACTACTTAGGTGGAAGATTAGGCCAATATATTTGGTCACAAATTCTTCCAGCATACAAATATCACATAAGATCATTTTATGTAATATTTTATCATAATCTTTTGTGGCACTGGGATCTTCTCCCGTAAAATCTGCCACTACATATTCTAAGAGCTTATTAAGTGCTTCAAATTTGTTTTTATGACCCATCACCTCTACGGAGGCTTCAGGGTTTAAGGTTTCAAAATTTCGTAGCCAGGCAATACTATTTCCCTGCCAATGGCTAGTAGCATAATAAATAAATCCTTCCGTGGTAGTATCCGGAGGCAGGAAATATGCCATTCCACATATTTTTTGACACCAATTCGAAATATATTCACCCATACGTTTATGAGGAATATTATCGATATTGAATGTCAACCCATCTTGTATAGATGGTCTTTCTTGATAGGTTTTCTTAGTGGTAGCATTTAACCTTACCCAATCCTTTCATTTTTCTTCATTAAACATTCGAGTAAATGGGGAAGGTTCATCCAAAGATGCATTAGCATCCCTCATAAGTACTTCCGGGAGCGGATTTATTGATCCCGGATGGGTAGTGGGTTCAGCACGTATGACAATAGAGTCATTGCTTCCCTGACCTTCTTTAATAACTCTTATGTTCAGAGTCTCAGCTTCATCATCTGAGTCTGAACTTTCAGCATATTTCCATCTAAAGAAATCAATAGCCCTAGAATGTTTATCATAGTAGGAATAAACATCCTGACTTTCAATTTCTCCAGATAACTCCTGTTGTTGGAGTCTAATAAAGGTTTCGTAATATCCTTCATTTATTTCATCCATAGGAATAGTATTCTTTCCTTCGGATGAAAGCCTTAGCATGTTAATGCTATTTGTCCAACGCCATTTAGTTGTCTGAACAACAGGTTTTGTCAGACGGACTGGGGTTGGTTTGTTGGTTGAGCTTTCGGCTTCCTTTGGCGTCTTTCCAAAGCTTTTAATTTTATTCTTGATAAGAGATATATCTATCCCAATATCACATATTTCTCTAACGATCTTATGCATGTCGTTGGTTATAGACACTAATATGTCTGCAAGGTAATTATAGATCCCATTTTCTGGGTTCTTATGCGAGGGTAAATAAACGATATGTTCATAACCAATTAATTCAAACGGACAGTGATGTCCTGCCGAATGAATTATATTTTCGGCCTTAGCCGGAACGTTATCTCCCATTTCAGGGGGTTGTTCTTGAGTAGGGAGGCTATAGGTGGTCTAGATAATTTTCAACAAAAATAGTTTTAGATCTAAGTGTTAGCTCGCTTTGACCCTTAGTTCTACGGCTTGACATAGCTCCCCTACGTTCTCAGAACTTCATCCAAGAACTACCGTAGCTTTCTGGCAAGGTTTGGCCTCAATAAATGACCACAAGCCTAAGCTGCCGCTTCATAGAACAAGAGCACAGCAGTGGTTCGTTTCCTACCCCATGCGTATGAGCCGTTCCATAGATCTAAACTTTATTCTTGTTGAAATAATCTAGCAACTACTTATAACATCCTACTCAAGAACAAGTACTTAAGCTAACATAAAATTTAAAAGACAAAATAATAAAAAAGAGAAGTAAACTTAATAGAACACAAGGAATTTTATTGAAACTTGGCTCTGATACCAGAGATTTGTACAACGCGAACAAGAACAAAGCAAAAAAAAACACAGACAGAACTCAAAACTCCCAATACAAGAGAACACTCCCGTTTTCGTTGCCCCTTTACAACAACAAACCCTCTTATTTATAGGGGTCGAAACTAAGCTACCGATAGAACCGGTTATCGTCTAACGGAATCTTTTTTACACAGCTCATCAATTAAGATGAGAATAAATAACTTTATGTCACATCACCGGCCTAACACGTCGCCATTGTGGATAAGAAGGCATCTACTTTAGCATTATGGTGGGGTCCGCCGGTAGATGATTTCCCACCAATCTCCCCAGCTGTCGAATTCTGTGGGTGGAGAACTGCGGTCATCTGGATCCCACTGCCTGATTTGCCTGTCGGCCTCGTCTTCTTCTGGCTCCTCTTGGGTCTCAATAGTGTTAGACCCATCAGTTTCTGACGGTGTGTCCGGCTCAGTTGTTTCTTCAGATGTTTTGGTACCATATCTGGTGTATCCGGTACCTCTTCCTCCTGGAAAACCCATGGCGATTCCGCCACTGGTGGGGGTGATTCCTGTTGCACGGGTGCTTTAGGCTTATTCTTTTTTTGTTTTTGTAAATGCCACCCAACCCGCTTCTGGTAGCGCTTAAGGACCTCTTTGTATGTAACCCTTTTCAGCATTTGGTCCACCATGCTTCATGCTTCAGTCCATCTCTTCTTCTTCAGAAGAGACCTTATCCCGAGCCTGCTGCCCAATGGGTCCAAGGTTCATACATCCGACGAACTCCTAGATCAGCGTATGCTTGATATCGTCCTGTAGCGAAATGCTGAGGTAATCCGCCAAGATGATATTATCTGATATGAAGAGTAAGGCGAGCTCTTCAGGAAGCTTTGCAAATTCTCTAAAAAACTCGCAGGCAGTGCCGTGTCGCTCCTTCTCTTCATTGTAGGTTTCTCTCTTGAACGGAGAGAACTTCATGAAGAACAGGTGGCAACTCTAGAGGGGGGTGAATAGAGTTTATATAGAAAATAATCAATTAAAAATTAACTCTTTCACGAATTATAAATAATCAGAGTAAAATGCGGAAAGTAAATGAAGAGCAAGAAAGCATACGCAAACACAGCGATTTTAACCTGGTTTTCCTCGTGGAGGACTAGTCCAGGCATGAGAACTCTAGCTCAGGATTAAATCCACTATTTGTGAAATAGTAGTTTACAACCCATGCCTTTACTTCAGAAGAGCACGTCAACTTCTTACAGAGGATCGCAGTGGCGATTTGCTTGGAATTGTCCAAGCGACTTCTTCAACTCTTGCACAAGAATCCTAACTGAGAGATGCTGAGCACTTGAGACTTAGGAGGCTTGTGGCTAGTAGATGGGAAGGGTATGGCTTATTTGAGCTATAAGAGAGAAGAGAAGAAAAGATTGGATGATTTGAAAAGAGAAAATTTATGGCCTATTTATAGTGTTTTTGTAGGCAGAATTCGGCCAGAATTCGGGTAGGAAATTTCAAATTTTTGGCCGTTGGACAACTAACAACCAGCTAACCCTAAAATTAGGGATGCTGATTTTTCGGGGACAGAGTTCGGCCCGAACTCTGTGTGGAGGCAGAGTTCGGCCCGAACTCTGTCTCCAGAGCACAGAGCTGGTCTAAGTGGCCAGGGGTATTTTTATGGATGGTGGAGTTTAAGGATTATTGGTTAGGCTATAGGTCAAGTCTCAAGAGCTCAGCATGACACAGTTTACATCAGTCTAGACTCAACAAAAGTGTAAAATACAGACTCAAATATAACTGAGAAGCTTAGACTGAGCTGTCGTCTAACTTGAGCTTAATGTAGACGTCGTGTGTCGTATTGAATTATTACAAATATTATTTAGTCAATGTTATCAATATCTGGTTGACTGTGACTTTGTGTCAACAATCTCCCCCATATTGATAATTGACAAAATAATATATGTATATTCAATATTCATACCTGGACACAGTTGATCACAAAAATATAGCTCCCCCATAATCAATGCCAAGCAGAAATAATAGCTCCCCCGTAACCGGTGAACGGTGCCGAGCTAGAACCAATAGCTCCCCCGTAAATAATGCATTGAACCTGTTGGCCTGATAAATAATATCTCCCAAAAGCACCAAATAGCACATATATACTAAAAGTAGTAAAAACATACATAAGAATATACATATTTCTTCCCCTTTTGGCATTAGCAATATAAACTGCATATGAATAATAATGATGCAACCACACCAAATAGAGAAGAAACTATATATGAATGATCAAAACGAGCAATCGAGCATAGAATAATAAACTACGATAAGCATAAAATGTCATCACACAGAACCAGAGTCATCAAACTACCAGAGTTTTAGTACAACCCAAGTACATAAATCCAAATAAAACTAAATAACTGAAAATCAGAAAACAGAAACTAGAATCATCAGCAGCAGCAGCAGATAGTAAACGCCATCTCCATCATAGAGCACGAGAAGGCCCAGCAGAGTCTGAATGATCAGTGAATGAACGACTGGGGTCCACAATAGCAGCATCCGGATCCAGGTAGCGCATGACCCAAGGGTCGTCAATGCGATATCCAGCGCGACCAGGATCCCGCTCCATGGGAATGGGCATAGAAGGGTGACGAGACATGAAATACCGGATATCGTGCAGCGAGTTGCTGTGGGCACTCATCTGCAGGGTAGTACGATAGTCCATCTGAGTCCAGCGATCGTCCTCCAATGCAAAACGATCTCTGAGCATTGTCTGGATGGAGTCAAGAGTAGCAGGAGGAGGAGGCGCATCCTGTCCAAGTGGAGGGGCGTCGGGCTCCTCATCATCAGAATGCTCAGAAGTGTCAGGAGAGGCGACGACTGCCTGAAGACGTCGTGCCTTGGAAAGGAATACAGGAGCAGGCAAGAAAGGACAATCATGAAGAGGGACAATGAACGCACAAAAAACCATGGAAAGATACAAAGGATAAACCAGGGCCCGTGCTTTCTTCCTACAGTTAATCATCCAGTCCATCATGGTACGTGGAAGATTGAACGGAATGCGATAATGAAGATGATACAAAGCAGAGATCTCAAAATATGTAACTTCATCTGTGGAGCCAGCTTTTGGCAAAATAGTGTTGAAAATAATTCGATAAAGTTCATAGAAATACGGGTTGAGGTGCTTGGCCATAAGCTTGCGAAGACTTATGTTAGGGGCACATAGTTCCTCCTTGAAACTCTCAAGGGAAGTTTCACCAACAAATTGGAATTGGCGAGCTTCCACAAGCTTATCCCAAATATCGAGATCTTGAAGTGCAAGATACTCGTCCAACTCAGAAGCATCAAAAGCAATATCAATACCGGCAACCCGGGAATAGATGTGAGTGGCATCGTGAGTCAAGTTACAATAGAACATTTGTATGGCGCTACGATAAATAACAAAGTTTGAAGCCACTAACTCATTTAAGCAAAGATCTTAAAACAATGATTCAAATTGTGAGAAAATAGTAAAATTAATGGGATGTCCCACGAAGACCGGACGAGTCCGAAAGTCACTAAACCACTCGTTGGAGGCGTCTAGCGATACAAACAATCGGTCGTCATAAGTATTAGGGTCGCGGGAAGGAGGTGGATTGAACAACGGATGAAGGGGTTGTTGTTGTTCAACGGGTTACTCAATGGGAGGAGGAGGATTCGAAGAGGAAGCACCCTCGGTTCGAATCCTCTTTCCACGATTGGGCAAGCGAGGAGCCATTTTCAAACAAATAGAGAACTTGAAATAGAGAGGGAGAAGGAGTTATACCTCAAATTAACAATGAACAGTGAAAGAGAATGAGAAAATAGCCCTTCTCCTTGATTTTGATGAGCAATGGAGCACTTTGGAGAGAAAACTAGGGTTGGGGTTTGTGAAAATATGTTTGGAGAGGTGAAGGTGATGGTAAGAATGAAGGAGAGAGATGAAAACCCGAATATAAGAGGAGGGTTTTCTTTGGTCGGAGTAAATTTGGACCGTAGGATCACATTTGATCAAACGGCTGAAGCTGTCCCCGATTCTGGAATGGGGGAACCGAATTCGGCCCGAACTCTGTTGGGGACAGAGTTCGGCCCGAGTTCTGGGTCCTTGTTCCAGAACTGAAAACAGGCAAAAAAAATTTAAGTAAGGGAAATCAAGTTAGATAAGAGCAATAGCTTGAAAGATTCAATCAAATAGAATAATAGCAGAATGAAATTGAAAAATAGTGAATCAGCAGTAAGAAATCAAAACGAACCATATAATAAATAAGGAAATATATCATAATTCAATAGTTTGAAGTTGTCATGGATTAGCTGCAGGGGCCGGATCCCAGCTAGCGGTAGTCCTGTGGACTAGTGCACCGTGTCGCTTAGGCTTTTACGCCTTGTTGTCAGAAGGGCCCTTTCGGCTTGTACCCATAGCAAGTTTATCGTAAGAGAATCATAATATAATCGAGATTTACGCAGGTGAGTTTTAATTCAAGACAGCTTCATCTAAAATTCCAAGTTCACAACAAAGGAAATTGAAGCGCTCTTCGGATAATGGCTTAGTAAAGAAGTCTGCTAGCTGATGATCAGTGTCAATAAACTCTAAGTTAATCGTGCCATTTTGCTGATGATCACGCAAAAAGTGGTGTCTAATTTCAATGTATTTTGTGTGTGAGTGACAGATAGGGTTCTTAGTCAAGTTAATAGCACTAGTATTGTCACAGAATATAGGAATGTGCATGAAAGATAGATTATAGTCTTCAAGGGTTTGCTTCATCTACCGAATTTGTGCACAACAACGCCCAGCTGTGATGTATTCAGATTCTGTTGTGGATAGTGCGATAGAATTCTGTTTTTTGCTAAACCAAGAGACTAAAGCCTTTCCTAATAAATGACACGTGCCGCTTGTACTTTTACGGTCGACCTTGCATCCAGCAAAGTCAGCATCAGAGTAACCAATGAGGTCAAATGATGTTGACTTGGGATACCATAGGCCCACTGTAACCGTACCCTTAAGGTATCGAAAGATACGCTTAACCGCGGTCAAGTGTGATTCCTTAGGATTTGCTTGATATCTAGCACATAAGCAAACACTAAACATGATATCGGGGCGACTAGCAGTTAAATAAAGTAAGCTGCCTATCATATCTCGATACTTACGTTGATAAACGGGTTTGCCGCTCTCATCTGGTTCGAGTTTGGTTGAAGTAGCCATTGGAGTGCTGATTGGTTTGACGTTGTCAAGATCGAACTTTTTCAGCATGTCCTTTGTATACTTCGACTGACAGATGAAAGTTCCATTAGCCATTTGTTTCACTTGCAGACCAAGAAAGTAGTTGAGTTCTCCCATCATGCTCATTTCAAATTCTGTCTGCATACACTTGGCAAATTCTTGACAGAGGGTTTCATCAGTAGAACCAAAAATGATATCATCAACATAAATTTGAATTAATAGAATAGTTTCTTTAAAGGATTTTATAAAAAGTGTAGTGTCAATTTTACCTTTTGAAAAACCTTTCTCAAGCAAGAAACTGCTTAGTCTTTCATACCAAGCTCTGGGAGCTTGTTTAAGGCCATATAGCGCTTTCTTTAGCTTGAACACGTGGTCGAGAAATTTGTGATTTTCAAAGCCAGGGGGTTGTTTTACATAAACTTCCTCCTTAATAAAACCATTCAAGAAAGCACTTTTCACATCCATTTGAAATAATTTAAAATTTTGATAATTTGCAAATGCACAAAGCATCCGAATGGATTCTAGTCTAGCAACAGGAGCATACGTCTCATCGTAGTCGATACCTTCCTCTTGGTTGTATCCTTGAGCTACTAGACGAGCTTTGTTACGTGTGACTGAACCATCTTCATTCACTTTGTTTCTAAACACCCATTTAGTACCAATTATCGAGTGATTAGCCGGTCTAGGAACTAGTTCCCACACTTGGCTCCTCTCGAATTGGTTGAGTTCTTCTTGCATAGCAGAAATCCAAAATTCATCATTAAAAGCTTCAGAAATGTTTTTCGGCTCAACTTGTGAAATAAAGGCAGTGCTAGCAATAGAGTCTCTTAGTGATGATCTAGTAGTTACTCCACGTGAAACTTCACCTATCACTAAATTTTCTGGATGAGACGGCTTGAAAGAAAATTTCTTAGGCAAGCCCTCCAGAGAATTAGTTTCGGTTGAAGTATTCATTGGAGTAGAAGTTGATGGCTCAACGTCATCATCAAGAGTACTTGCTGTACTGTTATCTTCATCAAAAGTCACATTTGTTGACTCTTCCATAATTAGTGAGCGTTTATTAAAGACTCTATATCCCTTACTCTTGGCGGCATAACCAAGAAAGATACTGTCGTCAGCTTTGGCATCAAATTTGCCTAAGTTATCTTTGGTGTTAAGGATAAAACATCTACATCCAAAAACTTTAAAATAAAAAACATTGGGGGTTCTCCCAAACCAAAGCTCATAGGGTGTTTTCTTCGTAATGGGACGAATGAGCACCCTATTCAAAATGTGGCATGCTGTACTGACAGCTTCTGCCCAAAAGTATTTCGGAAGTGAAAATTTATTCAACATGACTCTAGCCATATCGCCAAGAGTCCTATTCTTTCGCTCCACAACACCATTTTGCTGAGGAGTTCTTGGACAAGAAAATTTATGATCAAAACCATTTGTATCACAAAACTTTTCAAAATTATAATTTTCGAATTCGCCTCCATGATCACTTCGGATTCGAGTAATCATGTAGCCTTTATCGTTTTGAACTTTCTTTACAAAAACTTTAAAAACTGAAATAGCATCACTTTTGTTTGTGAGAAAGAAAACCCAAGTAAATCTCGAAAAATTATCAACAATAACAAATGCATAAAGCTTACCACCAAGACTAGCTATTCTACTAGGACCAAATAAATTTATATAGAGTAGTTGCAGGGGTCTAGTAGTACTTACAGAGTTGATGGAATGAAATGAGGATTTTGTTGCTTTGTTCATTTCACATTCGGCACATACCGTGTCCTTTTTGAATGTGATGTCGGGCAATCCTCTCACTAGCTTCTTAGTTGATAACCTGGATATAGTATCCATATTGGCTGACCAAGACGCTGGTGCCAGAGTAATCGTTCATCTTTGTGGGCATATAGACATCTACCTGCATTGTTAGTATCTATAGAAAGATAAAAAATATAAATGTTATCCTCTCTTTTCCCTTCAAAAACAATGTCTCCCGTTGACCTATCATAAATGAGGCAATTGTTTTGTCCAAAGTTAATATCATATCCATGATCAGCAAGATGACTAATGCTGAGCAGGTTATGCTTTAACTCGGTCACTAGGCAGACATTCTTTATTACAGGAGAGGGAGGATGACCAATAATACCATTACCTATTATGTGCCCTTTTAAATTGTTACCGAAGGATACGTATCCTTCTCTCTTCATCGATAGTGATGCGAAAAGATTTGCGTCTCCTGTCATATGTCGTGAGCATCCACTATCGAGAATCCACTTACTTTCAGTTGAGGGGGGAAGGTCCACCTACATCAAGAGTAGATGTGACCTTTGGTACCCAAGTTCTTGAGGGTCCTGAAAAGTTAGTTTTCGGAAACCATACATATATCTTTTTGTCTACCAGTCTTCTAACTCTATATTGTGGTAAAATGTGTCCATATGATCCACAGTAAGTACATATAGCATTTTTATTTACACTAGGGACATGAGAATAATATCTATAGGCAGCATGATGTGGATGAACATGATGTGTAGAGTTTACATGGTGATCATGGTGATGTTGTCTATGTGGCATGGCATGGTGATATTGTCTATGTGGCATAGCATGGTGATATGGCATGATATGGTGATCTTGTCTATATGGTATAACATGATGATCTTGTCTATATGGCATGGCATTGTGATGATTTCTATATGTAAAGTGATATTGGTTGTGTCTTTGTGCAGCATGATGAGTATGAGAAGTATTCTTACATGCACGTGGTTTTTGTGTTTTATGAAAGGTAGTGTATATAAAAGCATGGTTACGTACTGCATGAGGATGACGTGGTTGACTAGCTTGAGTGGTGTTGTGCCCATGTGATTGGGTTTGAGGTTGAGCAACCTATTTTCCTAATTTGGTTTCTAGTCTCTTAGAAACAGCTTACAGTTCATCAACCTTAATATTTAAGCCATATATCTTAGTCATGGAAATCTTGTGTCTACTCTTTTCTTCAGCAAGCATCGTGTTGAGTGTAGTGATTTCTTGAGTTTGTTGCTCAATACGTGCTTCAGCATCATATAAGCTTATTTTAAGCTTGGATACTTCATCAGTAATATCAGTGGGTGACGTGTCTCTAATGTTATCAAGTAATAGAGAAATTCTTTGTATTTCGTCTTTAAGACTTTTGATTTTGTCCTTGGCATGTTTGTATTTACCGATGACCTTTTTGTGATCATCAAGTAAATCAGTGAAGGCATCGCCAAGTTCATCAAAAGAGAAGTCATCTAAAGTTTTGTTAGATACCTTGTTGGAAGTTGCCATAAGGCACACATTTGCTTTATCTTGAGGAGAGTCCTTTTCTTCCTCGGAGTCACTCGCTTCACTTTCATGCCAAATGCTTGTGTTGGAATATTTCTTTGATGAGGTCTTCTTGTATGGCTTCTCATAGCAGTTGCTTTTCTTCAAGAATAGACAGTCTTTTCGGACGTGTCCAGTCTTCTTGCAACCATAGCAGGTTGGCTCTTCTTCATCGTCTTCTTGTGGTTCCTTCTTTCTTCTATTAAAGCAAAGGAATTTCTTGAAGTTGCGAACCATGAGAGCTTGGTCTTCGTCATCCGAGTTGTCGTCTTCGGTCTCATCGTGCTCAGCCCTTCGTCGATGAGCTTTGAGAGCGATCTCCTTAGTCTTCGGGGCAGGCTCTTCGAAGTCCTTGAGGTCAAGCTCGTGAGTCATGAGCTTACCCATCAAGGTCTCCATTGACATGGTTGTGAGATCGTTTCCTTCTATGATGGCTGTCACCTTAGGGTTCCAAATTTTTGGTAGCCCCCTAAACAACTTGTAAATCTTCTCATGATTTGAATATTGCTTTCCAAGTGAAGACAGGGGGTTGATGATGTCGAGGAATCTTGTGAACATCTGTGTGATCGTTTCGTTTGGCTTCATCTTGAATGCCTCGTATTCTTGCGTAAGACGACTGATTTTTGATTCCTTGACTTGGGTGGTTCCTTCATGCGTCACTTCTAAAAGTTTCCATACTTCATGGGATGTGGTGCATGTGGATACCCTGTTAAACTCATTCCTGTCTATAGCACAGAATAAAGCATTAATAGCTCTCGCGTCTAGACTTGCTTGTTTCTTCTCTTCGTCAGAATATTTGTTATGTGATTTCTCAATGAGATCGCCGTTGACAACTATCCTGGCGGGCTATTTGTAACCGTCAGTGACGACTGTCCACAGGTCGAAGTCTAGAGACTTGAGATAAAAACTCATCCTTGTTTTCCAATACGTGTAGTTAGTTCCATCAAATAGGGGAGGCCTATGAGTGGACTGTCCTTCACCGTGATTGGAAATCAAGGATTGTGTGGTTGCCATGGATCAGCTCTAGGATGTAAATCCTTGTAAAGAGAACAGAGCTCTGATACCAATTGAAGAACAGGTGGCAACTCTAGAGGGGGGTGAATAGAGTTTATATAGAAAATAATCAATTAAAAATTAACTCTTTCACGAATTATAAATAATCAGAGTAAAATGCGGAAAGTAAATGAAGAGCAAGAAAGCATACGCAAACACAGCAATTTTAACCTGGTTTCCCTCGTGGAGGACTAGTCCAGGCATGAGAACTCTAGCTCAGGATTAAATCCACTATTTATGAAATAGTAGTTTACAACCCGTGCCTTTACTTCAGAAGAGCACGTCAACTTCTTACAGAGGATCGCAGTGGCGATTTGCTTGGAATTGTCCAAGCGACTTCTTCAACTCTTGCACAAGAATCCTAACTGAGAGATGCTGAGCACTCGAGACTTAGGAGGCTTGTGGCTAGTAGATGGGAAGGGTATGGCTTATTTGAGCTATAAGAGAGAAGAGAAGAGAAGATTGGATGATTTGAAAAGAGAAAATTCATGGCCTATTTATAGTATTTTTGTAGGCAGAATTCGGCCAGAATTCGGGTAGGAAATTTCAAATTTTTGGCCGTTGGACAACTAGCAACCAGCTAACCCTAAAATTAGGGATGCTGATTTTTAGGGGACAGAGTTCGGCCCGAACTCTGTGTGGAGGCAGAGTTCGGCCCGAACTCTGTCTCCAGAGCACAGAGCTGGTCTAAGTGGCCAGTAGGTATTTTTCTGGATGGTGGAGTTTGAGGATTATTGGTTAGGCTATAGGTCAAGTCTCAAGAGCTCAGCATGACACAGTTTACATCAGTCTAGACTCAACAAAAGTATAAAATACAGACTCAAATATAACTGAGAAGCTTAGACTGAGCTGTCGTCTGACTTGAGCATAATGTAGACGTCGTGTGTCGTATTGAATTATTACAAATATTATTTAGTCAATGTTATCAATATCTGGTTGACTGTGACTTTGTGTCAACACTTCAACCCGGGGTCTCCTTCATGCCGTCGAAGCTCCCAGATTTGATAGGAGGGATAGCATTTGATGTACTTCCTTTCTTTCCAGACGCTCCAGATAGTGAATCTGAACTGCTTCTGGAAACGACTAGTGTGCGAGAGGGCCGCCTCCCAACAAATCTTCGGGATGGTCTTCTCGTGGAGCTCTGCATCAGAAGTGCTTGCAAAAACTTCATGAACAAGCCCTTTTCGTATTTGAATTTCTAATTTTACAATTTCTTGGAAACATACAACTAAATGTAAATTTCCATATTTACTATATATAATTTCTTCATCTTCAAAATATTTAGCAACGCTTGAGTCATCCAAGCGCTTGAAATAGGCTAAGAGGCGTGGTCCTCAATAAGTCCTTGTTGGTACATGGTAATCATCTTTTGTACCATGACCTCAGACTCAATGTTCAGGAGTTTTTCATCCTTTAGTTCTAGCGTGGTGAAAAAAGTCAGAACATCCGACATTCTGAGATTCACCAAATCATGACTATTTATTTGCTTTAATATCTCTTTTAATTCTCTATGTTCAGCGCAATCGCCCTGAAAGAGATCTTTCTCCCTTGATATAAGTGCATGAGATCTTGATATCGAGCTATATGCGATTAACTGAGTGGCCCTTTTCTGGACATCAGTCAACTTTGTATTTAATTGTATTGCGCTGTTCCTCGAGATTATATATTGTTTCTCGAGCTGAGAGAGCCAGAAGCATGCTCCCTTAGTATCATTTGCTTGGATGGCTCTGTAGCAGCCATTGAACAGATCCCAAGAGCCCTTGTCGACCCTCTCAAGATCTTGATTATACCAATTTTTCAACATTGCTGTGGCAAAAGTTTTCTGAGGAGGCTTCTTCGGTCCTTCCCAGGCTTTGCCCTTTACCTGCTGTGCCTGTGTGGCAGCAGCTTGAGAGTTGGTTGTCCCAAGCGACTGGCTGTTTGCCGGGGCTGATGAGGCCTGCGGGTTGTTCACCCTCTGGCTGTTCACCTGCGGATCGGTTGCAGTCCCTGGAGCTGGACTTTTCGTCTTTTGTGCTCCCGAAGATGAGGCTCCCGCCACCGAAGTCTCGGCTCTGGATTTTTTGCCAGAGACCTTGGTAAAGTTGTCTTCGGTGCTCATTTGCTCGAACACCCGACGCATCTCAAGGAAGTCTTCTTCGTCCATATTTCATATCCTGGTTAATGTATCAGCAAGAAAATTAGTATAGCCAGGAATATAAACCACATCGTAATTGAATATTTCTAAATACATTGCTATTCTAATTCTTCTGAGGTTTTTCTCAGGATTATTAATAGTCTTTTTCTTTAGAAACTGAGCCACAGATTTATTGTCAGTTTCAATAATGAAATTTCTATATAGAAGATATATATTTAGGCTTTTAATGGCTAATTTAACCGCCAATAATTCTTTATCATAGGTAGCATATTTAATTTGGGTTTTTGTAAATTTGCGCTACGTGTAGGCTACTATTTCTTTTTGTTTTGCAATGAGTACTCCTGCCCAAAAAAGATCAGAAGCATCGGTTTGCAAGACAAGCTTTTCATTATCAAGTGGAAAATAAAGGATTCTTTGATCCTTAACTAGCTCCTTTATTTTTGCTATTTCGTCCTTTTCCTCTGGTGAAAGGGAAATAGGAATTCTACTAGTATCCCACTTACGGGGCTGCTCTCCCGTATCACGTTTATATTTTGCTTGTTCAGCAGCAAGCTTATCTTGTAATTTCTCAACTCTAGCAGAAAGATGAGGAATGAATTTTCTGCCATAGTTAAGTAATCCCAAGAAACTCTGAAGTTCTTTTAAAGTTTTAAAGTCCTCAGAGAAATCTTTTATTTTAGTGTATATATGTTGTTGTAGTTCTATTTGACCATTTTTAATTATCTTTACTAAGAAATCGATTTCTGTTTTGAACAGTTCGATTTTCTTTGGACTCAGAATAATTCTGTTATCTAGTAGTAGTTTTACTACTGATAATAGATGCTCCTTGTGTTCTTCCGCGGTCTTGGAAAACACAAGAATATCATCAATATATACTACAACATATTCTAAATGTCCAAATATGGAATTCATCCACTTTTGGAATACTTGTGGAGCATTTTTTTAGTCCAAAAGGAATAACAAGTCACTCAAAATGTCCCTGAGGACAACTGAATGCTGTTAACTCAATGGAAGCTTTATCAGCAAGTTTTATTTGCCAAAACCCAGATTTAGCATCAAACTTACTATAAAACTTAGCTCCTTGTATTTGTTTTATTAGATTTTCTGCAGAAGGGATAAAATACCCATCAAATTTAGTGTAGCTATTTAGCTTTCTATAGTTAATAACCATTCTAGCTTTTTCTCTTTTAATCTCAGCATGATTCCTTACTAGAAAAGCCGGAGAGGAATGAGTACTAGAACTTTTTTGTATTAGTTTTAGACGAAGTAACTCGTCTATCTGCTTAGCAAATTCCTCCTTATCTGTAGGAGAAACCATAATGCTATTGATGCGTACCTTGGAGTCTTTATGTATATCTAAGAGCTCAAATTTGCAAAATCGAGGAGCTCTATCGAACCATTTTAATGGATTGTCAGAGTATAATGGTTCTAACATTCCATGGATAACCTTTTGGAAATTATTTTCCGCCGAAAGTGTATATGTACAAATTTCTTTCTCGTCGATATTATTATCACCACGCTGTGCTACGTGTGTGGCTGCAGGGACTATATGTCCCGATCACCATGTTACCAATTAACCAACCAATAAAACTACTTGTTACAAATATCGACACTATATGTCGCGAAACGTCGTATGACATCGCTAATAGCGACTAATTTAGCGACGTCAGTATGAATGTCGCTAAATTCTATTTATATTCCTCCACCAATTCATTTCCTTCCATTTTACTCTCCCACTCTCTCTCCTCCCCCCCTCCGACGCTCTCACTCTCTCCGGCGCTCTCACAGTACTTAAGTGTGAGAACGGATGCCTCAGAACACAACCCAAAATTTATTCTAGCATACATTAGTGTGGATCATTATGTTCTGTACATATGGTGTAGTATATGTTCTTATCGTATCTAGTATCTAAAGAATGTAACAGAATCAAGATAAACTCACATAATGTAATACTAAGACATCATCTACTACTATATAAGATATAGTGATAGGTTGTCGTATCATCATTGTCGAGGGATGAGGGTCGGAGGACAGTCAACTTTATCTACGGCTACATAGTTTCTGCCTCGCCAGTCGAATGGCTGCAGGGACTATGTCCTGATCACCATGTCATACCGTAGATTAATGCAAATGGATCTGGAGCCTGAGCCAAAATACAGAATATAAAATACAAAATACAAAATCCAATCCCTGGGTTCGCCGACCCCCTCGGTGGAACACTCAACACCGGCACGCACAATACATTCCAGAATATACAAAAAATATATTAAAAAAATACTATCCGCAACGATGAACTCAGTCAATATATAATATCCTCAACAAATAAAATCAATATCCGTAAATACGTACAAACTCAGTATCCTCAACAAAAAAACTGAATATCCCCAAATACGTACAAAGTCAAAAATATAGTACAGTCCAAAAATACAAAAATGAAACTACTGATCGCCTGGATCTGGACACGGTGCTGGAGCCGGAGCTGGAGGAGCGCCACCAGATGACGCACAAATACCGCTCGAGTGAGCCAAAGGCATGCAGCCACTTCCCTCCCTCCATTCCCCCTCTTCCTCTCTCATGCTATCAACGTCACAACTTTTCCAGTGTTGCTTCCTCTAATGATGATGAACGCAAAAATCAAAGACCCCCCTCTCCTTTCTCAATCTTCACAGTTCTCACAACAGGAAGGATCAGTGCTTTCTAGTTCTCTTCCATGCATCCATTCCTCCGTTCTGATCAAGCCTCTTCCTTCTTCTCTCCTCCACCATGGCTCTGGACCCATCTGCTCCTCCCTACTTCCCTTCTTCTTATTTGACTCTCTCAGCCACATATGATATTCAGCTCAAGTGTAGAGACGGGAGAGAAGAAGTGGGCAGGAAGTACAGAGGTTTTCTTCAACATCCGTAGAAGAACTATAAGGATATATTTTTTTCACAACATGTCACCTTGTCAAAGACCCTTAATGTGACAACCATGTTACCACGGTGTCGGAAGACTAACATGTCATAATTTTCTAAGCCGTGTGTTTTGACATAATCCTCCCAACTCTTTTCTCCTATGTAGTAATCTTGCATTTCGTTATGAAGTACAAGATTACTACATAGGAGGAAAGAGTTGGGAGGATTATGTCAAAGCACACGGCTTAGAAAATTATGACATGTTAGTCTTCCGACACCGCGGTAACATGATATTCACATTAAGGGTCTTTGACAAGGTGACATGTTGTGAAAAGATATATCCATATAGTTCTCCTACGGATGTTAAAGAAAACCTATGTACTTCCTCCAGGTCTTGCCGCCGGCTGTGCTGCTTCCCCCTCCTCTTCCTGTCCACTTCTTCTCCCCCGACTCTACACTTGAGCTGGATATCATATGTGGCTGAGAGAGTCAAATAAGAAGAAGGGAAGTAGGGAGGAGCAGATGGGTCCAGAGCCATGGTGGAGGAGAGGAGCAGGAAGAGGCTTGATCAGAACGGAGGAATGGATGGATGGAAGAGAACTAGAAAGTACTGATCCTTCCTGTTGTGAGAACTGTGAAGAGTGAGAAAAGAGAGGGGGGTCTTTGATTTTTGCGTTCATCATCATTAGAGGGAGCAACACTGGAAAAGTTGTGACGTTGACAGCATGAGAGAGGGAGAGGGGGAATGGAGGGAGGGAAGTGGCTGCATGCCTTTGGCTCACTCGAGCGGTATTTGTGCGTGAGATAAAATACAAAAAATTCGATTTTTCTCCAAGTGTGAGAACGGATGGCTCAGAACACAACCAAAAATTCATTCTAGCATACATTAGTGTGAATCATCTATGTTCTGTACATATGGTGTAGTATACATTCTTATCGAATCTAGTATCTAGTATTTGAAGAATGTAACAGAATCAAGATGAACTCACATAATGTAATACTAAAATATCATCTACTACTATATAAGATATAGTGATAGGTTGTCGTATCATCATTGTCGAAGGATGAGGGTCGGAGGACAGTCAACTTTATCTACGGCTATATAGTTTCTGCCTCGTCAGTCGAATGACTGCAGGGACTATGTCCTGATCACCATGTCGTACCATAGTTTCTGTCTCGTCAGTCGAATGGCTGCAGGGACTATATGTCCCGATCACCATGTTACCAATTAACCAACCAACAAAACTACTTGTTACAAATATCGGCACTATCGGTGCGTTTAAATCGGAGTATCATATTTTTCGGTGTCGGAAAACAAATAATTATTACTAAATTATCAGATTTTTCGGCACTATCGGTGCCCCTGACCAAGCCCCCCTACACCACCCTAAACCCGAACCCTAACCCTCCCCTCCCCCCTGCTCCCCTCCCCCAGTCGCCTCCACCCCCCTGCTCCCCTCCCCCAGCCGCCCACACATACCCACCCCTAACCCGAACCCTACCCCTAGCTCCCCTCCTCCAGCCGCCCTCGTCCCCCCTGCCCCACCCCCCCAGCCACCCCCCACTCACCTCCGAACCATCCGGATCCCCCTGCCCCTCCCCCCGAGCCACGCGCACCCTCCAACCACCAACAACCAAAACAGCCGGAAAGAGAGAGAGAGAGAGAGGGAGGGGAAGAGTACCACGTACCGGAGAGGGAGGATAGTCGCCGGAGAGAGTGAGAGCGCCGGAGGGGGGAGGAGAGAGAGTGAGAGAGTAAAATGGGAGGAAATAAACTCTAACCCGAATGGGGCAAACCCTAACCCTAGCTCCCCTCCCCCACCCGCCCTCGTCCCCCCTGCCCTACCCCCCTAGCCACCCCCCACTCACCCACCAACCACCCGTATCCCCCCTGCACCTCTCCCCGAGCCACCCGCACCCCCCCAAACCACCAACAACCAAAATAGACGGAGAGATAGAGAGAGAGAGAGAGAGAGAGAGAGAGGGAGGGGGAGAGTCACGTACCGGAAAGGGAGGAGAGTCGCCGAAGAGAGTGAGACTCGCCGCTGGAGAGAGTGAGAGCGCCGGAGGGGGGAGAAGAGAGAGTGAGAGAGAAAAATGGGGGAAAATGAATCGGTGGGGGGATATAATTAGAATTTAGCGACGCTATCACTACCGTCGCTAAGTTAGTCGCTATTAGCGACGTCCGAGCGTCGTTTCGCGACGACTGGATCATGTGATTAATATACGTCGTTGGTACGTCGCTTAGGTCGTCGCTAGTAGCGACTATTAGCGACGTTTAGACAAACGTCGCTAATGTACACAATTTAGCGACGTTAACCGAACGTCGCTAAATATATGTCGCCAATTGAGCAGATTTTAGTAGTAGCCGTCTCAAACAGATTGATTCTATTTTGTGATAGGGCACGTGGCAAGTTGACCAAGTCCCAACCACCCAGATTTGCTGCAGCAAGAAAATCTCAACAAACCACCAGCTGGCAGCTAAAGATCGAGTTTTCGTGTGCTGTTACAGCAACGTGGCCACGAGATCATCTATGCGGCCCAAAATATGCTTCATCCCGAAATCATTATAAATAGCAGGGTACCACACCCATGCTGAGGGCTGAAAATTTTCTCAAGAGCAAAGACTGTGTCTGATAGTCCAAGGAGTAAGGCAGAGTTTCTACACTTCTTCCGAGCCTCCACCGTCACCCCTAGAATCAAAACTAAACAATTGTACTTAGTTTGTTTCTTAGGATTTCTTTCTAGACTCTCTGTTGTACTTTCAAGTTTGCAATCAAATCTAGTTTCTCTGTAGTTCTTGTTTTGATAATTAATGACAAACAACATCCTGCCTGTGCAGCTTCGATTCTACGATAAAGCGTGTTATCCAAACTAATGAAAAAGACGGCTAAACATTTATCACTAAGGAAAATATTATAATTAGCATCCACAATTCCTATTATAGTGTTTTGGCAATCAAAATAGTAGGGCTAACCAATGACCAAACATTGTCTAATGTTCAGGACCTTAGGAAATGAAAGTCATTTATTTTCTATGTTTGGATGACAAAGAAAATAAATATTTTTTTTTGATTTTCAAGAAGAAAAAAAAAAAGGAGAAAAATGTTCCTCCACTCATCCGTGTATTCATTTTTTCCACCTACAATTATTCATTTTTTTTCCTTCCAATTTTCAGGAGTTTTTCTAAACACCGAGAAGGTACATGAATGGAAATTACAATTTTTCAAAAGAGAAAAAAAAAGAGCAATTTTTTTTTCTTTCCTCGGTCTTAGTTCCGCTTACTCTTCACCCATCCATTGATGAGGAATGCCACCAAACGCATCAAAATTGCCATAATCTAACTCCTAATTTAACATGCATGTGGAAACAAGCAATCGACGGAAATAAAATATTAAAGACCATAACCCAAAAATGCAAATAAACCTTCATGTTCCAAAGTCAGCATATTGAAGATTTGGGATCTGAAATAATGTTCCCAACTTTGACATGAAACCTTCGTGCCCTCTTCCATCATGATTCTATAAGAAACATTTACGAAGAAATAAGGTTTTTGGTAGGGGTATTATAAAACTTACAAAAATCCTTTGGCTTCCAAAATTTTTGGGTGATATCATCTTCTATTATGTGTATATGATATGGTTGATGACATGACAGCTGAAATAACAAAATTAAACATTAAAATTAATATTAATATTAAATTAATATTAATATTAATATCAAATTAACATGAACATTAATATTAAAATTAACATTAACATTAATATTAACTTTAACATTAATATTTAAATTAATATCAACATTAAATTAAAATTAGTATTAGCATTAACATTAACATTAACATTAAAATTAATATTAATATTAATATCAAACTAACATAAATATTAATATTAATATTAACATTAACATTATTTAACATTAACATTAATTTTAAAATTAAAATTAATATTAACATTAACAATAATTTTTTTTGGGTAATTAATTTTTTGGGTTAAAACTTGACATGTCAGCTGTCATGTCAGTTGCCACGTCAGATGTCACATAATAGGAGATGGCATCACCCAAAACTTTTGGGAGCCAAATAGCATAATTGTAAAACTTATTCAGAACAAGTCTATGATCGGAGCTAATCCAGTTTTGAGAAACTTTTATTCACAAGTATAAAACACGTGAACTCTGTAATGTAG
The DNA here is from genome assembly GCA_029216955.1 of Iris pallida. NCBI lineage: Eukaryota > Viridiplantae > Streptophyta > Magnoliopsida > Asparagales > Iridaceae > Iris > Iris pallida. The sequence goes on along the minus strand of JANAVB010005597.1, from coordinate 21,772,535 downwards.
TCTTTCAACTTCCTAAGGTGTTCAAGTTGCTACAAGCTCAGCTTCACTACGAACTCTGTGTTCTTCGGATAGAACTAAGACTTAATTAATTTCCTTCTTGAGTTCCTCCCAAATCTCAATCGAACATAAACTCTTATCTAGTTTCATAAACTAGCCGACGCCACTACAATATAGCATCATAGGTAAAAGAGTGAAGCAGGGTTTACCTTCTCGACCTCATCCTCAATGTGCAACGTCTTTAAGTACCTCTCAACGTTCCATAATAAGCTCTCCACTTCTTTGGCATCCAGAACTGTGCTGAATGGTTTCAGTTCAGGGACCGTCTTTCTCGGTGCCTCCCTACTCGAAGATCCATCATTCACAACAATCTTCTCCATAATGTCAACCTTGGTCTTGAGTTCTCCGTAACTCTCGACCATGGCCTTAAGCGCCTCGTAGCATCAGACTTTCTGGCACAAGTCTCCAATCTTCGCACAATGTGCCTTTAGCTCATCCTCAAGTGCGGATCGAATGTCTTGATTTTGCTCCCAGTATATTGTCATGGACAAAGCGACGTTCCTTTCCAATCCATTGTAGAACTCATCTAGTCCCATGTTGCTTTGCTTTACGGAGCCTATGCGCATTCTTATGTCTCTCAAATCCGTCTCCAAGATCTTAAGGTGATCTGGAAGATTGACAAGGGTACGCTCCGTCGTAGGCTTCCTACTCTTGTCCATCTTGTTGCTTTTGTTATTCCTTTCCTTGGGCGACACGTGTGTATTGATCTTGATATCACATCAACCGACCTTCACTCTGATGTCTTTTTTATAGACTTAGTATTTTGCCTACATCTTGCTCCATGCGACGTACGGACTTTCTACTCGAAAACTTGTGCAAACATTCTCTCAAAGCTTATCTAGTTCGCTAGGACGTGAATTTGAAAATGCGGAACAAAAGTGAGAAATATTTGAAAGTTAAAACCTTCAGTATACTACAGGAACTTTGCAATTTATTGGGTGGAGAGTATAAATAAGCCTTGCACCTTATTGATAGGGTCTTAAGGGTTTTAAAAAAAATTATAGGCCTAAGATATTTACGTGATAGATAAAAATATTCTAAAACTTCTAAAAATTTAAGATAATCTCGTGGCACTTGAAAAGGACGTCATTATATTCTAAAAAAAAAAAAAAAAAAATCTAGAACCTTCCAGTTATAGCCCGCTATGCTTGTAATATTGTCTCAATAGAATAAAAAAAATCTTGTAAGTGATAACTGGCTATCATTTGACAGGTCATGGCTCGGGTTGCCAAAACACAATCTCTTGTGTAGAAGAAGTTCAGCAGGTAATGTGCTCTTTTTTTTTCTTTTTTCTTTTTTTGGTGATATTGTCCAATATAGTAATCACATAAGGATATTCCATCAAACTCCTTTTATGTCCAAATCTCGTACAAAACCTCACTCTATATCTACCAAAACTTAGCCTTCAGAGAGGTTAACATGTGGCCAACTGCGCCTCCTCTAGCACTCTAGAAGCTCTCCTCCATTGCCACTAGCAGCACGTTATCGCTTAGGCCGGCTTGCAAAATTCATGTCAGAGGGTTCCATAAACCTAGATCGGATTCTGTTCGTCGGTCCAAATAACTTCTCCAAGTGTGCCATTGTTTTTTAATTACAATTCATACACACCTACACGTTCTTACAATTGGAGGACTTGAGTCCTGACGGTTCCATTTAGTGTCTATGCTGCTTTCCACAATATGAACTACGAGCACTGAAACAAGTGTGCCATTGTTGTTCCTTTATTTTAATGCCTCACAAGTGACATCAAGAGTCAACAACAACTGAAAGTAAAATCTCCCCTAACCGTTGAAGTGTGTCAGCCAAGTAACTTGATGGCCAAGAACCCAAATGGTGACCAACCTCATTCTTCTCCTCATCCCACAGGACTCTTCCTAGCTACCAATATATATAGAGTTCACTCAATCTCTATCCATCCCATGCAATAGCATCTCTCTGTTTCATTGTTGTGTTGGAAAGATAGGACTAACAAATATCCAATTTACCTACATTATAGATGGAGACGGGGGATGTGTATCGAGTAGGGAGTAGGAGGTCGAACAGCTCATCAATATGGAGGAGAGGAGAGGACATCTTCTCGAGGTCGTCGAGGGAGGACGACGACGACGACGAGGAGGCTCTGAAATGGGCTGCTCTGGAGAAGCTTCCGACCTACGACCGCGTTCGCAAGGGGATGCTAACCATGGCAGAGGGGGAGCGCAAGGAAGTCGTCGACGTGCAGAGCCTCGGAAAGCAGGAGAGGAAGGACTTGGTGGAGAGGCTGGTTAAGGTTGCAGACGAGGACAACGAGAAGTTCTTGTGCAGGCTCAGGGACCGCATCGAACGGTAGGAACGAATTGCTATCACAACCAATTAGCGTCGTTGGCTTGCACGAGTACATAATGTCCTGAAGTTTTTTTTTTTTTTTTAATTCCACACGCACACACAATTGGGGGTTTGAACCTTGCCGGCCCCTCCGGGTGTCCTTGAAGTTTAGTTAACAAATTCTCGTATTCTTCAGAGTTGGAATCGCGATCCCTACCATTGAGGTGCGCTATGAAAACCTCAACGTCGAAGCAGAATCTTATGTGGGTAACCGAGGATTGCCCACGATTTTCAATTCCATGATCAATGTCTTGGAGGTAGTTTAATCTATACAAGTCTAAAATTTAGATTTATTTGCAATTTGATACTCTCAAATATTTATTTTTTTTCAATTTGATATCCTAAACTTTTTTACTCAATAATTAGATATCATCAACTATTAAACATTTTTAATTTCATACACAAACTCCCGCCCCCAGCCACCTACGCTCATCACCCGGTTGCCCCGGCTCCCCCTACCCCCTCCGGGGTGTGGTGTAGATAAGGTAATAATAAATTTTGAACAAGGATATTTGTGTCCATCTTTTTCAGGGTATCAACTTGTACCCAAAAAAAGTTTAAAGTACAAGTTGAACAAATAAACTTGTTGAGGGTATTAAATTGAAATTAAGCCAAACTTATGTTTTTGAAACATCAAATTGATGAAAGTGTTTGTTTGTCCATGAACAAGAACCTTGCCAACATTCTCCATGTACTGCCCAGTAGGAAGAAACCACTGCCGATTCTTCAAGATGTCAGTGGAATCATCAAGCCTCGTAGGTAAGTAAGGGGTTTTGTTTGTCTATCAGAATAATTTCTTGAAGATTGAGATGTTTGATTCTATTGTTGCATCTTCAGGATGACTTTGCTTTTGGGCCCTCCAGCCTCAGGGAAGACAACCTTTTTGTTGGCTTTAGCAGGAAAACTAGGCTCGGATCTAAAGGTCAGTGAACTCCCAACTCACCAAATACTAAGGCCTCGTTTGGTACACTGTAATGTAATCGTAATCGCAATGTAATCAAATGAAAAAAAAGTACACTGTAATGTAATTACAATGTAATCAAATGAAAAATCGAGACAAAGTAGGAGAAATGTCTTACATATTCATATATGCAACAGGTCTCAGGGAAAGTAACTTACAATGGTCACGACATGGACGAGTTTGTACCGCAGAGAACGGCTGCCTATATCAGCCAACATGATCTCCATATAGGAGAGATGACGGTGCGCGAAACTCTAGCCTTCTCCGCCCGATGCCAAGGAGTCGGTCCTCGCTATGGTAAGTATCATCTGTATAGCTTCGAGGTAGATGAAGTTTTATGAACTTGCGATGAAGAATAACAATCATAAAGACACAAGATTTTACATGGTTCGGAGCACGGCTACACAAACATGATATATTAGATCGACCACCGACTTCAATATATTTATCGATCTATCCATATACTAATTGATGTACAAACTAAACTCATCCTACTCCTGTACGAACGCCTATAAAAAAATAATTTGGTGCTAAGAAATCTCATCGAAGTTCCACAATCTTTAACATTTACTAGATACCACTCGAAGAAAATGAACGATTACTTTGTGATAACATACAGATATGCTAACTGAGTTATCAAGGAGAGAGAAGGAAGCAAATATAAAACCAGATCCCGACCTCGACGTCTTTATGAAGGTGAGTTGAAAAAATGTTATGCGAATCCATCTTCAGTTTTCAATTGAAAAAAAAAATGTAAGTAACGAAATTCCTGTAACTGCTAATACAGGCAGCTGCAATGGGAGGGCAAGAAGCCAGTGTAGTTACAGATTATATACTAAAGGCATGTCACTTGTTCATTAAGATGTCGTGTCATATAATCCTTTTAGCTACTGCACTACTAATAACTCGATTCCTTCGCAATTCTTCTACTCCTATAATGATCACAGATATTAGGGCTGGACATCTGTGCCGATACTATGGTTGGTGATGAAATGAGGAGAGGCGTCTCTGGAGGACAACGGAAGCGTGTTACGACAGGTATATCGACAAACGTTACGATCGTCTTCTTCGTTCTGAGGTCCTTTTCGTGACATCTCAAACTGCGGATTCTTCGAATTATTTATTTCAGGAGAGATGCTTGTTGGTCCATCAAGAGCCCTCTTCATGGACGAAATATCCACCGGCCTCGACAGCTCTACGACCTATCAGATCGTGAATTCGCTCAGGCAATCCGTCCACATCCTCAGCGGGACAGCCGTCATCTCCCTGCTCCAGCCCGCACCGGAGACGTACGACCTTTTCGACGACATAATCCTTCTCTCGGACGGGCTGGTCGTGTATCAAGGACCCCGTGGAAGTGTGCTCGAGTTCTTCGAGTTCATGGGATTCAAATGCCCGGAGCGAAAAGGGGTTGCAGACTTCTTGCAAGAAGTGGGTAACAACAGAAAATCTTTGCTTAGAAATTCATATTAATCATTTTTTACAAACTATATTGAGGTGAGCTTAATTTGCAGGTGACATCCAGGAAAGACCAGCAGCAGTATTGGGCACAACATGACCAACCTTACAGGTTTGTGCCGGTTAGAGAGTTTGCAGAGGCGTTTCGTTCGTTTCACGTCGGTCAGGACATAGGAAAAGAACTCTCCGTCCCATATGACAAGAGACGCAGCCACCCTGCCGCACTGACAACTTCTAAGTATGGTGTCAGCACAAAGGAACTGTTGAAAGCTACGACCGCGAGAGAACTGTTGTTGATGAAACGGAACTCTTTCGTCTACATCTTCAAGACTACTCAGGTAAGTTATCTTCACAATTACCAAGCAGAAATAAGGCCTCCTTTGGTACACTGTAATTGAATCGTAATTGCAATATAATCAAATGAAAAAAAAAATATTTTTTTTTTCATTTGATTACATTGCGATTATGATTACAATTACATTACTGTATACCAAACGAGGCCTAAGTTCAATGGACACGATCGGTGTGTACTCTCTAATTCACATTCGACTGGTTTTCAGCTCACGATCACGGCTTTCATAACGATGACGGTCTTCCTAAGAACCGAGATGCACCGTGATTCGGTAACGGAGGGGGGTATCTACATGGGCGCCCTCTTCTTCACGTTGCTCTCCGTCATGTTCAACGGATTCTCAGAGCTTGCCATGACAATTGTGAAGCTGCCAGTGTTCTACAAGCAACGAGATCTCCTCTTCTATCCGCCATGGGCGTATGCCATACCGACATGGATACTGAAGATCCCCATAACCTTCGTCGAGGTTGGAGTGTGGGTGTTCCTGACCTATTATGTCATAGGATTTGATCCTAATTTAGGAAGGTGAGGGAAACGTGAACTTATGCCGCGGTCCAGATCAATCCATCCATCTATGCATTCAAAATCTTTTCAAAATGATGATGATAATCTCTCTTTCTTTGCAGATTGTTTAAGCAGTATCTACTTCTCCTAGCGATCAATCAAATGGCGTCTGGACTTTTTAGGTTCATCGGTGCACTGGGTAGGAACATGATCGTCGCAAACACATTTGGATCCTTTGCATTTCTCGTGCTCATGGTGCTGGGTGGATTCGTCATAGCAAGAGGTTAGTTACTGAAAGAAAAAAGAAGAAGATAATTTCTAAAGGCACTCCACATTTTACTCAAGGGCCAACTGTTGGCAGTCCTAAAGAATTTAAATATTAAGATCGACTGTGAATAGTCCTTTTAGGATTGCCAACTTTGTTGGCGATCCTAATGGGCTGCCTTGGAGCAAAACGTGGAGTGCCTTTAGAAATTACCAAAAAAAAAGAAAAAATAGAGTGCAACTCTTTTGAATGAAGCTTAACCATGAAACATCAAACTAATGATTTAAAACTAGCTGAACAATGATCTTCTTCTTACTCTGATAGATGACGTGAAGAAATGGTGGATATGGGGTTACTGGATCTCTCCGATAATGTATTCGCAGAATGCACTATCAACTAATGAATTCCTTGGCAAAACTTGGAGCCATGTATGAACAGAACAACCCCGTCTTCACTAAGTAAAGAAAATAAAACTTCATTTGTAATGAAAACATTCTCTTTCATGTGCTTCTAGATTCTTCCTGGGACGACAAAACCATTAGGAGTACTAGTCTTGGAATCTCGTGGAATCTTCCCAGAAGCAAGGTGGTACTGGATCGGTCTGGCTGCACTGCTTGGATACATGTTCCTGTTCAACTTCCTTTTCGTAGTGGCTCTCGTCTACCTCAACCGTAAGCATCCTTAACTTCCCTCTTCCTTGCTAATTAATTTCGAAAGACGACTCCTTAGCCGAGCACCGTCTTTTGTTTACAGCCTTCGGAGGAGCGCAGGCAGCAACGTCAGAAGAGGCATTGAAGGAAAAGCTCGAGAATGTAACGGGAGAGACGATAGAAGCGTCTGGCATTGGCTTCGCATCCAGAACTAAGTCTGGCAAGTCGAGATCGACGCATTCTGGTCGGAACATGGGTCAAGATGAGAAGAAGGGCATGGTCCTTCCGTTCGTACCACTTCCGATCACATTCGACGATATTAAATACTCTGTAGACATGCCACAGGTAGCTTCTTACAACAACAAAACCCACACTTCCCGGCGAAACTTCACACAATGCTTCTAAAAAACGCTCGAAAATCTGCAGGAAATGAAAGCACTAGGTGTAACTGAAGATAGGTTGCAGCTTCTGAAGGGCGTGAGCGGAACTTTCAGGCCAGGGGTTCTTACTGCGCTGATGGGGGTGAGCGGTGCCGGAAAAACTACGCTGATGGACGTACTCGCCGGGAGAAAGACCGGCGGATACGTAGAGGGAAACATTACCATAAATGGATATCCGAAAAACCAAGAAACGTTTGCTCGGATATCAGGATACTGCGAACAGAACGACATCCATTCTCCTCATGTCACAGTGTGCGAGTCTCTCGCATTCTCTGCTTGGCTGCGGTTATCTTCTGATGTAGATACAACAACAAGAAAGGTTGATTACACAATTTAATTTAATTTTTTTTCTTATGTGAAATTTGTGGTCTATGTCTAATTGCTCACATAGAGAACTGGTGATTAATGCAGATGTTTGTCGAAGAGGTCATGGAGCTTGTAGAGTTGACGTCGTTAAGAGACGCACTAGTTGGTTTACCAGGTGTGAGTGGATTATCAACCGAGCAGCGCAAGCGTCTGACCATTGCTGTGGAGCTTGTTGCTAACCCGTCGATAATATTCATGGACGAACCTACCTCTGGACTCGACGCACGAGCAGCAGCCATTGTGATGAGAACGGTAAGGAACACTGTAGACACTGGGAGGACGGTGGTCTGCACTATTCATCAGCCTAGCATCGACATATTTGAAGCTTTTGACGAGGTAAGGGAAGGCACAGATATTTTTTTCCGAGTAATACTATTCCTACCTCCAAATTGTCCCTCCAATACATCCCTCCTTATGTGGCAGCTGACGTGGCATGTTAAATAATATTATGTGTCATCTGACATAGTCGATGACATGGAAAATTTTAACCCAAAAAGTTAATTATTTAATTTTGTCCATGTTAATTTAATGTTAATGTTAATATTAATACTAATATTAATATTAATTAATGTTAATTTAATGTTAATATTAATATTAATTAATGTTAATATTAATTTTAATTTTAATATTAATATTAATCTTAACATTAATTTTAATGTTAATTTTAATTTTAAAATTTGTTACGTCAGCTGCCACATTAACATGCCACGTAAGCTAGGAACGGTTTGGAGGGACAAATAGTATTATTCTTTTTTTCCCCTACTCTTTCCAATATTTATCATCGGGGCCAGGCCATAGATAACCCCAGTGGCGGATCCAGAATGATATTTATTGGGGACACATTTATAAGTGGGATTCGGAGACGATGTCCCCAAAATTTGAACATATAGGAACAAAGTATAAAACTTAAAATTAAACACGGACTACCCCAAACAATCCCAAACAAAAGACTGATTTTTAATACAAAATGTAGAAATTGTTCTATACGAGTTTTCATGCAGTAAAATATGAAAATTGTTCTCTACGAGTTTTCTACTCCGTCCTCCACTCCTCCGGCAGCTTTTCCAGCTGCTTTATTTTTATTTTTTTGGTAGACTCGGATGCTCGACTAAAGAGAAAAATGAAGAGGCAGAAGAAAAGAAGAAGGGATAGTAGTTGTTGCCTTTTTTTTTGATAACTCTGTGTGTCGAGACCCCACCACACAATAAGATGTGTGTCTAGGCCCTACCACACAATAAGACATGAATTGTTGTTTTCCTTCTTTTTAAATTTGTTTTGACTTGGGAGCCCGTATCCCGTCAATACACCATTCCATATCTCCAGACTTAGTATGACCCTACAAAAGGTTGGGGTCGCGCATGATATCCTAGGAAAGGTCAATAATAAAGGGTTAATGGACAACCAAAATTAGCTTTGGATAGGGCGACCAAACACTCCGAGCCGGCCCTGGTTATGATGAGCACAACCCTCTCTGATAATTTAAGTATGTTTGCAGCTCTTCTTAATGACGAGAGGAGGAGAAGAGATATATGTAGGTCCGTTGGGAAACCATTCTTCCCATTTGATCAAGTACTTTGAGGTGAGCAACAAACGCAAAATGTGCAATGTTTTTAATGAGATTCACTCTGGTGGTAATTTACACGAAAGTATTCTGGCTGTGCAGGAAGTTGACGGAGTCGGCAAGATAAGAAGTGGCTATAATCCAGCGACATGGATGTTGGAATCTACCTCGTTGGCACAAGAGCATGCACTGGGGGTTAATTTTAGTGACATCTACAAGAATTCTGAATTATTCCAGTAAGTACATTACTCTTCCTTTTCTTCTTTAATATAGAGTGCTAGCTCAATTATTTACCAAAAAAATTATACGGCGAAAGAAACTTTATAGAAATAGAAGGAGGAGAAAGAAGGTTGCAAATATTTGAACCCACAAGTTCTAAAATTGAATGATGAACGAGAAAAATCTGTGCATGCATATATTGAAAATTTCAAGCAAGTTCTTTAGTACTTACTTGAATTCTGCCAACTGGCGGAATGTTTTGTGGGTTCCAATATTTACAAACCTCTTTCTCTTCCGTCTATTTCTATAAAGTTTTCTTTCGTCCAATAAAATTTTCGTAATCATGATAAGTTATTTAGGAAAATTATAACCCGCAGATTTTTTTTTTTCTTCGACTCACAATTCCATATTGCATCTCAGGAGGAACAAAAGCCTGATTAAGGAACTCAGTGTGCCTCCCCCAGGTTCCAGTGATCTCTACTTTCCCACTCAGTATTCCCAATCCTTCTTCACACAGTGTATGGCTTGCCTATGGAAACAAAACTTGTCATATTGGAGGAATCCTCCATACACTGCCGTGAGATTTTTCTTCACATTTGTCATAGCCTTGTTATTTGGGACGATTTTCTGGGATCTTGGAACCAAAAGGTTAAGTCATCAAGAAAAATAATTTCAATCATTTTTTTTTAAAATTTTCGGTTCAAACTAACTCTATGATTACTAACGAAAACTTTTATTTGCAGAAAGAGGAAGCAAGATTTAATCAATGCTATGGGTTCCATGTATGCAGCTGTTCTATTCATTGGGGTTCAAAATGCATCATCCGTTCAACCAGTAGTGGCCATCGAAAGGACAGTATTTTACCGCGAGAGAGCAGCAGGAATGTACTCAGCTCTGCCATATGCACTTGGACAAGTAATAATTCTCACATTATACCTATCCCCTCAAAAATCTTCTTTTGGTTTAACTAGGGGTGTCAACGGATGCTTATCAATACGGACAGGGTAATATTCGTATCCGAAATTCTTTTGTAATATCCGAATTCAATCCGATATCCGAGGATATCTCTTTTGACACTTCGAATTCGTATTCGTATTGTTTAACGGATATCAGATAATATCCGATCCGATTAGCTAAAAAATTCGAATGCTATTATTCGGATATCCGAAATCCGAAATATTAAAAATTTAGTTATTATCCGAATATCCGAAAATCAAATTCAATTGCTCTACATATTTGAGTCCTTTCTTCTTCCATTGTAAATTGTAATTAATATATATTACATTATATTATGATTGATTTATGTAAAAGTCAGTTGAGAATAAAATCCTTTAATCTTCTCTATTAATTAATATATATTACATATACATTATACTATATATATATATATAATTTCGGATATCCGAAATTTGCAATTTAAAGTCGGATCGGATATTAACGGATTCGAATACCTTAATATCCGAATTTGTATCCCGAAAAAAGATAATATCCGAAAAATATTCGGATATCCGAATCCGATATTCGAAATTTCGAAAAATATCCAAAAGTTCGAATACGAAATCAGATCGGATTCGAATTTTTGACTATCCGTTGACAGGTCTAGGTTGAACTCATATATAAAGGTGTCACATCTTCAATTTTCTCTAACCAACATGTTCCATTACTTGCAGGTTGCAATTGAACTTCCATATATCTTGGTCCAGTCAGTGATGTATGGTGTCATAGTGTATGCAATGATAGGGTTCGAATGGACTGTTGCTAAGTTCTTCTGGTACATGTTCTTCATGTATTTCACACTTCTGTACTTCACATTTTACGGAATGATGGCGGTCGGCTTGACACCAAACTATAACATCGCCTCCATAGTTTCCTCTGCATTTTATGCAATATGGAATCTTTTCTCGGGATTTATTATCCCACGGACTGTAAGTTCCCCCCACCTTATTTATTTGGTTCTTTCCGGATTTCTTTTGGAAGTTATGTATATATTTAGGACTGCCAAAATTTTTGCACCTCATGTATTTTAGTTTGGGAGTCTTAGTTTTATGAGACTGTCAAAATTTTGGCAGTCCTAAAATTTTCAAAAGTGCGTTACCCTCTGATAATTGTTGTAATGCTCTTAACATTTGCCTTCTTATTTTGTATAATCAAAAGTTGGCCATTATTTTTACAGAGGATTCCTGTGTGGTGGAGATGGTATTACTGGATGTGCCCTGTGGCATGGACCTTGTATGGGTTGTTTGCCTCTCAGTTTGGAGATATAGAGGACAGACTCGACAATGATGTAACCGTCTCCGAGTTTGTACGAAGTTACTTCGGATTCAGACACGACTTCTTGGGGGTGGTCGCGGTGGTGGTGGTTGCATTCGCCGTGCTCTTTGCTTTCCTATTCGGGTTTTCAATAAAAATGCTCAACTTCCAGAGAAGATGAAGGTTTTTGAGGTAGAATAGAACATGATGATCATAAAGGAAAAAAAAAGAGAGTTCAAATCATCCTCTCACGGTCATTGTAATTGGACTCACTGACCCTGGCATTTCATTTTTGTAGAGATTCACCAAGGCTGAACCAATTCATCCAATACTTTGGTGCTTTTTCTTACTGTCATATCATTTTTGTAATGAACAATGTAGACAGAGTTTTCATGAAAGATAATGTGTGTTGCCAAACAGTGTTAATTCCGCAAGTATTTATTAATAATAAAAAATTATTATTACAGATGGGTGATGGACTAATTCTTGGTGCCAAACATGCCAATAAGCATAGCTCACACTAATGGAGGGTATGGATTTGTTTTAAGAAACCTCATGGAGGCTATGTTGAATGTAGAAGACGGTTTAAAGGATCAGGTTGCATGGACCGTTCCTATTTGAAGATTTCTGTTGGTGCATCAGTTTTTGCCTACATCTCCAACCCTATTGTCGTGTTTTGTATTGTAATTCCTATGTGGCATGAGAGCATCTCCAACCCTATTATGAGTTTAGAAAAAATGGTTGCCACATAGGATTGACAAACTTTCATTCCAAAAATTCTTCTCCAATGCAAATGTAGAATAAAATATGAAGTTGACATGGCAATGACATGGCAAGGAGAATGTGAAGTTGGTTGTCTAGATCTAGACAATGCACTTCACAATGACTTTGTCTCCACATCATCAATTATGAATATAAATATTTATAAAAAAGTTGAAGAAGTAGAGGAGTTGCATTGGAAGTTGGAAAAAATACTTTTTATTGTCTCCTCAATACTTTTGCATTGGAGAGAGTTTTTCTATCTCATTATCTTTTGAGATATAATTTTGCCACATAAACAAGACATTGTCTTGTTGCTCATGCCACATAGGAGCCATCTAAGACTCACAACTGTCACGCCCCGCTCCCGTAGGAGCGATCGTCCTCGCTAAGTGTCACCCCCATTTCCTGTATTTCGTATTTGTGCTCGTATTTGATTTTGGCACGTATTTTTTTCTCGACTTGCGGATTTTGGTTTCTCGTAAATGGGTTTGGACCATGGCTTGGTTTTATTTTGTAGAGTTGGTTTGGTTTGGTTCATCATGAGTGGAGCACTTTAACCTACACTCTACCCTCAATACAACACACCCACCTCTATTAAATCCTACCTAACTTTTCTCTCTCCTCTTTATTTTTCATTTACTTCTCCATCTCCTTCTTCTTCCTTCCTCTACACAACTCCCCAACCCATAGGCAAGTGCACCTTGCCATCAAATAAGTACCACTTTTTATTTGTCCATTAGCTAGATTAGGCCATGGAGAATAACTTTAGAACTTGACATTTTGTGATTTGGAGTTTCCTTTGTTCTAGATCTAGGTTTTTACTATTTTCGGATTTACATGGTTTTGATCTATTTAACTTTGATTTTTGTATGTTTTGATGCTTCCATGTGGAAGAGAATTCGATTTTACTCAAGTTAGAACTTTGAAAATCTAGATTTGGTTTTGATTTGGTCAAGTTATGAAGAATTGAAGTTTTGAAGTTCTTGGAGTTCTTCTCGGGTTGGAGAAGCAGCCCTCTCGGCCTGCGCTCTTTAACGCAAGGCCGATTGCGCAGCTCACTCTTTGGTGAACTGCGCACCTTCCTTCTCGGCCAGCGCCTTCATTGCGCATAGACGATTGCGCCCGGCCTCTCGGGCTGAACCGCGCATCCATCCCTGCGCCACCTGACTCCTGCGCAGTCCACCTTCTGCGCAATCTATCCATGCGCCATCCATCCCTGCGCCACCTGACTCCTGCGCAGTCCACCTTCTGCGCAATCTATCCATGCGCCATCCATCCCTGCGCAACCTGATCCCGCACAATCTATCCATGCGCTATCCACTCCTGCGCAGTTGGTACCCTGCGCAGCTCACCCTGCGCAGTTGGCCTCCTGGCGCACTTGACTCCTGCGCAATCCAACCCCCTGACCCCTTGCGCAAACCATTGGCTCTTGGAGATTTGGTTTTATTTTCTTTAAGCCTGGCTCTTCTATAGTCCTATATATATTGATATTGTATTACTTAATATGTTTGGAATGTCTATTGTACATGGCATGTGACCGGGCTCTTCTATAGTCCTATATATATTGATTTTACTTAATATGTTTGGAATGTCTATTGTACATGGCATGGTATGACAAGGACCTAGCATAACACGACAGTGACCCGTAGTGGTGCACTCCTGACATGACAAACCTGACATGACAGTGACCCGTAGTGGTGCACTCCTAACAAGCACCCTGACATGATTTATCTTGATAACTTGATAGTGGCCCGTGGCGGCGCACTCCTGACTTGACTTGACTTGTAACTTGTAATTAACTCGTATAATCAACTTGACACCGTGGGTGTTCCTGCTTGCTTGTTTGTACAATCCACTTGTCTTATCTTGCATCATGTCTAGGACGCGACTTCCTGGGTACCACGGCCAGGGACTCGCGCTAAATTGGATTAGGCTAATTATTAGATCAAACTAGAACATGGAGAATTCCCGGTCACAGGCAATCTCGTTATCTGGGTGCTTTAATGGACTTGTAGCTTGCCGACGAGTAGAGCACATTTCTAGCACACTGTCATGTGTTGCACCCTCTAAGTCACCTAAGGGTACATTTGTCTCCCGGACAATGTACCCACCTATAACTCTCAACCCACGGAAGGATAACTGGATGGTCTGCAGGGCTTGGGACTAGAAATTCTCACTTGCATCTTGTTAGTAATTAGGCTTGTGATAACCCTAGTTAGTTAAAGTAGTAAGCCGTAGTACTTGCTTGGCCGATTGTGGATGAATGATGTCTAGCTCTGTCTAAGTCTTGTCTAGCTCCAGTACCTGCTATCTCCTGAGCATGTTTGTTTTACTTATCTTAACGATAAATGAGTAGAGACAGTGAGCTATTCAGGCGAAGGGTTACAACCCCGGTCCTTGTTTGGTTTAAGGATTGTAACCTGGCTCCCGGAATGGTTCCACGTCCCTAGTCGTTTATCGCCCTGTGTACTTTATTACTTGTATTTTCCTTTTATTCTTTATGTTCTGATATGCTGGCTTTTGTTCTTATTTGTGGCCTCCTTTGTGGCACTTGCTCTTTCTGGGGTTTGACCCAGCTGGTTTTGTGTGGCCAGATTTCGGAGCAGCTCCCGAGGATCTACCGAGCTTCCAGCCCAATGGTGACAACTAGACGGAACCTGGGCCAAGAGTGGGTTTTCCTTTTTGTTTCACCCACTTATATGTAAAATTATTCTTTTGAGGCGTTTAGCCGACGAGCACCTGTTAGCTCGATGCACATTTACTTACTGTCTGCCTACGGGCTGTAAACATGATTAACAAATCCTAGGGTTGATCATGTATGACTGAACTCTTGCTAGTCCTATCATTTTGTACGACTAGCTTCATGATCATCCAATATGTAATATTTGGGACGCCTTATATATATATATATATATATTTGATGCTCTAACATCTTGTAACTCTGTTAATTGCTTGAGATTGAGACAATAGGCTTGACCTTAAGAGACTGCTGGCTTGTAGTAAACCCTCATATCTAGACAGCCGTGACCGTATAGTTGAGATGTATTCTATTTCAATATACGTAGCTGGCTGTGTCTGCCCCCGCTCTCCAGTATTCTGGTTCTGGGGCGTGACACTAAGGCGTGATGCCGCACGAGCCTAGATTGCGCTCGTGCAAGGCGGGTTCCATAACGGCTGATTACAGCGGCTGCGACGGGGTCGTCGCACAGAAATCCCAAGCAGAGATAATGAACATGCAGCGAAAATTTAAATATGATCTTTATTGATATCGAAACAATGGTTACATTGGGGGCGCAAGGCCAGGATTACAATCACTCAAATTCACTTAGTCTCACATTACAAATCCTCTGCTCTCTCTCCCATCTCTCGATACAATACTGCTTGAATCCAGCGAAAGCTTCGGAAGACAATGTCTATACATTATGTACCGTATAAGTCTGGTGTTCATACGGACGCACGCTTCGAATCGCCAAGGGACTCCGTGCCTCGACGCATCCAAGCGAGCCCCACACCACGAGCTTCTACCTGTGCCTGCACATAAACACTGTGTGGGTGTCAGTACTCAACTGTACTGGTGGAGTGAGCTCCTCGCCCACCCATACAAAACCAACACGTTTTATTTACTTTGTGCAATACAAGCCCCTTTACGATTGTCTTTCTAGTCTTGCCTTAGGATCGATTTTTAGGACATAGGCAATCGGCCTATTTAGTGTCATTAGACCGTCTCCGTGCTATTGCACCGATAACTCATTTACCCTTGCCTCTAGACCGCTTCGTGTTTGCAATGTCAACGCACCGACTCTTACTTGTCTCTCGTGCCATACTCTGGGACGTAACGACTCGGTTGTGTCAAATACTTGCCCGTGCCTCAAACATCGAGGCCGTGCCTCGCAACGTAACCTGACTTATCCAAACTCGCCTTACGGCCCTTCCAGACTTAACTCGAAACGTCTAACACAACTTTTAGAACCGGTGTTGAGAACTCAAGTACGACGCCATATCTCGTGGTAAAACACGTGTCTTTACGTATAGCCGAATCGTAGGCTTTATAACACTTTGGGTGCAACCGAGCACACATTTCACCATTTAACGCACACCGTGCTTACACTTTCTTTGTTACGACCGACACCGTACATGCGGATTCGTCGCTTAGCACGCCAATTATCTATATGAAAGGCCACTGGCATGACAAGCCATCGCGGACATAGCTCGGGTAGACGGCGGGTCCTTCGATGCAAGGTAGCTAGCCCCATGGAAAGCCCCCGACTACCCACGCAATAAAAGCATGCGCTGCTATAACGTCTACCCCCTAGGATGACTGGGCCCGGTGCCCCGGCGTATAACCAGTCTAGGCAGAAATCCTTGTCGATAAGGTGTCCAATGACCACGCACCTACGAGACATCTAGACTCTCGTAAATGCATGGCCTAATTTGTTGGTACGATTGGAACTATACTTAGCAACTCGTGCTCTGAACCACCCTTTGTATTACGTGTATCGGGGCCGCGAGACTCCCAACCGAGGGACCGCCTCGAACATCTTAACGTGGATAGGAACGCAAGACTCCCAACCGAGGGACCGCCTCAAAACATCTTAAAGTGGATAGGAACGCGAGACTCCCAACCGAAGGACCGCCTCGAACTTCATTAAACTCGGGGGAATGACTACTACATAGCCTTCCAACTTAACTTGAACAAAAGTGTTCCCGAAGTGCCATAGTCCGTAGCTAACTTTATATCGTGCCAACCGTGGCTCGTGCCTTTAACTGACTTACGTCCTACGCGACGCTATCATCCAAGTCATATGTTACGTGACGGCCCTTGAGATCGTAGGACTATTTGACTTGACAACCGCAGAAAGAACGGGACGGCACTTGGAATGACTTAGGTCGATCGGCATAACTTTGCCTAACTTACTCAAACCTACAACTTAACCCGAGGGACGAGCCAAGGCTATGCCAAGCCTTGCGCAGTGGAAACGTGCATACTTTATCGAGCATTTACGCGGGCGACGCCTATGACTTAGGCTAACTCATCGTTTGTGTCGAATACCACTTCTCCCTCTCCTAAGCCGCGGGACGAAGGATCGAGTGTCGTTTTCAAAGCACACCGTGCACCAACTCTAATCCGACCGTGGGACGTTTTCCATGTTCTAAACTCGATTCGATCCGTCGGGATAATTCCCTTTAGCTATGTGGATTCATCTCTTTTATTATTAAGCCTACTTGTGCAAGTTGAAAACACATGAATTATTAAGGGAAGGCTGAGATGAGGCAAGTTCACCGAAACTATCCCACCTAAGCGATGTCTTCGAGTCGCCGTTGTAATGCCAAGTCCGAACGTCGTCGGCGTTTCGATTTCTCCGATTGACTTTGCGGGAAGGGGCACTACAACATACACCACTCAGAACAAGTCTCGTCCTCGAGACTTTCCTGAAGGCAAATCATCCTACCATTTCTATGGCCAAGACTTAATCGTACCCACTCCGCCTACGCATTTCTTCGATTTCGAACCACGCTCGCACTTATCGCTAACTTAGTCGTAAGGCACACCAACCGATCAACCAATATTTGAACTTGTCTCAATTCAATGATCGCGTTACCGTCAACATTTCTTCGAAACTCATGATTTCAAAATCCTCAACACTTTTCCGTTCCTCAAGTCTCACTTGATTCAATGTATCACTTAGTTGGATCGTGCATATATTCTAGGCGTCCCCAAAATACATACATTTCAGCCAAGCCTCGTGATAGAGAATCCACCATCACCACTCGAGTCGGATCGTGCACATATTCGGGCGTCCCTGATATACGTGCATGTCAACCGAGCCTCATGAGTGATGCCTCCATAATTCCTATCATTCGCACCGGGACGTCTGCCTAACTACTAGGCTATATCTTTCCGTCAGTACTGGAATCATAGTTCCCAAAAAATGATATCAACACTGACCCCATCCTAAGGTCAAGCCAAATTGATGGTACGGGATTTTCTACCCAAGCTCGCATCACTCCGATTTCTAAACATCGAGCATCGATTTCCTACGCACATTCCAATATCCGTCGTACGGGTACGAGTCGTTCGGTAAAGCCCTCCTACGATAACTCACGTTCTAACCAATCCCACGACATGAACATATCGCTCGTTCATCAAGCCATTTCGCATAGTTTATTTCTTCGAACACGTTCGACATTAATTTGCCTATCATTCATTCTCAAATCAAGCACACTATGACACAATTCATCTCTAAACCGTAATTCATATTTCACGTTTCCGAAATTATCTATTCCAATTCACGTAATCGATCACAAGGTCGTCTGACTTAACAGTATGCCACGCTCCGATCTCACGCGAGTCCGATTATCCCCGGTGGACACGAATCACCATGCATGCTCCCGCGAGATAATCATTCTCATCGGGACTGTTTGCCATTAAAATTCTTTTATTGCAAATTTTAATACAAACAGAACAGTGTTACAATATAGGACTTAGATGTAGTCTTAGGAGTACACTTTTGTTTATCTGGGTTCCTTGTGCCGATGGAGCGAGTGGTAATACGTTGACTCCGTTGACGATCTGACGACGGTTATCGGTTCTCTGAAGGTCTGGATTGCTCTGGGTGCTGGAGCTTGCTGAGAGGAGGAAGACGTTGAGTGTCTGTATCTGCCTCTCTGGTGGTATGTTCGTTCGTTGTGTGTTCTGTCCGTGTGTAGGTGTGGAAGAAGAAAATGATCCCTCTATTTATATAGTCTGCAGGCTGGCTGCTCATGCGTGCATATATAGGATGCACCTGGTCGTGGGGATGCTACATTGTGATTGCTGATGGAGGCGTACGAACGATGCGCCCTGATCGAGGAGTTGAATTCTTCATGCTGCTGTTGTGGACCGGTACGTAGCAGAGGAGAAGATCTTTCTGTTGCTGAGATCTTGGGTGAGTTGAGTCAAAGGACACGTGTCATCGACCCATGGCTCAGAGATCTCGGATTTGATAGGAAATGATCTGGTAGGATGCGCCTAGGTGGGCGCAGGAGGAAGCTTTGGCTCGTAACCTTTAGGAGTCACGAACCATTCGGGGCGCATGGCTTTAGAGGCGCATGCGAGGCTTCAGTAATGACTTAACTCCTGTCTTTCAGGATCAGAGAGAAGTCTGGGGCGCATGACTTTTGAGGCGCATGCAGAGCTTTAATGGTGACTTTCCTTCTGTCTTTAGGGATCAGTGAAAAGTCTGAGGCGCATGGCTTTTGAGGCGCATGCAGATTTGGGCGCATGGCTGCAGAGGCGCATGCGAGTGGTTGAGTGGCCACGTGGTAGTAACCGTCGGAGGAAAGTAATGATAATGCTGACGTTGGCGACGCTTCGACTTCTGAAAAAGCTGTCAACTGTTCAAACTTCGGGAGGCATGCTGCCAACTCTGTCAGTTCAGCATTTAATGTTTGTGACATTCGATGGACAGCTGAGTGTGCACGTCGATTGGCATCCCACTAGGCGTATGGGGATGCATGGGAGGCGCAACCCTATGATGTGCTTGGTACTGAAGGGCGCATCTGTCACGACCCGCACCCGCTAAAAGGGCACGTGACGCGACAACGCCCAGCCCTCACCGGAAAAATGGCGTGGAACGCTGTGGATTTTCTAGTCTGACAACAGTTTATATATATAACAAAACCTGTCGAGAATATGGTCAACTCCGAACGGAGGACAAGCAATGAATATATATATAAGTACTCAATCACAACTCTAAGATGATAAGTAAGGACTGAAAGATAAAGATAACAAGACGATAAAATATAACCTGTCAAGTCCAAATACAAATAATATACAAGTCCAGTCTCTAATACAGTCCAAATATAAATACAGTCCAAAAGTAACTTGAAACAAAGTCCAGTACAAAGACCTACTCTAACTAAACAAGTGGTAAAGTCTCGTCAGGCGGAGCTACGCCCTGCGGGACCAAGTCTAGGCCCACTACGTCGTCCGGACCGTAGTAGGTACTGCAATCTCCCTCATCGACATCTGTAATATTTTATCAACAGTCCAGTCAGGATGGAACGAGTACATATATCTCATAACAGATCTCAAGATAGAATAAAAGCTATAAGACTGTAAATAGAGCATATACAATAAATCATGGAGTGTACATGTATGTATCATGGCATGGTAAGCTATAGAGCTAGAGCTAGAACAAGAAAATAGAACGGGATCATGGCATGTACACAAATCAAGGTAAGCTATATATCCAATGTGTGTGAGTAGTAGTTTCGGCTTGTGATCGGCTTGGGTACCTGTCGAGAATCGGCCTGGCAAGTCATAAGTGCGGTATATGACTCACACTATTCAAAAATGCAAGGAAAAATATGATCACAGACATACGCTACTACTCCCCCTACCCCAACTGGTAGAATGGATCCAAACAGGACACATCACTGCACGGGATTCTAATGAGAAGGTAGCTAGCCTTCTCTAGAATCAGTGACCACATATTGAGCAAGAGCTACAAGGGAGCTTGCACAATACATCCCAACCTAAGAAGGAGAAAACATCTCTCGTCGGGATCCAAGAATACCAATTCGTGAGAACCATGTGTTGGGAATAAGCATATCAACACTAAGTACATGAATCATAATAGTTATCATAAATTGGGAATAAGTATCAGAGAATGTACTCGCCTGTAAGATGATAAAATATGTCGACCGGATCAACTGCAGTGTCTCGAGGACCTATAGAGAACAAGACGTATCAATACTATGTTTAGGAAGTAAAGTGTCACTCCCCGTTCCCAGTATACGTATTTTTAATACATGTACTGCTTAAATATATTTATTTAATATTTATCATGTATTATTTTGTATTTAAATCTCTTTAAATTCATGTTAATTAAATTTCTGCAATTAATTTTCTGTATTTTACTTCCTGCTTTTATTCTCTGCTTTAGCTTACTTTAGGTTTGGCCTAGGTTGGTTTATTTTTGGGTTATGGTGGTTCATCATGAACCGAACCCACCTACCACCACCCCTCCCATTTAAAGCCCCCAACTCTTTCTCTCTCTTTATTACTCTCCTTCACCATTACTCTTCTTCTTTCTCATTACTCTCTCCACCTACTAAACCCATAGGCAAGTACATATTGCT
This sequence comes from Iris pallida, assembly GCA_029216955.1. NCBI lineage: Eukaryota > Viridiplantae > Streptophyta > Magnoliopsida > Asparagales > Iridaceae > Iris > Iris pallida. Next base: position 21,751,203 of record JANAVB010005597.1, on the reverse strand, counting down.
TCTTCATGAGGACCCATTTTTATGGTTCCATTCTCTTCTCCTTGTGATTCTAAGAGAGTTTAGAACTTGGCATTTTTTCGTTTTGAAGTTTTATTTTTAGTAGATCTAGAATTTAGTTATTTTTGAATTTTGGTGGTTTTGATCTATCAAACTTCTTTGTTTTCAAGTTTTGATGGTTCCATGTTGTAGAAAATTTTATTCTATCCAATTTTGACCTTTGCAAAGTTGGATTTGGACTTATTTTGACCAAGTTATGAACTTTGAAGCTTTGGGTTCAAACCATGGAGTTCTTGCTGATTGGAGAAGACAGTGAGCAGTGTACGTGAGCTTTTTAGCTTGTGCCACTGAGCTGCACGCGCTCTTTAGCGTAGCGCGGTCTGACTTGCATACGTTGTCTTTTGGAGGCGTATGACTTGCATACGCTGCCTTTTGGAGGCGTATGACTTGCATACGCTGATTGATAAGGAGTCGTATGGAGTACATACGCTGCCTTTTAGAGTCGTATGGAGTACATACGCTGCCTTGATAAGGAGTCGTATGGAGTACATACGCTGCCTTGATAAGGAGTCGTATGGAGTACATACGATGCCTTGATAAGGAGTCGTATGGAGTCCATACGCTAGCTTGACTTGAGCGTAGCTTGACCTGAGCGTACGCTGACTTGAGCGTAGCTTGACTTGATCGTAGCTTGACCTGAGCGTACGCTGACTTGAGCGTAGCTTGACTTAAGCGTAGCTTGACCTGAGCGTACGCTGACTTGAGGATATCTTATTAGATATTTAACGTCCATTTTATATCCTTACGCCTTTTGGCATAAACTTGATATAATCATGATATGCTAATATTTCTGTTAAATATAGATTGTTACGTGGGATGTACCATGTGTCGTGAAATGAGTTATAGATACCCCGATTGACTGGAATTAAACCCTGAGAGTTGTAGACTCGACCCCACTGAATATTAGTTGACTTTCATGCCTTGTCACCATTGATAATGATTGTGACCTTGACTAATAATTGATCATGCGTTCCTAGTTAGAACTAAGAGACTGGCTAGTCGTCTTTTTGAATTGAATAAATGAGACACATTCATATTAATTATGAACTATTGAAATCGACTGGCTAATCCCGAATATTGGCATACAGGCACGTGCAGGCTTCAATTCATTTATTATTTATTTATCTTACCAAAGAAGCATGTGTACTTTATGGTCAAGGCATGATTACTCCGTGGTTAGTTTTGATTGTTGCATTACGCTATGTAAGACCTACAACCTGACCGCACTGGTATCATTGTAGAGTTGCGCATATCGTACCCCGTACGAAAGTACTAATTCTGAATGACCATGATCCACGGCATGGTACTTCACTCAACGTAGAGACTATTAAGTTAAATAAAATAATGATTGCATGGAGAGAATGGATTCCCGAGTTTTTACATGGCAGCCCTCTTGGGACTAGTAGTGCCCGACAGGCCGGTTGGTCCCCCACAGATACTGCAAATCTGCCACACGGGCAGGGAGCGGTATCTGGTTATATTCTCTATTGAATATTGTATATTAATGACGGACATCCTGCTGGGACTCGTCTAATTCATGATTGGCGCAATTGATTGACTGGGTAAACTAGCCTTGCTTGCGCATAGTAAGAACTGAGAAATCCTTTATTGCATAATTCCAAGGTAACTTGGGACTCACAATAGCAAGCCGTAGTAGTTGCTTGGCCGTTTAAATTAATTTGTTTGTGCATTGTACCTACTCTGTTACTTAACTGAGATGATCAGAATGTCAGGACATGACGGGCCAACTTCTGTCCTTGTTTGGTTGGAAGGTTGGTTCGAAGTATCGTGATGTTGTGTGAGTCCTAGTAGATAGCAGAGATCTATTATCATATTCTCTTATTACTGGCTTCATTCCTCATATCGTGCTTCCTTGTGGTACTTACTATTAGAGGTCTAAACTCTCTGGTTTTGTATGGCCAGATTTAGAGCCGGTCCCCGAGGATCCAGCTTACTTCTACCTCCAAGATGGTCAACACTAGAGGGATGATCGCAGGAGGACTCGAGTGGGTTTCTTACTTCCCCGCTCGTTTTGTTATCTACTTTAAACTTTGCCGTTTGGCACCGACATGTTAGTCGGATTGTCTTGTACCTACTTTTGCATAATTGTAACTAAGTCAGGCTGCAGCTGCTAACAATTGTGTATACTTACTACATCATCTGGCTGTATTTTGTAAAGCCAGATATCAAGAACATTTTGACTGAGCGTTTGGGACGCCTTACTGCTTTATCTCACATGTTCTCTATTTCTGTTTCTTGTTTGAATGATTGAGACAAAAGAAGTAAAGTGACCATAGGAAGACTTTCATGTAGTATGCACCCCCTCGTCTTGTAGACAGCATTGATCGTATTATACGGTATTCATCTACCCGTAATACGTAGCTGGCTGAGTCATTCTCCCGCTCTCCAGTATTTTGGTTCTGGGGCGTAGCGTGACTTGAGCGTAGCGTGACTTTTATATCCTTACGCCTTTTGGCATAAACTTGATATAATCATGATATGCTAATATTTCTGTTAAATATAGATTGTTACGTGGGATGTACCATGTATCGTGAAATGAGTTATAGATACCCCGATTGACTGGAATTAAACCCTGAGAGTTGTAGACTCGACCCCACTGAATATTAGTTGACTTTCATGCCTTGTCACCATTGATAATGATTGTGACCTTGACTAATAATTGATCATGCGTTCCTAGTTGGAACCAAGAGACTGGCTAGTCGTCTTTTTGAATTGAATAAATGAGACACATTCATATTAATTATGAACTATTGAAATCGACTGGCTAATCCCGAATATTGGCATACATGCACGTGCAGGCTTCAATTCATTTATTATTTATTTATCTTACCAAAGAAGCAAGTGTACTTTATGGTCAAGGTATGATTACTCCGTGGTTAGTTTTGATTGTTGCATTACGCTATGTAAGACCTACAACCTGACCGCACTGGTATCATTGTAGAGTTGCACATATCGTACCCCGTACGAAAGTACTCATTCTGAATGACCATGATCCACGGCATGGTACTTCACTCAACATAGAGACTATTAAGTTAAATAAAATAATGATTGCATGGAGAGAATGGATTCCCGAGTTCTTACATGGCAGCCCTCTTGAGACTAGTAGTGCCCGACAGGCCGGTTGGTCCCCCACAGATACTACAAATCTGCCACACGGGCAGGGAGCGGTATCTGGTTATATTATCTATTGAATATTGTATATTAATGACGGGCATCCCGCTGGGACTCGTCTAATTCATGATTGGCGCAATTGATTGACTGGGTAAACTACCTTGCTTGCGCATAGTAAGAACTGAGAAATCCTTTATTGCATAATTCTAAGGTAACTTGGGACTCACCATAGCAAGCCGTAGTAGTTGCCTAGCCGTTTAAATTGATTTGTTTGTGCACTGTACCTACTCTGTTACTTAACTGAGATGATCAGAATGTCAGGACATGACGGGCCAACTTCTGTCCTTGTTTGGTTGGGAGGTTGGTTCGAAGTGTCGTGATGTTGTGTGAGTCCTAGTAGATAGCAGAGATCTATTATCATATTCTCTTATTACTGGCTTCATTCCTCATATCGTGCTTCCTTCGACCTCCAAGATGGTCAACACTAGAGGGATGATCGCAGGAGGACTCGAGTGGGTTTCTTACTTCCCCGCTCGTTTTGTTATCTACTTTAAACTTTGTCGTTTGGCACCGGCATGTTAGTCGGATTGTCTTGTACCTACTTTTGCATAATTGTAACTAAGTCAGGCTGCAGCTGCTAACAATTGTGTATACTTACTACATCATCTGGCTGTATTTTGTAAAGTCAGATATCAAGAACATTTTGACTGGCATTTGGGACGCCTTACTGCTTTATCTCACATGTTCTCTATTTCTGTTTCTTGTTTGAATGATTGAGACAATAGAAGTAAAGTGACCATAGGGAGACTTTCATGTACTATGCACCCCCTCGTCTTTTAGACAACATTGATCGTATTATACGGTATTCATCTACCCGTAATACGTAGCTGGCTGAGTCATTCTCCCGCTCTCCAGTATTCTGGTTCTGGGGCGTGACATAAAGTTAAATCAAATTAAATCCTATTTAGTCATTCTAGGTCAAGACATGTCTAGTCGGGTCAATCTTGGTCATAGGAGAACATTAGAAGTCAATCCGAATCAAACTAGGTCGAAAACTGGCTTACCATTGACTTTTGGTCAACGGGTCAACTCTGGTCAACTCTAGGTCAACCCTAGGTCACTGGTGACTAATAGTTGACTTTTAGTCAACTATCCAAGTTAAATGGAATTTGGAACTAAATTGGATAAAGTGTTGACCCATAGTTGACTTTTATTCTAAAAAGTCAACCGTGGTCAACCGTGGTCAACCGGGGTCAAGACTAGGTTTAGACGGCTAATTCTACTCATTACCAACCTATACAACCCATATCCAAGTCCATCTTGGACTTGGAAACTCAAATCTTGGCCATGGGCCAATTCCCTATTTTACCCTTAAAAGGGTAAAATTCTACCTTCGACGATTATCTAGATAGCCTACCTACGCTTGATATTTTGACCCTATCTCCCTAGGGTAGTAGGGTACTAGCCTATAGGTTCGTTACCTACCAAAATACCTAGATAAAGTGGACGCCTAGTCCACCTTACGGCCCGTTGCAGATATCTTGAATATTTCAAGATACGCACTGCTACGACGCGATACCGGCGCCCTACGACCCCGATTCCCACTCGGGAGCCTACCCGCAAAATCTAATTCACATAACCTAGGCCTACGTCAAGTTTCGTCGCAATCCGACGCTCCGAGCTCAATTTCGCCCTCTAACTCGACTTCCTCCTTTTCCTATTCTACTTCCCTTCTTCCTACTCTTCCTAATTCTCTAATCCTTCTTCTTCTAACTTCTTCTTCTTATTTTTCTAACTCTAATTCTTCTTCTAACTCCTCCTTCCTATTCTTCTTCTAATTTCCTACTTCTCTTAATTTTCTTCTTCTCCAACTTCTTCTAATTTCCTTACTTCTCCTAACTTCTTTTCTTCTACTTCATCTTATTTCTTTTCCTTCTTCTTTCTATCTAACTTCTTATCTATCTATCCATATATATACGTATATATATACATATCTATTCATGTACTAATATATACGTACTAGGGGGGTTAAAGGGGTTCATTGGGGGGTGAAATGGGGGGGAAAGGGGCAGCCACAGCAGCTCCTGCTGCTGCTGCTACTGCACTGCACCTGCTGCTGCTACTGTTTCTTCCTCTTCTCCTCCCTCTACTCTTCTCTCTTATCTCCCTATATATATATATATATATATATATATATATATATATATATATATATATATATATATATATAGTTACTAGATATCTATCTATCTATCAAAATATATATATATACATATCCATATATATACATATATAACTCACAACACACACACACATGCCGATATATATAAACACATACACACTCACATCTCTATATACGTATTTATACACACACATATATACATATATATATACTCACATATATACATATCTATGAACACACACACACACCCTCACACAAGCACCACCACACACACACACTCTCTCCTCCTCACACAAACACCACCACTACCATTCTCATGACAACTTCACCACTCCCTACACACATACACACAAATACATATAAACATATATATATATATATATATATATATATATATATATATATATATATATATATACATATATATATAAAAAAAAATATATATATATATACATATATATATATATATATATATATATATATATATATATATATATATATATATATATATATATATATATATATATATATATATATACCATTTAATGGAAAAACCCCCAATAATTCTTAACCTAGATTTTCTAGGGAATACCTACAAATTATGGGCAAAATGTAGAGAATCCTATTCTCTACAATTAATGTGAAGGAAGTAAATGGAGGAGAGTAATAATTAAGGAATTTAATAGCTTACCTAGATGTAGTTCTTGTAGGGAAGAAGGCTTGGGAAGAAAGGAAAATTTGAGAAAGAGAGAGAGGTGTTGTAACTTAATGAAGAAGAAAAGGGGGGGTTCTCCTAGTCTTGGCCGACCACTCTTGGGGGGCTATTGGGTTGGGATCCAATAAGCCCCCAACCCATTAGACTTGGTTTTGGGTTTAAATGAATTCGGTTTGGTTCGGTTTGGTTCGGTTTGATTCTAAATACAAATTAAGCCTCTTAAATGACTAATTAAGTCATGGAGATAGGGTTAAAGATTTCTAGCCTAATTATTATAGTGTGTGGGCCAAACCCAGCTAGTTTGTGGGTCCCACTAGGGTCCAGGCTACCCGGGTCTCCAAATTGAGTCCGAATTGGATAAAATTCAAACCGACTCAAATAAATTCCTAAAAATCATATAAAATCAAATAAAATTCCTAAAATATTATAAAACTTGAAAATAACGAAAATACCTCTAATTTGAAAACTGGAGGTGATAAATCTACCCTCCTTAAAAAATTTGTCCTCGAAATTGAATGAGAACTAACACAGCAATCATGAATTGAACAAGAAAAGAAAAAGTTAGAATTTTACCTCAAGGCTCGAAGAGATATGGGAATCGCTTCCGCATGTCGTCCTCCCTCTCCCAGGTGGACTCACCTGGAGAGTGGTGTCTCCATGCCACGCGAACCAAGGAAATGACCTGGTTCCGGAGCACCTTCTCTCTTCGGTCCAAGATCTCGACCGGCTTCTCTGGATAGCTGAGTGTCGGTCCCACCTCGATCTCGGAGTGGTCTAAGACGTGACTGGGATCTACCACGTACCGTCTCAGCTGCGACACGTGGAACACACTGTGCACTCCCTCTAGTACAGGCGGTAACTCCAGTCGGTAAGCCACTGCACCGACCCTGCCCAGGATACGGAATGGTCTGATGTATCGTGGACTAAGCTTCCCGTCGCCACCAAAATGAATCGTGCCACACGTCGGAGAAATTTACAGAAAGACAAGATCATCAACCTAGAACAAAATACAAGACTTAGAGCTTGATCTAAAATAATCACAATCAGACTCAAATACTAGAAAAATCTAAATTATACCTCAAACTCCAATAGCCTCCGGTGGCTATCGGTCTAATGCCGCTGCCTATCCTGCGCCACCCGAAGTCTATCTCTGATAACCCTGACCTTCTCTGCAGCATCTACCACCATCTCTGGGCCAAGCAAAACCCTCTCACCGACATCATCCCAAGACAAGGGAGTACGGCACCTCCGTCCGTATAGAGCCTCGAAAGGTGACATCTCTATACTGGCTTGGTAGCTTTTGTTGTAAGCAAACTCTACCAAGTGAAGGTGGTCCTCCCAAGATCCTCCGAAGTCCAAGACACAGGTACGCAGCATATCCTCGAGGGTATGAATCGTCCTCTCCGACTGTCCGTCTGTCTGGGGGTGGTATGCGGTACTGAACTTGAGCGATGTGCCCAAGCTAAGCTGCAAACTCCGCCAGAAGTGGAAAGTGAATCGGCTGTCCCGATCCGAGACTATACTCAATGGCACTACGTGTAATCGGACTATCTGTCGCACGTACATCTCGGCCAACCTCTCCGTCGACAAACCCACTTTGAAAGGCAAAAAGTGGGCCGATTTGGTCAATAGATCAACAATGACCCAAATCGCATCCTTCCCTCCTGGAGAGCACGAAAGCCCAGATACGAAGTCCATAGTGATGTGCTCCCACTTTCACTCAGGAATGGGTAGTGGCTGGAGTAATCCATCGGGTCTCTGCCTTCCGGCCTTCACCTGCTGGCACACCAAACATCTCGACACGAACTGAGCTACCTCACATTTCATGCCATACCACCAAACATGCTGTCTCAAGTCTCTATACATCTTGTTGGCTCCTGGATGTATAGAGTACTGAGAACGGTGCGCCTCCTGAAGAACCTCCTCCCGAAGTCCTCCGCTCGGCACGCACAATCTGGTACCATGCCTCAATGACCCATCCCCTGCTATAGAGAACTCATCTAAGAGTCCTCTCTGGACCTGCTCCCTGATGACTCTCAGAGCCTCATCCTCAAACTGAGCTGCCCTGACCCTGTCCATCATCTCTGACTGCACCTGGAGACCCCATATCTGCGCCTCGAACCCAGAACCTATCACCTCTATACCCAATCTCTCCAGATCTGCCAGAAGGTGACGATTCATCGTCAAACACATGGCCACGGGATACCTGCTCAAAGTATCCGCGACCACGTTGGCCTTCCCCGGATGGTACTGTAAGGATATATCAAAATCCTTCATCAGCTCTAACCATCGCCTCTGCCTCATATTCAGCTCCTTCTGGGTAAACACGTACTTCAAGCTCTTGTGGTCAGTGTAAATCTCCACACGCTCTTCATACAGATAGTATTTCCACAGCTTCAAAGCAAAGATGACCGCTACCAGCTCCAGATTATGGGTAGGGTAATTCCTCTCATGAGGACGTAACTGCCTAGATGTATAGGCAATTACCTTCCCGTGCTGATGAAGCACACAACCCAAACCCCGTCCTGAAGCATCATTGTAGATCGTATAACCACCAGATCTAGATGGCAGCGTCAGGATAGGAGCTGTAGTCAACCTCGCCTTCAACTCCTCGAAGGCAGCCTGGCACTCATCGGACCAAACAAACTCCTCGTCCTTCCTGGTAAGGCGGGTCATCGACTGGGCAATCCTGGAAAAGTCCTGCACGAACCTCCGGTAGTAACCTGCCAAACCCAGAAAACTCCGAACCTCTGCTACTAAGCTCGGCGTAGACCAGGACTCCACTGCAGAAATCTTCTTCGGATCCACTGAAATCCCCTCGCCAGAGACAACATGGCCTAGGAACTCCACGCGATCCAAAAAGAACTCGCACTTGGACAGCTTCCCATACAGCTGCTCTCTCCTGAGAGTGTCCAACACAATCCTCAGGTGCTCCTCGTGCTCCTCTGGTGTCTTCGAGTAGATGAGAATGTCATCAATGAAGACCACCACGAACTTGTCAAGGTACTGGTGAAATACCTTGTTCATCAAGTTCATGAATACCGCCGGGGCGTTGGTCAACCCAAACGGCATGACGGTATACTCATACTGGCCATAGCGGGTCCGAAAGGCAGTCTTCGGAATGTCATCCCACTTCATCTTCAGCTGATGGTACCCGGTACGCAAGTCGATCTTCGAGAACACCCTCGTGCCGCTCAACTGGTCGAACAAGTCATCAATCCTCGGCAGAGGATACTTGTTCTTGATGGTAAGGTTGTTGAGCGCCCTGTAATCAATGTACAGACGTACCGTACCATCCTTCTTAGGGACGAAAAGAACTGGCGTGCCCCAAGGTGAAGAACTAGATCGAATAAAGCCCTTGTCCTCCAGCTCGTCGACCTGTCTCTTCAGCTCCGCTAACTCACTGTTGTTGATTCTATAGACGTGCTGGGAGATAGGCTCAGCACCCGGCACTAGATCTATAGAAAACTCAACATCACGATCTGGCAGCATCCCGGGCAGCTCCTCGGGAAAGACATCCAAGAACTCAGCAATGAGTGGATGTGGCAACACCGGCCCCGCCAACAACGCTCCGCAGAATCCATCTCCCTGCTCTACTGCACCCCTGGTGAACTCATACTCCGGCTCTCCCGGCGGCCTAAACAGAATCCTGCCCCCTCTGCAGTCGATGCTAGCGTGGTGCATGCTCAACCAGTCCATACCGAGTACCACATCGTAACTCAGAAGTGGCAATACGAGCAGACACGCACTCAGCTCCCGGCCTCTCAAAGAAACTCTCCGTCCCTTGCAAACATTATTAACTAGGATGATGCCATTCCCATTCATAATCTTGCAAGTCCTACCAAGATATTCAGCAATAATATTGTGCCTAAGAGCAAAAGAAACATACACAAAACTGTGTGTATCACCAGAATCAAATAAGGCCAAAGCTGGAAAAGAATCGAGCAGAATAGAACCTGTGACAACATCCGCAATAGGCTCCATCTCCTCGACTGCAAGAGCAAAGGCTCTACCCTGACCACCCCTCTGCTGGCGGTGCTGAACAAACTGCTGCTGCTGAGTCGAAAGCGGACCTCGCTGCTGAACTACCGGCACACTAGCTGGTGCCCTCTGAACGGGTGCCCTCTGAGCTGCTCCAGCTGCACGGGAGTTCTTGGGACACTCCCGCATCTGATGCACAGTGGCACTGCAAAAGAGACACAGCCCCAGCCTCCTCCTACAGAACTCGAAGAGGTGACCGGGCTTCTTGCAGAAGTGGCACGGCGGATCATCCTGCCCCGGACGCTGCTGACCCCTCTGGACAGACGCTCTGGCCTGCCCCTGCTGCTGGTGATGCTGGAACGGCTGATGCTGAAGCTGAGGGCGTTTAGCAGCCCCTGTGCTGCTACTGGCCCCTGAAAACAAATCTCGATCCCTCTTCGGCTTTAAGCCCTACTTCCTCTCCACCTTCCGAGCCTCCGCATAAACCTCCGCATATGTCGCATAGAAGGAAGGGATCAGGATCTTGATATCTCATGTCAATCCCTCCCGGAAGCGCTCTGTTCGGATCACCGGGTCACTCACCATGTACTCGACGTATCGGCTCAGCCGGCCGAACTTTGTCGTATACTCCTCTACGGTCATACCGCCCTGCTGCAGGTTCTGGAACTGCCGTATGAGATCGATCTTGTCCGTGGGATAAAAGAACTTCTCTCTGAACAGGGCCCGAAACTCAGCCCAAGTATGGCCCTCTCATGCAAGAGCCGGCTCGTTCCGAAACCATATCCGGACAATATCTAACAACTGCAAACCAACCGCCTCGACCTCCAGGTCGTCTGCTAGGCGGCAGGCCCTCATCTGGCGCTCGATATCCTCGAGCCAGTCATCAGCATAAATAATGCCCTCAGTCCCCTTAAAATCCCTCGGACCAAGCTTCTTGAAAGCCTGGATATCCCCGATCTTCGGCTGCTGCTGCTGCTGAACCTCCCTCTGTGGAGCCCCGTGCTCCACTACCGCCATAGCCAACCTGTGTGCATCCTCCATGCCCTGGCACATGGCCTCTGTCTGCCTCAACTGAGCCTCGTGCTGGGCCCGCTGGGACTCCAGCACCTGGTAAAAGAATGCTAGTATCTGCCCCATGTCTGTGGGCAGAGAAGGCAATGGAGGAATAGCTCCCATCATCACCGGAGGAGTTCCCTGCTGAGGAGGAAGAACGCCCCCGGCAGCTCCCGCTGTAGCCTCCGGCACTATGGGAAGAGCACCCGCAATGGCCCCAGGGACGGTCATCGAGGTAGCTAGAGGAGTACCTCCGAGAGCCCCAACAGAAGTCCCATCAACCGGGGAAGTGACCGGAGCCTATCCGCCAGAGGTGGCAGACCTCTCCGTCTCCCCGTGCTCCTCGCCAGGAGAATGAGTCATCACTATCCTGGAGATAAATTGAAAAGAAGATATCAATATGGCACATGAAGGCAATATCAAAGGAGGACAACTAGAATACAGTAAATCAATATCAAAGACGCTAAGCAAGATAAACAAAAAAAGATCCAACTGTGATTGAGCACTCTTAGCCTACTACTTCCTATGTGTAACACAGGCTCGTAGTCAACACTCTAAGACGAGTGCCGCTATGACATCGCACTAATTGTGACTTCTGGACCTGCGTGGGCCACCACTAAAATGTGTCACGACCCGCATCCGCTAAAAGGGCACGTGACGCGACAACGCCCAGCCCTCACCGGAAAAACGGCGTGGAACGCTGTAGATTTTCTAGTCTGACAACAGTTTATATATATAACAAAACCTGTCGAGAATATGGTCAACTCCGAACGGAGGACAAGCAAAGAATATATATAAGTACTCAATCACAACTCTAAGATAATAAGTAAGGACTGAAAGATAAAGACAACAAGACGATAAAATATAACCTGTCAAGTCCAAATACAAATAATATACAAGTCTAGTCTCTAATACAGTCCAAATATAAATACAGTCCAAAAGTAACTGGAAATAAAGTCCAGTACAAAGACCTACTCTAACTAAACAAGTGGTAAAGTCTCGTCAGGCGGAGCTACGCCCTGCAGGACCAAGTCTAGGCCCACTACGTCGTCCGGACCATAGTAGGTACTGCAATCTCCCTCATCGACATCTATAATATTTTATCAACAGTCCAGTCAGGATGGAACGAGTACATATATCTCATAACAGATCTCAAGATAGAATAAAAGCTATAAGACTATAAATAGAGCATATACAATAAATCATGGAGTGTACATGTATGTATCATGGCATGGTAAGCTGTAGAGCTAGAGCTAGAACAAGAAAATAGAACGGGATCATGGCATGTACACAAATCAAGGTAAGCTATATATCCAATGTGTGTGAGTAGTAGTTTCGGCTTGTGATCGGCTTGGGTATCTGTCGAGAATCGGCCTGGCAAGTCATAAGTGCGGTATATGACTCACACTGTTCAAGAATGCAAGGGGATATGATCACAAGCATACGCTACTACTCCCCCTACCCCAACTGGTAGAATGGATCCAAACAGGACACGTTACTGCACGAGATTCTAATGAGAAGGTAGCTAGCCTTCTCTAGAATCAGTGACCACATATTGAGCAAGAGCTACAAGGGAGCTTGCACAATACATCCCAACCTGAGAAGGAGAAAATATCTCTCGTCGGGATCCAAGAATACCAATCCGTGAGAACCATGTGTCAGAAATAAGCATATCAACACTAAGTACATGAATCATAACAGTTATCATAAATTGGGAATAAGTATCAGAGAATGTACTCGCCTGTAAGATGATAAAATATGTCGACCGGATCAACTACAGTGTCTCGAGGACCTATAGAGAACAAAACGTATCAATACTATATTTAGGAAGTAAAGTTAAATCAAATTAAATCCTATTTAGTCATTCTAGGTCAAGAGATGTCTAGTCGGGTCAATCTTGGTCATGGGAGAACATTAGAAGTCAATCCGAATCAAACTAGGTCGAAAACTGGCTTACCGTTGACTTTTGGTCAACGGGTCAACTCTGGTCAACTCTAGGTCAACCTTAGGTCACTGATGACTAATAGTTGACTTTTAGTCAACTGTCCAAGTTAAATGAAATTTGGAACTAAATTGGGTAAAGTGTTGACCCATATTTGACTTTTAGTCTAAAAAGTCAACCGTGGTCAACCCGGGTCAAGGCTAGGTTTAGACTGCAATTCTACTCATTACCAACCTATACAACCCATATCCAAGTCCATCTTGGACTTGGAAACTCAAATCTTGGCCATGGGCCAATTCCCTATTTTACCCTTAAAAGGATAAAATTCTACCTTCGGCGATTATCTAGATAGCCTACCTACGCTTGATATTTTGACCCGATCTCCCTAGGGTAGTAGGGTACTAGCCTATAGGTTCGTTACCTACCAAAATACCTAGATAAAGTGGACGTCTAGTTCACCTTACGGCCCATTGCAGATATCTTGAATATTTTAAGATACGCACTGCTACGGCGCGGTACCGGCACCCTACGACCTCTATTCCCACTTGGGAGCCTACCCGCAAATTCTAATTCACATAACCTAGGCCTACGTCAAGTTTTGTCGCAATCCGACGCTCCGAGCTCAATTTTGCCCTCTAACTCGACTTCCTCATTTTCCTATTCTACTTCCCTTCTTCCTACTCTTCCTAATTCTCTAATCCTTCTTCTTCTAACTTCTTCTTCTTATTTTTCTAACTCTAATTCTTCTTCTAACTCCTCCTTCCTATTCTTCTTCTAATTTCCTACTTCTCTTAATTTTCTTCTTCTCCAACTTCTTCTAATTTCCTTACTTCTCCTAACTTCTTTTCTTCTACTTCATCTTATTTCTTTTCCTTCTTCTTTCTATCTAACTTCTTATCTATCTATCCATATATATACGTATATATATACATATCTATTCATGTACTAATATATACATACTAGGGGGGTTAAAGGGGTTCATTGGGGGGTAAAAAGGGGGTGAAATGGGGGGGGAGAAAAGGGGCAGCCACAGCAGCTCCTGCTGCTGCTGCTACTGCACTGCACCTGCTGCTGCTACTGTTTCTTCCTCTTCTCCTCCCTCTACTCTTCTCTCTTATCTCCCTATATATATATATATATATATATATATATATATATATATATATATATATATATATATATATATATATATATATATATAGTTACTAGATATCTATCTATCTATCAAAATATATATATATACATATCCATATATATACATATATAACTCACAACACACACGCACATGCCTATATATATATAAACACATACACACTCACATCTCTATATACGTATTTATACACACACATATATACATATATATATATATATATATATACTCACATATATACATATCTATGAACACACACACACCCTCACACAAGCACCACCACACACACACTCTCTCCTCCTCACACAAACACCACCACTACCATTCTCATGACAACTTCACCACTCCCTACACACATACACACAAATACATATATATATGCCATTTAATGGAAAAACCCCCAATAATTCTTAACCTAGATTTTCTAGGGAATACCTACAAATTATGGACAAAATGTAGAGAATCCTATTCTCTACAATTAATGTGAAGGAAGTAAATGGAGGAGAGTAATAATTAAGGAATTTAATAGCTTACCTAGATGTAGTTCTTGTAGGGAAGAAGGCTTGGGAAGAAAGGAAAATTTGAGAAAGAGAGAGAGAGGTGTTGTAACTTAATGAAGAAGAAAAATGGAAGGTTCTCCTAGTCTTGGCCGGCCACTCTTGGGGGGCTATTGGGTTGGGATCCAATAAGCCCCCAACCCATTAGACTTGGTTTTGGGTTTAAATGAATTCGGTTTGGTTCGGTTTGATTCTAAATACAAATTAAGCCTCTTAAATGACTAATTAAGTCATGGAAATAGGGTTAAAATTTTCTAGCCTAATTATGATAGTGTGTGGGCCAAACCCAGCAAGTTTGTGGGTCCCACTAGGGTCCAGGCTACCCGGATCTCCAAATTGAGTTCGAATTGGATAAAATTCAAACCGACTCAAATAAATTCCTAAAAATCATATAAAATCAAATAAAATTCCTAAAATATTATAAAACTTGAAAATGATGAAAATACCCCTAATTTGAAAATTGGGGGTGACAGCGTCTGTGTGATGCGCTTGATGTTGAAGGGCGCGTCTATGTGATGCACGGTCTGGCCGACGCATCTGCTTCGTGACACGTCTTTAATGGTGTGACTGTTACGATATTCGAGTGCTTTAAATAGCTGTTTTGACTTTGCTAAATTTGAAGCATCCGGTTCATCCATTTAATGCAAATTTATTGTACGGAATTCGGAGAGCTATCCACTTGGCGCATGGGTTTGATTTGTCTGGCCTATAAATAGTGGCATGGAGAGAGTTTGCTTCTCGTTCTCTCATGTTCTTCCAACATGAACTTGTTTACTCGGATGCATTCTGTTGACGAGATGCTCCCGAGGGTGAAGACACTACCAAAATACGTTCATTTAGCGACGGCAATTTAGCGACGGAATTATTCCGTCGGTATTAGCGATGGGTTTGTGGCCGCTCTGCGACTGATTACCGACCACAAACATTTGCCATTTTTTATTTTAATTTTAGGGGCAGGAAAGGTTGCACATCCATCGCTAGTGTGTCGGTGTTATAGCGACGGATATTCGGTCGTCGCCACGTAGTCGTTTATTTGGCGGGAATTGTGTATATAATTGGCGGGACATATCTTCGACTACGTAGCGACGGATATTCAGTCGGATAATCAATAATAGTGACTATTGGGCGACGGATATTCTGTAGTCGCCATTCCGTCGCTAAATTAGCGTTCCAGACTTAAATGAAAAGACGGGGGGAACTTTTGGCATTTCCCCCAAATTCAATCTCTTTCCTCTCTCTCTCTCTCTCTCTCTCTCTATGTCTCTCTCTCTCGTGCGGCTTTGTGAACGGCGACGGCATCCTCTCCTCTCTCTCTCCCGAAGGTAATCTCCTCTCTCTCTCTCTCTCTCTTTCTCTCTCTCTCTCTCTCTCTCTCTCTTTGTGTCGCGGTGTCGACGTAGGGGCAGCAGGGGCGGCGGGCTTGGGGACATTCAGGCTTGGGGCAGGGGCGTCGGGGACTGGGCGGCTGGCTTGGGGCGGGGGCATCGGGGGCTGGGCGGCTGGCTTGGGGCGGGGGCGGCGGGCTTGGGGACATTCGGGCTTGGGGCGGGAGCGTCGGGGGCTGGGCGGCTGGCTTGGACGGAGGCGTCGGGGGCTGGACGGCTGGCTTGGGGCGGGGACGGCGGGCTTGGGGACATTCGGGCTTGGGGCGGGGGCGTCGGGGGATGGACGGCTGGCTTGGGGCGGGGGCGGCGGGCTTGGGGACATTCGGGCTTGGGGCAGGGGCGTCGGGGGCTGGGCGGCTGGCTTGGGCCAGGGGCGTCGGGGCCTGGGCGGCGGGCTTGGGGCGGGGGCGTCGGGGGGCTTTGCTTATCAAATTCATCTAATTTATATATTGGCTAAATAATGTGTTATCCATATTGGGTGTTATCCATTAGTTTGGTGGTGTTTGGATTAGTAAATGTGAATATGGCGTTTGGGTTCATGGTGTATATGTTCACTGTGTCACGGACAGTACGAGTTATTCATCTGCATAAGTCAGTGTTTGGGTTCATGGTTTATACATCTAACTGTGATATACATATATATATGTGCCTATTATAATTAGCATGCAGGACGGCTTGGGGTGTAATGTGTGATTGTAGAAATGGTAGGAATTATAGGTAATTAACGCTAGTGTGACTAGACTAAGGTAGTGCTTGCTAGATAATAAGGACACTCTAGTATCCTAACCAAGTTAATTTAGACTAGATATTTAGGATATAGCTCCCATATCCTAGAAGTGGACTCTTGCAATTTAGAAATAGATAGATTGACTTAGTTTGGTCTCGGTATCGTACTATCGGTATCGGTATCGGTATCGGTATCGGTATCGCACTATCGGTATCGTACTATCGGTATCGGTATCGGTATCGGTATCGCACTATCGGTATCGAACTACTAGTAATAATTGTATTTATATTTTTCTCTTCTCGAGCTAGAATACTAGCGGATCCACCAGTTACATGATTATATACTAATTCTGTTTAGTTTGTCTTACTATACAGATTTTTACATCTAATCTGTGATGGATCGTTATTTCATTGATCGTACATGGATGTACAAACGACAACACGAGAGCAGAATAGGTGTGAGTGACGATTTTCAGGCAGGCGTAGAAGTGTTTCTTAAGTATGCCATGAGCAAAGCTCAGTTTATGGACGGTAACAAAATCAAGTGTCCATGTCGTAATTGTCGCAATAGACGTTACGAAGAAGTGGTGAGTGTAAGAGATCATTTGACCCGTAAAGGTTTCGTACGTGATTACGACCTGTGGTCATCACAAGGTGAACTATATGCCGAAAGACAGGTTGCGAATGCTGCTACTTATGCTTTTGATGATAATGCTGCAGCGGATTTTGTCGTCGATGACGACGAATGCTCCGTTGATTATGGAGACGTGCAGAACCTTGCACGAGATATGGTGTACGATGCGGCAGGGCCTAATTTTGATCCGGAGGATCCTAATCCCGAGGCGAAGGAGTTCTATGATATGTTTCAGGATGCTAAAACTTCTTTATATCCTGATTGTGATCCATATTCCGTACTGTCAGTGACGATGCAGTTGTTGAACATAAAGTCCGATTTTAACTTGCTACAAACTTGCTATGATCGGATTACACAACTAATGAAGGAGGTGTTACCGAAGGAATCAAAAGAGCTTCCAAAAAACTTCTACAAGTCAAAGATGATGGTCCGACAACTGGGACTGGGGTACGACAAGATAGATTGTTGTCGCAACGGATGCATGTTGTACTACAAGGAGAACGAGGATGTAGAAAGTTGCCGCTTCTGTAATGCGGATCGTTACAAGGAAGTCAGAGGAAAAGAAAAGTCAACTAGAAAACGGCGTCCTTACAAGTATATGCATTACTTGTCGATCACGAAGCGCTTGCAGAGGATGTATATGTCTCAGAATACAGCAGAACACATGACGTGGCACAACGAAGAACGCACAAAGGACGATGGAGAATTGTCACATCCTTCGGATGGAGAGGCATGGAAATATTTCGATTTTCGCCATCCGGATTTTGCTGCAGAGCCCAGAAATGTACGCATGGGGCTATGTTCTGATGGATTCGCCCCTTTCGGGCAGTCGGGATCTCAATACTCCTGCTGGTCGGTCATTCTGATCCCTTACAATCTGCCACCATGGATGTGTATGAAGACTCTTTATATGTTCTTGACAGCTATCATACCGGGTCCCAAAAATCCGACGAAGAATATCGATATATATTTACAGCCGTTGGTGGATGAGCTAAAACAGCTGTGGGAGATCGGCGTCACGACGTATGATATTTCCAGGAAACAGAACTTTCAGATCAGAGCTTCACTGATGTGGACAATCAATGATTTTCTCGCATACGGTATGCTGTCGGGATGGAGTACTCACGGCACCCTGTCTTGTCCGATATGCATGCAAAATAGTAAGGCGTTCCGCCTTAAGCATGGAGGAAAAACTTCTTTCTTTGATTGTCATCGTCAATTTCTGCCCGCGAGTCATCCTTGGAGAAAGAACAAGGACGCATTCAGAGCTGGAAAACAAGAATTTTCTCATCCGCCTGCCAGATTGTCGGGATACGATATTTGGGAAGATGTAAAGGATTTTCCCACTGTAATGGAAGATCCATCGAACAATCGTGTCGATGGGTTCGGACAAACCCATAACTGGACCAAACGGAGTATCTTCTGGGACTTGCCTTATTGGAAAGATAATCTTATAAGGCATAATCTTGATGTTATGCATATCGAAAAGAATGTGTTCGATAATATCTTCAATACCGTCATGGACATTAAAGGAAAGACGAAGGACAATCCAAAAGCAAGACAAGACATTGCCGAGATATGCAAGCGTCCTTATCTGAACTTGATACAAAGGGGAGCTGCTGGACAATTAAGTAAGCCGATAGCACAATACACATTGAGCAAAGAAGATAGATTAATAATCTGCAAGTGGGTATCTACTTTAAGATTTTCCGACGGCTATGTGTCGAATTTGTCTAGATGTGTTGACCTCAATGAACGCAAGCTAACGGGAATGAAGAGTCATGACTGCCACGTGTTTATGGAAAGATTACTGCCCATTGCTTTGAAAGAGTTGTTGCCTTTCTGCTGTATGGGTTCCGTTGGCCGAACTATCAATATTTTTTAGGGATATTTGTTCAACTAAGTTGACTGTGCAACACATGGTTGAACTTGAGGAGAAGATTATCTTAACAATTTGCAAGTTGGAGAAAATATTTCCTCATGGCTTCTTCGACAGCATGGAACATCTACCGATTCATCTAGCATACGAAGCCCGTGTCGGTGTATCTGTTCATTATCGATGGATGTACCCATTTGAAAGGTACATAAATATCGATATAATTTAAGCTGAATTTCTATTTATTTTAAAATTCTTTCTTAATTCTCAAGATAATTTGTCTCTCTAGATACCTACACCATCTAAAGAAGAAAGTTGGCAACAAAGCTCATGTAGAGGCTTCGATATGCGAAGCATATCTTATCGAAGAGGTTTCAAACTTTTGCTCCATTTATTTCGATACTCATGTTAAAACAAATCGAAATAGACCTCAAAGGAATGACGAGGACGTTGAGGATGGAGGAATATTCAATGTAAGGGGCAAGCCTGTTGGGGCTAGTAAAAGACGGTGGTTGACAGACGACGAGTATGATGCCGCTCACCGATATGTCTTGTTAAACTGTGACATACAAGAAGTGAGAGATTTGGAGAAGTAAGTTAGTACACTAAATATCGTTATAATCTCGAATTTGATGAAGTAAGTGACTACACTTATATATTCTTATTTTTTCTAATAGTGTATTTAGAGATGAAATCAAAATGAGGAGACCCGATATTACCGATGAGGGACTTCAAAGAGAGGTTGACTGTACATTTCCGTCATGGTTTCGCAAATACGTAAGTAACTGTGATTATAATTGAGATTATTAATATATAATCTGAAACATTTAAATTATAAATATTTGTTTACAGGTTTTATTGCCTGAAACAACACTCACTCATGAGAGTATTCGTTATCTGGCACTGGGACCGAAGAAGCAAATAAAGACTTGGCCAGGCTATGTCGTTAATGGCTTCAGGTTTAAGTCAACTCAGAATGCTATAAATGTCGAATTTATCAATGACGGCATCAATACCAAGGATTTCGGTGTTTGCATAAGAGGCACCGTCTATGACGACGAGCCGGACTTTGACTATTATGGAGTGCTTCGGGATATTGTAGATTTACAATATACTGGCCCACATGATATGCATATTGTGATGTTCAAATGTGAGTGGTTCGATACGACACCAAATATCGGTTGGAGAATCGATAAACAATTTGGATTCGTCGATATAAATCATCGCAGGAGGTATAGAGGGTCCGATACATTTGCGATAGCAAATCAGGCTGTTCAAGTCTACTATACAAGCTACCCAAGGCGTCGTAGAGATCGATTTGACTGGTAGGCAGTATGCAAGATTAAATCTAGAAATATATTCAACGTTGGAGACCCAGCATACCAAGAGGACCAGATCGAAAAGTCCCAATACTTGGGACAACACTCAGATACAATGGATGTTGAAGATATTGTTGAGGAAAATAGAGGGGAGGAAGAGGTTGATACACAAGACTTAGCTGTCAACCAGGGGAGAAAGAGGCGTCTTGTCCCAAATTTTGAGGCAGAAGAAGAAGAAGAAGAAGAAGAATTTGATGGGGATGAGGATACAGATGAAATCGACGATGAAGATAAGGATGAGGATGAGGATGAGGATGAGGAGGATGATGATGAAGACGAGGCCGAGGATGAGAACGAAGACGATGATTAGGTTAAATATTGTTCTATAGTAAAAACACTTCCAATTACGTGAATTAAGTTTGACCTCATAAAAGCAATTACGTGAATTCATGTTTTTTTCATTCGATTATTTACTTATTGCAGATGGCACTCCTAGTCTTTTTCGTCGCGGCGGCACTCGTCTTCCTACTGGTGGTATGTATATTTTAGTTTAGTTTTTTATATCCATTTACACTTTCATATTATTAATTATGTTTATGTGTTCTATTTACAGGTCATGATGGCTGGCCGTGGTCGTGGTGCTGGTCGTGGTGGTGGTGGTGGTGGTGGTGGTGGTTTGGGTCGTGGTCGTACTGGTGCTGGTGGTCGTGGTCGCGTTCAGAGTTCCCGGGATGTGACCCCATCGAGCGAGCCCGACCCGGAGAGTACCCCGGGCACAGACGCATCCCGCCCTCGATCGACCACTTCTTCGAGGCATCAGTCTGAATCTGCTAGCGGATCCGATCCGCTATCGGAACCACCAGCAGCGGATCCACCAGGGGATGCCCCAGTTACTGCACAGTGGGCCCCGGAGTACCCCCATACTCGGTTCCATCCGGTTACTGGGGAGTACATACACGGACCCGCGGATCCTCCGACGGTACCAGTGAGGCCGAGAGGCGAGTTCCGACGAGAGCTATGGCCCGCGGGGACCTCGTAAGTAAATTTAAGTTAATTTATTAAATTTTTTTCATTTATTCAAGTTAATAATCCAGTCGTTTCTTCTTTGTAGGTTTTTTCTGTTTAATGTTGGCAGGGCCCTTGGAGAAATTATCAGGGCTAACTTCTACGGTCCTTATCTCAACTTTACGTCGGTGCCCCCAACCGAGCAGTACGTCTGGCTCGACGAGTTGAGGGTATATATCTATATTTTTTTGGTTAAGTCTATGTGATTCTTTAATCAACCATTTTGTAAATTACTTGATAATTGATTTTCTGTGTTAGAGAACGTACTGGTGGCCCCCCCATCGCGAGGAGGGGATCCGCAGGACCTACCGAAGCGCATGCTCGAAGAAGATACGGGATATGATTCATGACCTAAAGATGGGGCATACGAGGCCGAATTGGATCCGGCAGGACTATTATGAGGACCTCTTAGGCATGATGGATAACCCTGCATACAAGAAGAAATCGGCGAAGGCGAAGGTGAACCGATCTGCCGCAGGCCTTCATACGGGGGGATCAAGGTCTCACGCAGTGACACTTGCAGATCTGGTGAGCAACCGTAAATTTATTTCACTATCGAATTAGGTATTATTAATTAAAGAAGTTAATTAGTTTCTACGCGAATTTCGTATGCAGGCCCAACGGGCGGTGAAGGAGGGAAGGGCGCCAGAATCGGTCACCATGTACGACGTCTTCCAGCATACGCACAAAAGACAGAAGGACGGGAGCTTCGTCGACGAGAGGGCCAAGGAGACTGATGTAAGTACTTATGATTATGAGATTAACGTTAGAATTAAAAGTATTCGGACTATAACTTAGGTAAACTTAGGATTCATACTTAACTTAGTGAAACATAGGATTTAGATTACAACTTAGGTAAATCTTATAATATAAACACATTCATTTGATAGGCTGCGTATCGTGAGGCCCTTAGTCGGGCTCAGTTACCTGACACCGAGAATGTCGGTGAAACGACGCCCTTCCGGACGTCCTCTTCTTTGGCCGCTCAGAACGACTTGTTCGTAGATACCGTCGACGGCTTTAAGAAAGGGTACCTGTACGGAGTCGGCTCCCTAGGGCCATTGCATATGGCGACGCAGAGATTTCCACCGACACCGCCTCCTCCCGTGGTCCGGGCAGACGATGATGTTAGGTCGCAGCTTACGCAGCTGCACGAGGCGGTGTCGTCCTTGCGGGAGCAATTTGCCACGCACTTTCTGCCTGCGTCTGCTGCTGCCGGTCCGTC
This sequence comes from Iris pallida, assembly GCA_029216955.1. Taxonomy (NCBI): domain Eukaryota; kingdom Viridiplantae; phylum Streptophyta; class Magnoliopsida; order Asparagales; family Iridaceae; genus Iris; species Iris pallida. The sequence continues at coordinate 21,728,204 of JANAVB010005597.1, read as the reverse complement.
TGCTGTCGGTCCGTCTGCTGCTGCCGGTCAGTCTGCTGCTGCCGGTACGTCTGCTGATGGTGCTCGTCCGTCGTCCGTCTTCTACTGGTCCGTCGACTGCAGGTGTCGGTCCGTCTTCCGTGGGCCGTCTTTCTTTCAACCCTGAAGCCCCTGTGCTATAGCCTACGGCTGTGACGGCACTCATGGATCTCATGTCCCCAGCGCAGCTTCGCCGACTTCCGAGTGTTGTCTACGACTCCTTGCCTCCGTACCTTGTGGAGGAGTATATGCGTCGGTCGAATACGGGAACGGACAATCAACCTCCTTCTTCTTAAAATGTTGTATTAAGAAAATTTAGATTATTTGTGAGAGCTTTGAACTAATTGTGCTATAATCGGCTTATAGCACCGGATATTATGTTACTCTTTAGGATAATTGATATTTATTTTCTATTAATTTTGTTTGGTCTGTGATTCTTGGATAATTGGTCGTATGTGCATTACTTGGTCTATGTGATTCTTGGATAATTGGTGTGCATTATATATTTGGTCTGTGTGATTATTGGATAATTGGTGTGCATTATATATTGGTTTGGTTTATGCATATATTTGTGAACAGGGAAAGTGATGTAATTTTTTTTCCAAAAAACCCAGTTAGCGACGGACTAGTGACCGTTTAGCGACGGATAATCCCAGTTACCGACGGGTTTTCGACAGATAATCCGTCGCTAACTGGAGTTTTTAAACTGTTTTCAGGCAGCGACGAATTATCGACGGATTATCCGTCGGCAACGTTCTGGTGGGATCAGATTCGACGGAACAGCGACGGACAGGTCGTCGCCCGGACGACGGATAACCAGCCGTTAATCCGTCGCTGTATTTTACGACGGCTTAGCGACTGATTATCCGTCGCCATGGTTGTGGAAATGCATGACATTTCCAGAACCATGGCGACGGATAATCAGTCAGTAATCCGTCGCTGTTGAGTCGCGGTGGCGACGGGTCCGCAACGACTCTTCCGTCGCCATGGTGCTGGAAATGCCAAGCATTTCCAGAACATGATCGACGGATAGTCCGTCATAACACCGTCGCAAAGCCATCGTTAATTACCGACGGATACCGACGGCATAGCGACGGATCGATACGATCTGATACGCTGTTACGACGGGTTACCGACGGAAAGTTACGTCGCTATTTCCTACACAGTTCAATACTTAATAGTTAAAATAAGCGGAAATCCGTCGGGAACGTGTCGCTAAGTCTTCATATTGTAACGTCGACTATCCGTCGCTAATCCGTCATGTGACGACAACTTAGCGACGGACGGTTATTAGCGACGAGCTGATTGCCGACGGATGTTTTTGGCCAATATCCGTCGGTACTCGGTCGCTAATTGTAATTACCGTCTTCTTAGCGACGGATTCGGCCGTCGCTAAATCGATAAATTTTGGTAGTGAGATGCGACGCCATGTCTTCATTAATGTACTTGAAGGTGACTGTTACATCCAAAAGTCGGAGTCGAGGGCTTCCGAGGCAGGCGGAAGGTGCATGTTGCATCCAAAGATAGGGATGCTCGAGCCTCGTCTTCGTTGTGCAGGAAGAGCCGCAGATCGGAATGGTGGTGTTGCGGCTTTGGAGGCTCTTTCTTCCTTCAAAGTGGGTGTTGCCCACTCTGGTTGTGTTGAAAGCTGCTCCTTTAGCCTCAGTTTCGATTACGGTCTTCCTTGACCTTTGGAGGCTCTTTCGAAGCCTCCCCTGGCCACAGGTTGGCTTGCGTTGCTCTTCTCTTCCTCGGCTAGAGGGTTGATTGCCACCCTCGTTCTGCTCAATAAATGCTTCATTAGTCGAAGTATTTCGACGGCGGTGAGCCTGGCTGGAAAAGCGGCACATAACTGGGCTGCTGAAGGGATGCACATAACTGGAATGCACATAACTGAGCTGCTGAAAAGGATGCACCCTGCTGAGGGCGCGTGGTGATTGCTACGCCTATTTGAGGGCGCATGATGGCTGCTGGCTGTAGACTTAGGATCTTTTCTTTGTAAAAATTCTTCTTTATACAATCTTTTCTTAGACATGTAATAGACTTTTATATATAATAAAAAGTCTTCTTTCAATGCCTATTTTTGCTGTTTGTGAAGTACTTTGTCCAAGCTCTGGCGCATGTAGTCTGGCGCATGGGCTTTCTGGTTCTGAAATTCTATGCTTCTACAGGGACGTAACTCTTGTTTTGTGTCTAGACTAATTCATTCTCGATGCACGGATTGGACCTACGCAATACTCAAGTTTTATTCAGTCATCAATCACAAGTCCTAACATTCTCGAGTTCTCCTTCGCATCAAGCCAACAAGTCGAGACAATCAAAGTTGTCGCGTCCTGATTGTTTAAGTTCGATCATTCTCGCGACATGACTCACCAATATGTCAGCGCTCACGCGAAACGATCGCCCCAAATCCGACGTAACGCATGTGCGAGGCTGGAGTCGCGCTCGCACAAGACAAGAATGTCGATGCTGTGGTTATCCGTATAATCATCAAGATACGATCACTTTCATCAACATTCGTCTCAACCAAAGTCCTAAGTATTGCGTCCATTTGGAACGATAACACTTGCACGATCGTCATTTACCGTGTCAGATTATCTCCGAGTTATCGCATATCGTCTTTGATACACCTCAATATCATCGACGATATACGTAACCTGACGATCTTCGTTTACAACAAATTCTGAGTCGTGCGAATGATGCTATCGTCCGACTGGATAATCTCCTTGACATTCAAATTCTATTTCGATCATTACCCCTCGAATCGTTCACAACATCAATTTCGACAAACCCAAATTCACGTATCGTTCATCTGTCTATCTTAAGTCATCGACCAACGTATTTCTCAATTCATAATATTCCTTGCTAACTCAATCATCGAACGATATCCATTCCAATCCTCAGAGTCATTCGTGTAACTTTAAAATCGAACATTTCATGCACGCTACCTACCCGTCGTGCTAACTTTTCGTATACGATCCGTATCAATTTTTTCGATTTGCTTTCACCTACTCAATCGTTTTTGCGTTTCATACTCGTACAAATCCTCAATCTTTCGCTCGAATGATTTTCAAGACGGACCATACACCACTTGGGATTCAAGTCATCCAATCTAGACCAAATCACGTTTGTATTATTCGCTAAGACATGTTTCAGATTCGTTCGACGAATCCCTAGCGTAACCGTTCACGTCGCATCGACGCACTAAGTCGTTCGTACTATTCCTCAAAATCCAAAACAATCTTTCGTGTACGCCTAAGCGTTAGTCCAATAGTGTTTCTATCGATATATACTCTAAGTGTATCCCCATTTCCGACCGAACGATACTTAATATTGCTCGCGACTCATTTGCACCAAAAGGTCGAGGTGCGCGATAATCGGCACAACTTAGCCAAAGGCTATGTGCATAACCATCCCGTTCAAACTATAATTCGGTCTCGTATGTTCGTTCGCTATTGTTAGCGTAAGGTCGTTCAAGCACGCAACGCATTTGCTAACTTTTAGCACGTGTCTTCTATCAATTCAAGGTCGGCACCGTTCGGGCACAAAGGCCTACCAACGTATCCAACGATGGCCTACCGATGCGTTTGATTGAACGCTTATACGAGATTTTGAAAATATTAGACTTATTGTATGAACATCCCGTGGAACAATCGAGAGAGAGCGCACCAACGATATCAACTTTGCGGAAGCAACTTTCAGAGTTCGCGAAAACATCAGAGTTAAAGAATTCAATCGATAGTCCAAGGACGTAAAGCCGTGCTCTGATACCACTATGTCACGCCCCGCTCCCGTAGGAGCGATCGTCTTCGCTAAGGCGTGATACCGTACGAGCCTAGATTGCGCTCGTGCAAGGCGGGTTCCATAACGGCCGATTACAGCGGCTGCGACGGGGTCGTTGCACAGAAGTCCCAAGCAGAGACAATGAACACGCAGCAAAAATTTAAATATGATCTTTATTGATATCGAAACAACGGTTACATTGGGGACGCAAGACCAAGATTACAATCACTCAATTTTACTTAGTCTTACATTACAAATTCTCTGCTCTCTCTCTCATCTCTCGATGCAATACTGCTTGAATCCAGCGGAAGTTTCGGAAGGCGATGTCCATACATTATGTCCCGTATAAGTCTGGTCTTCACGCAGACGTACGCTTCGAATCGCCAAGGGACTCCGTGCCTCGACACATCCAAGCGAGCCCCGCACCACGAGCTTCTACCTGTGCCTGCACATAAATACTGTGTGGGTGTCAGTACTCAACTGTACTGGTGGAGTGAGCTCCTCGCCCACCCATACAAAACCAACACGTTTTATTTACTTTGTGCAATACAAGCCCCTTTACGATTGTCTTTCTAGTTGTTTGCCATTAAAATTGTTTGATTGAAAACTTTAATACAAACAGAACAGTATTACAATATAGGACTTAGATGTAGTCCTAGGAGTACACTTTTATTTAATTTGGGCTCCTAGTGCCAATGGAGCGAGTGGTAATGCGTTGACTCCGTTGACGGGCTAACGACGGTTATCGGTTCTCTGAAGGTGTAGATTGCTCTGGGTGCTGGAGCTTGCTGAGAGGAGGAAGACGTTGAATGTCTGTATCTGCCTCTCGGGTGGTATGTTTGTTCATATCTGTCTGTGTGTGTGGAAGGAGGGAATGATTCTTCTATTTATAGCTGGGCAGGTTGGCTGCTCATGCGCGCATATGTAGGATACGCCGGTGCGTGGGGACGTCACGTGGAGATTGCTGACGGAGGCGCATGGATGATGCGCCCTACTCGAGGGGTTGAATTCTTCATACTGCTGTTGTGAGCCGGCACGTAGCAGAGGAGAAGATCTTTCTGTTGCTGAGATCTTGGATGAGTTGAGTCAAAGGACACGTGTCGTCGACCCATGGCTCGGAGATCTCTGATTTAGTGGGGGGACGATTTGGTGGGATGCGCCTTGGATTGGGCGCATGATGAGATTTTGGCTCGTGACCTTTAGGAGTCACGAGCCGTTCTGGGCGCATGGCTTTTGAGGCGCATGCGAGCGACTTTCCTTCTGTCTTTCGGGATCAGAGATCAGTCTGGGGCGCATGGCTTTTGAGGCGCATGCAAAGCTTCAACTGGAGACTCTTCTTCTGTCTTTAGGGATCAGTGAAGGGTCTGAGACGCATGGCTTTTGAGGCGCATGCATGTTTGGGCGTATGGCTGCCGAGGCGTATGCGGGCGGTTGAGCGGCCACGTGGCAGTAGCCGTCGAAGTAAAGTCATGATGTTGCTGACGTTGTGGATGCTTCATTTTCTGCAAAAGCTGTCAACCGTTCAGGCTTGGGGTGGCGTGCTGCCAACTCTGTCAGGTCAGCATTTATTGTTGGTGACATTCGATGGACAGCTGAGTGGGCGCGTCGGTTGACGTTCCACTAGGCGTATGGAGACGTATGGGGGCGCATCCTCTGTGATACGCTCGGTTCAGGGCGCATCTGCGGGAGGCGCTTGGTGTTTGAAGGGGTGTGATGTGCTGTCCAGCCGGCGCATTCGACACGTCTCTGATGATGCGGCTGTTTCGCTTCTCGAGTACTTTTAATAGCCGTTTGGCTGAAGTCGAGGCGTCCGGTTCATCCATTTAATGTGAGTTCATTGCACGGAATTCGGAGAGCCATCCACTTGGCGCATGGGTTTAATCTGCCCGGCCTATAAATAGTGGCATGGAGAGAAGGTTGGCCTCTCACTCTCTCACGTCTTTCCAAAATGAACTCGGGTTCTCGGGTGCATTCTGTTGACGAAGTGCTCCCGAGGGTGAAGATGAGACGCCATGTCGTCGTTAATGCTCCTGAAGGTGACTGTTACATCCAAAAGACGGAGTCGAGGGCTTCCGAGGCGGGCGGAAGGTGCCTGTTGCATCCAAAGATAGGGATGCTCGGGCCTCGTCTTCGTTGTTCCGGAAGAGCCGTAGATCGGAATGGCGGTGCTAGGCTCTCTCTTCCTTCAAAGTGGGTGTCGCCCACTCTGAAAGCTGCTCCTTTAGCCGTATTTCGATTACGGTCTTCCTTGGTCTTTGGAGGCTCTTCCGAAGCCTCCCCTGGCTACAAATTTGCGGTGCTCTTTTCTTCCTTGGTTCCAGCCAGAGGGTTAAATACTTTGTTTAATCGAAGCATTTATCAGGTGAGCCTGGCTGGAAGAGCGACACATAACTGGGCTGCTGAAGGGATGCACATAACTGAGCTGGATGCACATAACTGAGCTGCTGAAGAGATAGTGGGATACGCCTGGATGGAGGTGCATAGTATCTGCTGTGCCTCACTGGTGGCACATGGTGACTGCTGCACCTAACTGGCGGCGCATGGTGACTGCTGAGCCTATCTGGATGCGCATGGAGGCCGCTGGTTGTAGACTTAGGATCTTTCCTTTGTAGAAATTCTCCTTTGTACAACCTTTTCTAGACATGTAATAGACTTTTGTATATAAATAAAAAGTCCTTCTTCAAATGTCTCTACTTATTGACTTTGCTGTGAAGTGTTCTGTCCGAGTTCTGGCGCATGTAGTGTCTGGCGCATGGGCTTTCTGGTTGTAAAATTCCATGCTTCTACAAGACCTCCTTCAAAGTTTTCAAAACTTTTGAATAAGTTTTTTCAAAACTTTTGAATAAGTTTTGGAATACTTTGAATAAGAAGCATGGCGATCAGGGCACATTAGTTGTTGGGCGCATGCCTGTTCGGGCGCATGCTCTTCTCAGTTAATGCCTATGATAATGCCTCGGTAACCGAAAAGATTAATGATGATCTTTTGGGTTTTATCTGCTGTTATCTTCACAGGACCCGAGGCGACGGCTGAGATCACTCGTCATCGGTTCACGCGTGCGACCACGACCTATAAATAGGTAAGAGATGGAGAGAGGGAGAGTTGTTCTTCTCCTTGCTTTGCCTCCTTTAGAGTTCTTTCTTCAAAACCCTAACTCCTTCCTCTTTGAGAGATGGCTCCCAAGACCTCTCGCGGCGATGCCGGCAAAGGAAAGGGGAAAAAGAAGGAGCCTGTAGAGGCTGTCGTGAGTGACATTCCTCGCCCGCCTGTCGAAGTTCGGCCGGCGGTAGTCGGTGATCTTTAGTATCTCGTTCTTATTTCCCAACGTATATGGACTTTGAGTCCTGATGATGTATTGAGATCTTTCCCACCGACGTGCATAGGCTCAGGCCTTTATCATGCACCGAGGTTTTAGTTGCTGACGCGCATGGGTTTTGTACCATGATGATGCGCCGAGGCCCTACCGCTGACGCGTATGGGTTTAAACCCTGATGATGCGCCGAGGCTCTACTGCTGACGCGCATGGGTTTAGACCCTGATGATGCACCGAGGCTCCTTTTTCAGATGCGCTTGATACGCGCTTTTGAGAGAATGAAGCTCTGATCTTCGTGTCGTCTCTAATATCTTTGCATTTTTATCAGTGTCAATGACTATCCTACTCTTGAATGAAGTACTCCTGGACGCCGCGCTCTGCCAGATGGGAGTAGATTATGATGAAGAGGTGATAAACCCTGCTCAAGCGGCTATTATGCTGGATCAGCATCCCGAAAGAATGGCTCAAATTCGGGACCAACATTACGGGTTCCTCAAACGAATGATGGAACGTGGCGTTCTGAAATCTGCCACTTCCGATAAAGTGACCTTCTTAAAGCCTGAGTTCCTGTTCGGAGACCGCCTTTCTTCTACGGAAGCCAAGGTGCTGAAGGTAAAAGAAGACTGGTTCTTTACAACCAGGGGTGTACATATGACTGTCAGGCAGCTCGAACGTCAGTGGCCTTTGTTAGCTTTCTGTCGTCTTGCTTCCAAGAGGAGAATGTCCTGGGACCTTACTCCATCTCAGGGGGGAGCGGTAGAAGGTATCATCAGAATTGATTCTTCTTCTGATCAGAAGGATACACTGGCCGGCTCGCGAGCTGGTACCTCTTTCACCTGGCGGACTCTTCGTCCTGGGAGTATTTATAGTGATGTTTCCGTCAATACTTTTGCCTTGGGTGCCTCGACTTTTGCTCGTCGCATGTTGTTGATGGAACAATCATACCCCAAGGGAGAGTTTCGGGTAGAGGGTTGGTGTCATTATGTTCCAAAATGGGACAAACTGACACACTGGATCCTATTGCGGTTTCAAACTGAGCTCCAAGAGATTGGACTGACCGCCGCGATCCGTGCCACTCAGGCAGGTGTAAAAATTAACAGGCACATGTTCCTTGCACTTTTGGAGATGTTTGATATCCATACTGGGACCTTCTTCACTCCAGTGGGGGAGCTGGGGCTCGCACTTCATGAGATGCACGAGGTATCAAAACTCCCCTGGGGATCGAAACCTTACGAGGAGTACTTTCCGACCAATAAAGAATTCCAGGTCTTGGGGGACAGCGCTGATGAGATGATGGCTGTCTTCAAAGAAGTAGCGAGTCACCATTACTATATGCAGAAGAAGGATAGGGGCGGGACACAGCCTCATGTGACTGCTTGGAGAGATCACATCTTTAGGCAGGACAAAGAGGATCCTTCCCATTTTTCTACTCCGCCGGCACTTTCTCGTAACGAGGTGCTTTCCGAAATGAGCAGGTTAGGCGAGAAAAATCCCTGGGAGAACGAGGACCAGCAGTCGGATGAACGCTCTTATAGCTGTTTTTGGCATCTCACATATCGGATGTCACCAAAAGCAGTACTAGTCGCGTATCTTATGGTCTGGCTCCGGGACCATGTCTTCTCAGGCGGGTCTGGCTCTGTAGAGAGGGTGTCTCGGAACTTAATTCTGCCGACTGTGAAGTTGGCCTTCGGCCGTCCTTTAGCTTTACTCCCCGCAATGGTGTGTAACCTGCTGCGGGGTCTACGAGAGTTTGCGGGAGATGTCGTTCATGAGCGAGGCAAAAACAATAACTTTCTGTGCGCCGAACTGCCGTTTCATTATTTGATGGGGTGGTTAATTTTACACCATCCCAATGTGATGAGCCCGGGTTCGGAGGAGAACCACAGGTCTGGAGATGCATTGCTCCGGCGTTTCCACCGGAGGAGCTGGTCGCACACTGGTGTTCCCGTTTGTAGGAAAGTTTTATCCCATCTTCAGGGATGGGAGATCGCCAAAGTTGGTCCTGTCTTTTCCGATTTTGAGGCTAACGAAGATCTGATGGACTCGGGTGAAGATGCCACCACTCTGTCTCCATGGGGATTTCGCTGGTTGTAAAGTATCCGGCCGTCCCATTTGGTATATCGGAACAGGAACCAGTATTACCTGGAGCCGTATTTGCCGAGCCGCTTTGCAAGGCAATTTGGGTACACTCAATTGATGTTGGATAATCCCAGTATCACCTTGGGGTACGCTGGAAGTTTGCTGGATGGTGCACGAGCTTGGCATTACTATAATGCCGGATGTACTGGAGTCCGCTTTACGCTCCCTGTCCAGAATCCGCGTCCGCCGATTCTTTACTCTGTCGCCAGATTTTACTGTGCTATGGCTGCCGCGACCGCCGGATATGATAGGGAGACCAGTTTTATTGCAGGCACCCATTTAGCGGCGGGTGCAGACACTTTGGCGAAGGCTCGATCGTACCGTCCGCCCGAGTCGGGTTATCGAGGCGCTCCCGCCGTGTCTACCGGGGGTCAGGCAAAACCCTCGGTCGATCCAACGAAAAGGCGTGCGGATACAAAGGTCGACTCTCCTGCATCGAAGAAGCAGAAGAAGGCATCATCACCGACGGTGTCCTCGGACTCAGCATCTGCAGAGGTAAGGTGTCCCGTAAGGTCTGGTTTCAAGTTCAGCTTCTTATGTAATCAATGCCTCTCCCTTTTTTGTAGGAGTCGCTGAAAAGAAAGCCCCGCACTCTAAAATCTGGTGGGAGCAGGCCAAAGGAGATGGCGGGCTCGTCTGAAGTGCGTATTCCGCCAACTATGATGTCTCCCATGGAGGAGAATCCTGAGGATGTTGTTGTAGAGATTCCAGCATCCCCGGATTATGTCAGAAGGGAAGCTGAGGATGCAGCAGCTTCCGAGAAGATGAAGGCCACAGCGTCGGCCTTGGATGCCGAGGGTCCAACAGAATTGCAAGAACCTGTTGCGGGGGCAACAGGTATGGTTGGAACAGAGGAGAGGGTTGATTCCCCTCCTTGTCTTGATGAGGGGGGATCGGCGGTATCATTGCCGAGTCCTATCCCAGCTTCAACCGTGGAAGTTGAGGTGGCTACCGATCAGGAGGTAGCGACAGATTCCGTCCATGTAGAGGTACTTGAGAAGGATGAGACCCTTTTGCCGGTCCTGTCTTCCGGGGCGGGCCTGGAGATGAGTGTTGATCTTCCCGTTCTGCCGGTGGAGGTACTGGTTACTGATAGAACGTTGGGGGCTGAAGAAGTGGCCGTTGACATCGGTGGTTCCTCCAGGCTTGAGAAGGGCAAGGGTGTGGAACCCTCTGTTGCTCCTTCCACTTGGGGAACTATCTCGACGCCTGTGCCAGCTTCCTCTGTTGCTTAGGCTCCTCAGGCTAGCAGTCCAGCCCCTATTGACGAAGAGCCTATTGATGCCGAGGTTCAAGCCTCGCAGGTTGAGGTTGGCGGATCTTCTTCCGGTCCGCTAACTGTAGTAGCTCCTCCAACTCCTGCTATGACGCCGCAGGTACTGGCGGACGCAGACGAATATGTGAAATTCCTCGTCGAGGGGGTATACAAAATGCTGTAGAGGGGTGTATCTGCGGTGATAGATGCCAACGGGAGCTTTACGACGGCAAAAACTCTGGCAATGCCCTGTATCTAGCTGATCCGTGTTCACCAAGGCCACGACCATATTGCCAAAATTTTGGAGGCTTCGGTGATCGAGCTGGACGAGCGGCTTGCGGAACTTCAACGCATCCAGCGAAATGACCTCTCCGTCTTGGTAGATGCGGAGAAGGGGCAGTTGATTGCCGAGATCGAGTCTTCCTACCAGGCCACTGTGGGCATTTGGGAGCACGAGGTGGCTGAGACTGAGGCTGCGGTAGAGCAGTTGTTTCAGTCCATGAAGAAGACGATGGAAACGCGAGCTGCGTTGGATGCTAACATAGCAGAGATCAACACCCAGATGTGCCGCCTTGAGGACCAACGGGCCCGACTCCAGTTAGATGCTGAACGCGTCCGAGCTGAACACGCAGCATTCAAGAAGGAGGAAACAACTTTTACTCAGCGGACTCTTGCCATGGCTCAGCAGCGACAACAGCTTGATAAGAAGCATGAGAGTGAAACTTTCGCTGAGGCTGTTGAATTGATGCGTCAGGAAGCTGAGCGTCGAGTCCTGGCGACTGTGGAGACCCGTACAGCCGACTTAAGATGTCGAGTCAGAGAGCTCTCAGCCCATCCTGGAGAGGTTCAGGGACCGTAGCTTCTCCCTTTTTTTATGTTCTTTTGCAACCCTTGCTGGGGGGATAGTGTAGCTTTGTACTCTCTCTTTCAGAAAAATAAAGAAGTACGCAACCTTTTTTTGTGATGTGTTCATTTTTGTTATTATGAACTTGGTGATTTGTGTGGACCTATTATCTTTTGCGCACCTTAGTTTTTAGGTACAGATAATAAGTTTGAAGGAACCCACATATTTGCTCAGAGGTGATGTGGACATGGCAATCATTAGGTTCAAAATAATAGAATCTTCCTACTCAGAGGTATTATGGACGTGGTAGGAATGATCCTGGGGGATACGCTGAACAACTCAGAGGTGATGTGGACGTGGAAGTTCGGCGATCAATGTACGACAACGTAGGGGTTGTTTGTACGAGATGTTTACTCAGAGGTGATGTGGACGTGGTAAACATAAAGGGTAGCGTCGGCTTACGCAGTGTAAGATTCCGCTTTGTAGGGTGTAGAGGAACAACTCAGAGGTGATGTGGACGTGGTTGTCTTTCTACTGAAGGATGCCACGGAACAGCTGGGTTCCAGAAGCGTATGAGTTTGTGGAAGGAGATTGTGCATGAGCCCCGATGATTGGGCCCACAGATCTCCTTTAGGGAAGTACATGTCTGGAGGATGTCAAGAATAGTACTGCTTTAGGAACTTGCCGTTGATGGGCATCATGAACAAGTCCCCATTGGGTTTGGCGAGGCGGTAAGCACCGTTGGAGTATACCGTCTCTATGATGAAAGGTCCTTCCCACTTGGGCTCAAACTTTCCTGGTATCTTATGAGTTAACACCATTGGCCTTCTGACTGCTAGAACCAGGTCGCCAACTTGGAAAGTCCTCTATTTGACCTTCTTGTTGAAAGCCTGTGATATACGGGCTTGGTAGAGTTCGATACGTTGTTGAGCCAGGAGACGCTTCTCATCGAGTGCCTCCAGTTCCCGCAGACGACGACGTTGATTGTCTTCTTCTGTGAGTTTGTTTGTTATTGCTACGCGGAGTGAGGATATCTGGATCTCGAGAGGCAGTACCGCTTCGCTCCCGTAGACCAGGGAGAATGATGTGTTGCCTGTTGGGGTTCGTACCGTTGTGCGGTAGGCCCAAAGGCATTCGCCAAGCTTTTCATCCCAGTCGCGTTTGTTAGATGATACGACCTTTTTGAGTAGCCTGACAATAGTTTTGTTGAACGCCTCTGCTAACCCGTTTGCAGCCGGATTGTAGGTGGTGGATGCCACATTTTGAATGCGATTCTTGTCACAGAATCTGCTAAAAATATGGCTGATAAACTGAGGACCATTGTCATGAATGATCCGCCGGGGTACTCCGAAATGGTAAATGACATGGTGTTTGATAAAGCTGACCACCCTGGAGCTCTTTACTTCTGCCAGTGGGACTGCTTCTGCCCATTTAGAGAAGTAATCGGTGATGGCCAGGATGAAACGGTGTCCTCTTGATGAAGGAGGGGTGATTGGTCCCACAATGTCCATACCCCAGGCTTCAAAGGGCCAGGAGACGACTGTAGGATGTAGTGGTTCAGACGGTGTATGTATGAAGTTGGCATGCATGACATTTCTTAGCATATTCAACAGCGTCGGCGACCATGGTTGGCCAGTAGTAGCCCATACGTCGCAGTCGATCCTGCAACTTAGGACCGGGCTGATGAGCTCCGCAAGTTCCGTCATGAGCTTCTCGAAGAGCTTCGGCTGCTTCTTCGTTGGACAGGCATCGAAGGAGGAGCCCATCGAAGGAGCGTCGGTACAGCATTTTGGTAGCTGTGTCGTAGTAGAATCGAAGAGAGCGTCTCCTGACTGAGACGGCTTCCTTTGGGTCCTCTGGAAGGATTCCGTAGACAGCGAAGTCGATGAACGGGAACCTCCAGTCTCGGACATTAACACCAGTGTTCGTCGGCATGGCGTGAGCCACTCGCAAGCATAGGTTGTTCCTAGGACAAACCAATTCTCGGCCAGTTACCGTGACATAGTGTTGAGTCCCAAAGGGCGCCGCCAATGAGGCTGCGAGGCCAGCCAGAGCGTCAGCCTCCAAGTTTTGTAGACGAGGTACGTGTTCGATGAAGAACCCGGTGAAGGTTGAAATGATGTTCAATGCAACTTCATGGTAAGGGATTAGATCTTCATGGCGAACCTCGTACTGCCCCCGAATCTGGTTCACGACGAGTTTTGAGTCACCGTAGGCTTCCAGATGGTCCACCCCCAGCTGTTGTGCGAGCTGAAGTCCCATGATGAGTGCGTTGTACTCGGCAACATTGTTGGAGCACGGCTTCGAAAGGGAGTAAGCACGCTGGATGACCAACTGATCGGGGGAGACCAAGACTACTCCCACTCCTGCGATGATTTGGCCTTTGGGGCCTGTTCTTAAAGCGCCATCGAAAAACATCCGCCAAACGGAGCTTCCTTCGGTGACGTTGGATTCTTGGACCTCATCCGGGATGTCTTCATAAAGTTTTGAGGATTCTGGGATGGGGTGTGCAGCCAAAAAGTCAGCCAGGGCTTGATCTTTAACAGCTTTTTACGGGACAAATACCATATTATACGGTGTTAACAAGATCGCCCATGTGGCTAGCCGGGAGTTCAATGAACCTGGCTTCGTCATGAGGACTCTGAGCGGATTGACTCGGGAAATGACATGAATTGTCTGGCATGAGACATAATGACGAGTCTTCTGAATGGCAAACACCAAAGCCAAGCACTCCTTTTCAACGGGGTTGTACCGGTGTTCGGCCACGGTGAGCGTTCGACTGAGGTAGTAGATTGCTTGCTCATAGCCTGTATCGCTGTTTTGAGCCAGCAGAGCGCCAAGGGAATGATCCATGGCACGGACGTAGAGGAGAAATGGTTTGCCAGCGACAGGTGCCACCAGGACTGGTGGGCTCGTCAAGTAGGCTTTGATGTCGTCGAAAGCCTTTTGGCACTCCTCTGTCCAGACATAGGAGACTCCCTTCTTCATGAGCTGAGTAAAGGGTTAACATTTATCGGAGAGGGTTGCTATGAACCTCCGGATATATACCAGACGTCCCTGTAAGCCCTGAAGTTCTCGAAGATTCTTCGGAGGGTCCATGTTGAGGATGGCTTTGGTCTTCTCGGGATCAACATGAATGCCTTTCGCCGTGATGACAAAGCCCAAGAATTTGCCGCTAGAAACCCCCAGGAAGGATTTAGCGGGGTTCATTTTGAGTTGATGTGCCCGCATGAGATCGAAGACCGTATTCAGATCCTGTAGGTGATCTCCTTTGAGGCGGCTCTTGACTGCGATGTCGTCAACATAAAATTCGACTGTCTTACGGAGATGTTGACGGAAGATGGTGCTCATAGCTCGTTGGTATGTTGCACCGGCGTTCTTCAAGCCGAAAGGCATCACTGTGTAGCAGAAAACACCCTTTGGAGTCCTGAATGACGTGTATTTTGCATCATCGGGGAACATCTTGATTTGATTGTAGCCTGAATACCCGTCCATGAAGGACATGCGTTCAAAGCCACATGTGTTGTCGATCATCACATCGGTGATTGAAAGCAGAAATTCGTCCTTCGGGCAAGCAGAGTTGAGGTCCCTGAAGTCGATACAGACTCGTATCTTCCCATTCTTCTTGGTGACAGGTACGACGTTGGCTACCCAATCTGGATGCTGTTCCTCACGGATGAAGCCACTGGTCAGGAGTTTGTCCACCTCCTGATCGATGGCATTCATGATGTCCGGACGGAAACGTCGCTGTTGTTGTTTGATAGGTTTGGCATCAGGTAAGATGTTCAACCTATGCATTGCGATCTGTGGATCGAGTCCCGGCATATCTTCGTAGCTCCAGGCAAAGACGTCGATATACTCTTTAGCCAGCTGGATTAGAGACTCTCGGTCTTCTCCTTCTAGGCTTTTGCTGATGAATATGGGTTTGGAAGAAGATCCGTCCCCAAGGTCGATCTGCTCGACTTCGTCTTCGGTGGGAGGTTCACGTAACTCAAAACGAGACTCCCATTGTTCTCCTAGGCGTTGAGCCCAGGGTTCTTCTTCGAAGGGTTCCGGCGCTTGGTCTTCGCCTTCACCTTTTTGAGGTTGTGCTAACGTCATGTTAGCTGACAGCACCTTCCTGAAGACTGATCCGATACTGGTATCGGAATCCCAAGTCGATGCTTCGGACGAGTGGAAATGTTCTACGTCTTCTACGTCTTCTGCGTCTGAACTCTCTGGAGTTGCTGGCAGCGTGACATAGCCTACCCCCCGTCGAGTTTTGTTGTAGTAGTCCTGCGGCTTTCCTTTGGGTGTTGGAAGCCGGAGAGGGAGACGTCGACCCTTGCCATAGTTTAGGCCTTTGTTGCTTTTTAGGTCGTAGCCCATCTTTTGGATAATGTGCTTTGCCGTATTCGTGTACCGATAGACTTGTACTCTACCGGTATCAGGTTCTGGCTTGAGTGGCGGAAGGTCTTGATGACGCTCGACTTTGCCCAAAATGATGGATCCTTCGTCTCGGCTTCGTGGATGGGCTATGAAACAGACTCCTTGAGACGGGACTACTCGATTTACATTATGGACGGTCGTTATTTGTGTTTGCAACGACCGTAGGGCGTTATCTAATGTATACATGGCATTCCAATGTGGAAGACAAGAATAATTAAAAGATACTCTATTATTGATGAAGTACGAGATTTTATTCCGTGGGATTATATTGTCTAAGGAGGGTGCATCTACATCAGCAGAGATATATTCGCCAAGCTCCTCATCTGTAAGCACTGGGGCTGGATCAGGAGAGTCCACCACAGCTTTGATCTTGGGGTCCGAGAGGGTTATGTGAGCCCTCTCTGACGTCTTGGATGACTGCGGGGGCTTGCCCTTGAGACGCACCTTCAGAGGTGCCTCAACTGCGCCTCCTGTGTGTGGTGCTTTCCCCTGTAATTTTGCCACCAGGGGAGCCGACGTTTGAGGCAGTTTTCCCTTGAGGTCAGGGGAGCCTCAGGGGTCGGGGCTTTCCCCGATAGTTTGATGCTCATTGGAGGCACCTTCTGGGGTGGTTTGCCCTTCAGTCGGATCTTCAAAGGGGCGTCTGGAGTCATCTCAGGCTCCGTGTCCGGCTCAGTTGCCGTCTCTGCCTCATCATTCCTCCTCGTCAAGTGAAGTCAGAATCGGTGAAGTAGGCTTCAATCCCTTTGAAAGGATCGATGTCTGCGAACTCCGTCCGGATGACGCCGTTGGTGGATACATATTTTATGCATTGGTAGAGCGTGGAAGGCACCACCATGTACTCATGTAGCCATGGTCGGCCGAGCAGGATGTTGTAGTTGACCTCGGCATCCACCACATAACAGGTCACCTCAGTTTTGAGGTTGTCGATGTGACACTTCAGTCGAATCTTGCCTAGTGGCTCGCTTTTGCTAGTGTTGAAGCCACTGATGGTTGTGTTGGAGGGCGCCAGCCGATGCATTGGGATCCCCAGTTTTGATAGCAGCGCCTTCGGGATGATACTGAG
Organism: Iris pallida; assembly: GCA_029216955.1. Taxonomy (NCBI): domain Eukaryota; kingdom Viridiplantae; phylum Streptophyta; class Magnoliopsida; order Asparagales; family Iridaceae; genus Iris; species Iris pallida. Next base: position 21,711,360 of record JANAVB010005597.1, on the reverse strand, counting down.
GGAAGACCCCGGATCGATCTGAATCCGGCTCACCTTGACTGAACCGATGTACCCTGTGTAATACAGCGGTCGATTATGTCGGTGGTGCTTGAACAGCATGTCTTGTTGGGTAAAAGTTATGTTTGGGATAACTTCATCCGTACAATGACAGTGCGCACAAGTAGTTGGAAGGTCTTCAGGCTGCTTGACCTGACTGAGAAAGGATTCAGCGTCCTTCAGAGCTTCGCAGAGAGCTTCTCGGGAGTCTTTGGAAAGACGCAGGAGCTCAAACAAAGACAGGCGTGCAGGGGTACTGGCCAGTTGTGCCAGTATGTCAAAGTTGTGGGGCTTGGCTAGTCCCGAAGCATTCTCCTTCCGTGGAGGTCTGTCGAAACGAGCCTCCACCTGCTTCTGTTTATTGGCTGCTGAGGGTTTAGACGGGCCCTCCTCAGGGATGGTGCCAGGAGGCACCACCTCGGCGGCAGCTTCACCGGGCTGGGCGTTCTGTTGTGCACGCGTCTGCACTGGAAGTGCCTCTTCCGTTGAAAAAGATACTATATGGCAAGACTTGATCTTTCTGCCTTTTGATTTGGAGGTAGAGCGTACCTCCGGTTGAGTCATCTCGGAGACGAGGTCGGGGTGAACCCAGAGGACCTCTCCTCGAGATGTGGTGAGTGGGACAAGTCCACTCGCATTGTCACGGGTAGGTGGCAAGTTTACCACCTCCATTGTCGCCTTAGGGATGGGGACGACACCATCTTGTGTGGTGGTCGGCGGCAAGGTGCCGAACTGAAGTGACACCACATTGGCTGACACCGTCTTCTCTTCATAGTCGACGGAGATTACATCGGTATTGATCATGCGCTGGATGTAATTCTTGAGGACGTAGCAGTCCTTGGTCGGGTGTCCGACAAACCGATGGTAGTGACAGTACCTCGGGTTGTCCACTTTTCTGACTTCATCGGGCCGCTTTGGGTCCGGGAGCTTGATCTTGTCACCCTGCTTCAGTATTTCAAAGAGTTGCAGGGTGTCTTCGTCATTGAATGAATACACCTCCTTGGGTCTCGGTGCCAGTGGAGGCTTCTGAGTAGGCGCAGATGCGCCTTTCGAGGCATTAACAGTCAATGCCTGTTTCCCCTTTGCTTCTCGCCCGGAGTTGTTGGCTGCAGACCTTTTCCCCTTATCATCAAAGGCGAGGAAGCTGACACCCAGAAGACGTGCATTGGCCGCCTTCTTTTCTGCGGCTTCAGCTTCGATGATGAGGGAGCTCTAATCGGGAGGGGGAGTAGAGTTGAGCCAGAGCTTCACTGCAGGCAGCATGTTCATGCTGCAAGAGGAGAGGAGCGCATGTTCTGGCATGCCTGGAGGTAGCCTGAAGCAGGCCTGTCGGAAGCGTTCGATGAACACCCGGACCGTTTCTTTCTCCTTCTGGCGTATCTCTATGAGAGATGCCATCGTCATGTCCTTCCTGCCGTCGTAGAAGCGATCGAGGAAGAGGCACGTCAAGTCGTCGAAGGACGATATAGAATTGTTAGGGAGGCTGCAGTACCAGTCATACGCCACCCCTTTTAGAGCCCCAACAAAGATGCTGGTGAGGAGCGCATCCTCCTTTGGAAGATGCCCCGTCTGTGACTGGAAATATGTCAGGTACCGACGCGGAGAGTCCTTCCCGTCGTACGGGGTGAGTGTTTTTGGTTTATATTTTGGAGGATAAACCACCTTGTTCCACTCGAGGGGATAAGGCTGGGGAATGCCCATCTTCTGGCGCTCCTCTTACCTGTTTTTAGACTCGAAGCGCTCCCGCAAGTCCTTGATCATTTCGACCACATCCTCCGTGGAGCTAGGAGTCAGGGAAGGTGGCACTATCTGGAGTGGAGCGTTTGAGGGCTCCGACGTCCGGGGTGCTTCTGTATCTGAGGGTGCCCGTTGAAGGGGTACACACGACTCCCCATTGGCTCCTGGGTCGGGACCGGTTGAAGGTGTTCTGGTCAAGGCCGACCGTATATCAAACACTGCTTGAGTCAGTGCTTGCATAGAGGCAGAGAGGGTTTTGAGTCCTCCTTCTAATGAGTCTATGCGCTGGACAATGTCTTGCGGCGGCGCATCAGACTCGGAATCACCCCCAGTCACGTATACTGTCCTAACACGGCCGGAACTAGATGGATTGGTTGAGGCTTCGCTCTCGGCCTCACTTTCATGTGGGGGAGTCACCTCTCCTGGTGTTCCACCTTGGCCACCTCCAGCCACATTCTGGAGGTCATTCTCGACGTGCACATCTGCATGGGCCTGATTGCCCTCAGCTCCGTCTTGAAGGGCCTTTTCGTCTCTACCCCCAGCTGTGTCCTGGGGAACATCCTCGTTTTGAGGGGCTTCTGGGAGGCTGACTTCGCCTTGAGGACGAAGATCCGCTGCAGCTGTGCTTTGGACATCTTCGTCTTCGGAAGGAGGTTCAACAAGGGTCTGACTACCCCCAGTTTCCTCTAAGAACTTCTTCCTCGATCGAGTGCCTTCGAACACTCCAGAGGTCGAGACAGCTGCCTTAGTTTTTCTTGGCTGGCTTTTGGATGAAGACGAGGGATTGCCAGTCGTCTTCCGGACTGAGGAGGAGTTGGAGGTCACGTTGCATGAAGCAACCTTTGGCTCCTCTTCTGTTGACACCTTCATCCCGAGGCGATGTCGGAGGGGTGTGGATGATTGCAGTCGCTGGAAGACTGACTGCCTTGGTGGTACTGCTGCTTTGCAACAACAGTTGATGGTGACCACCGCACAAGTATGCCCCGTGAGAGGCGTATCGTGCCTGTTGGTCGACTCTTCTGACCGGCGTTTGTGAGTGATCACGTTACGCATGTCGTTGGAGGAGAGTGCTACCTTCACACCCCCTTCAGGCGCATGGCAAGGCCAAACGCCAGGGTGGACAGGTGAGTGCTGCGCCCCCTGATCTAATACCAAGCAGGCATCACGATCAGTAGTGGGGGAACCACAACATTTGAAGTGACTTGAACGGACCTCAAACGCACAACCAGAGGAGGCGCGGGAGTTCAAGACCACTGAATTTGCCTCACTCGAGTTGGTTGTGCACGCAGTAGATGCGCCCAAGTGAGATGAGGACTTTGAAGGTCGACTCATTTTTGGTGCAGAGGCACCTGATTCGACCTTGTACAGCTTGCCATCGGCAGCGCGCGTGATTGTGAACGCGTGCCTCTGACCTGCTGCTGGCATAGCACGTTTGTGGCGCATGGCCCGTGTCGCCTTGGATTTCTTTGTACTAGCCCGCTGGGGCGTATAGTACTCAGCATCCAAATTCTCCTCGCCATTACAGCGAGTGAGTCTGTCAAAGATAGAGACTTTTTGTGGCGCATCAGAGGTGATGCGCGGGGCATTGGCTGCGCCCCTGCTCTGTCGACGCATCTTTCTCGCCTGAGAGGGAGATGGCTGGGGAACGTGGTCTACCGCACGCTTCCCCGAGAGATGTGCTGCATCAGCGGGCGCACCTTGGTTGCTGAGAACGTCAGCAGGAAGGGAGGGCTGGATTGGCGCATTCCCTTCAGTGGTGGTGCCCGAGGCGTCGACCTTGCGCACCCAGACACGGCGGGTCTTCTTCGGCTTCGGTAGCCGCTTCGAAGGACTCGCACTTCCTTCAGAAATGAACTCCTCGTACGCCTGTTGATTGAGGCGCACGACCAGCGTCTTGTGGGAGGAGCCCACCTTCACGTCGTCGGCCTGTGACACGGCTTTCTCGGAGGAAGAGAAAGAGGTCCCCAGCAGAGTCGCCAGCTTGTTTGCCATTAAAATTGTTTGATTAAAAACTTTAATACAAACAGAACAGTGTTACAATATAGGACTTAGATGTAGTCCTAGGAGTACACTTTTGTTTAATCTGGGTTCCTAGTGCCAATGGAGTGAGTGGTAATGCGTTGACTCCGTTGACGGGCTGACGACGGTTATCGATTCTCTGAAGGTGTAGATTGCTCTGGGTGCTGGAGCTTGCTGAGAGGAGGAAGACGTTGAATGTCTGTATCTGCCTCTCGGGTGGTATGTTTGTTCGTATCTGTTTGTGGGTGTGGAAGGAGGGAATGATTCCTCTATTTATAGCTGGACAGGTTGGCTGCTCATGCATGCATATGTAGGTTGCGCCGGTACGTGGGGACGCCACGTGGAGATTGCTGACAGAGGCGCATGGATGATGCGTCCTACTCGAGGGGTTGAATTCTACATACTGCTGTTGTGAGCCGGCACGTAGCAGAGGAGAAGATCTTTCTGTTGCTGAGATCTTGGATGAGTTGAGTCAAAGGACACGTGTTGTCGACCCATGGCTCGGAGATCTCTGATTTGGTGGGGGACGATTTGGTGGAATGCACCTTGGATTGGGCGCATGATGAGATTTTGGCTCGTGACCTTTAGGAGTCACGAGCCGTTCTGGGCGCATGGGTTTTGAGGCGCATGCGAGCGACTTTCCTTCTGTCTTTCGGGATCAGAGATCAGTCTGGGGCGCATGACTTTTGAGGCGCATGCAAAGCTTCAACTGGAGACTCTTCTTCTGTCTTTAAGGATCAATGAAGGGTCTGAGGCGCATGGCTTTTGAGGCACATGCAGGTTTGGGCGCATGGCTGCCGAGGCGCATGCGGGCGATTGAGTGGCCACGTGGCAGTAGCCGTCGAAGTAAAGTCATAATGTTGCTGACGTTGTGGACGCTTCGTTTTCTGCAAAAGCTGTCAACCGTTCAGGCTTGGGGAGGCGTGCTGCCAACTCTGTCAGGTCAGTATTTAATGTTGGTGACATTCGATGGACAGCTGAGTGGGCGCGTCGGTTGATGTTCCACTAGGCGTATGGAGACGTATGGGGGCGCATCCTCTGTGATGCGCTCGGTTCAGGGCGCATCTGTGGGAGGCGCTTGGTGTTTGAAGGGGTATGATGTGCTGCCCAGCCGGCGCATTCGACACGTCTCTGATGATGCGGTTGTTTCGCTTCTCGAGTGCTTTTAATAGCCGTTTGGCTGAAGTCGAGGCGTCCGGTTCATCCATTTAATGTGAGTTCATTGTACAGAATTCGGAGAGCCATCCACTTGGCGCATGGGTTTGATCTGCCCGGCCTATAAATAGTGGCATGGAGAGAAGGTTGTCCTCTCACTCTCTTACGTCTTTTCAACATGAACTCGGTTTCTCGGGTGCATTCTGTTGACGAAGTGCTCCCGAGGGTGAAGATGAGACGCCATGTCGTCGTTAATGCTCCTGAAGGTGACTGTTACATCCAAAAGACGGAGTCGAGGGCTTCCGAGGCGGGCGGAAGGTGCCTGTTGCATCCAAAGATAGGGATGCTCGGGCCTCGTCTCCGTTGTTCCGGAAGAGCCGTAGATCGGAATGGCGGTGCTAGGCTCTCTCTTCCTTCAAAGTGGGTATCGCCCACTCTAAAAGCTGCTCCTTTAGCCGTATTTCGATTACGGTCTTCCTTGGTCTTTGGAGGCTCTTCCGAAGCCTCCCCTAGCCACAAATTTGCGGTGCTCTTCTCTTCCTTTGTTTCAGCCAGAGGGTTAAATGCTTTGTTTAATCGAAGCATTTATCAGGTGAGCCTGGCTGAAAGAGCGGCACATAACTGGGCTGCTGAAGGGATGCACATAACTGAGCTGGATGCACATAACTGAGCTGCTGAAGAGATAGTAGGATACGCCTGGATGGTGGCGTATAGTATCTGCTGTGCCTCACTGGTGGCGCATGGTGACTGCTGCGCCTAACTGGCGGCGCATGGTGACTGCTGCGCCTATCTGGAGGCGCATGGTGGCCGCTGGTTGTAGACTTAGGATCTTTCCTTTATAGAAATTCTCCTTTGTACAACCTTTTCTAGACATGTAATAGACTTTTGTATATAAATAAAAAGTCCTTCAAATGTCTATACTTATTGACTTTGCTGTGAAGTGTTCTGTCCGAGTTCTGGCGCATGTATTGTCTGGCGCATGGGCTTTCTGGTTGTGAAATTCCATGCTTCTACACTAGTCTTACCTTAGGATCGATTTTTAGGAGATAGGCAATCGGCCTATTTAGTGTCATTAGACCGTCTCCGTGCTATTGTACCGATAACGCATTTACCCTTGCCTCTAGACCGCTTCGTGTTTGCAATGTCAACGCACCGACTCATACTTGTCTCTCGTGCCATACTCTGGGACGTAACGACTCGGTCGTGTCAAATACTTGCCCGTGCCTCAAACATCGAGGCCGTGCCTCGCAACGTAACCTGACTTATCCAAACTCGTCTTACGGCCCTTCCAGACTTAACTCGAAACGTCTAACACAACTTTTAGAACCGGTGTTGAGAACTCAAGTACGATGCCATATCTTGTGGCGAAACACGTGTCTTTACGTATAGCCGAATCGTAGGCTTTATAACACTTTGGGTGCAACCGAGCACACACTTCACCATTTAACGCGCACCGTGCTTACACTTTCTTTGTTACGACCGACACCGTGCATGCGGATTCGCCGCTTAGCACGCCAATTATCTATATGAAAGGCCACTGGCATGACAAGCCATTGCGGACATAGCTCGGGTAGGCGGCGGGTCCTTCGATGCAAGGTAACTAGCCCCATGGAAAGCCCCCGACCACCCACGCAATAAAAGCATGCGCTGCTATAACGTCTACCCCCTAGGATGACTGGGCCCGGTGCCCCGGCGTATAACCAGTCTAGGCAGAAATCCTTGTCGATAATGTATCCAATGACCACGCACCTACGAGACATCTAGACTCACGTAAATGCATGGCCTAATTTGTTGGTACGATTGGAACTATACTTAGCAACTCGTGCTCTGAACCACCCTTTGCATTACGTGCATCGGGGCCGCGAGACTCCCAACCGAGGGACCGCCTCGAACATCTTAACGTGGATAGGAACGCAAGACTCCCAATCGAGGGACCGCCTCGAAACATCTTAACGTGGATAGGAACGCGAGACTCCCAACCGAGGGACCGCCTCGAACTTCATTGAACTCGAAGGAATGACTGCTACATAGCCTTCCAACTTAACTTGAACAAAAGTGTTTCCGAAGTGCCATAGTCCGTGGCTAACTTTATATCGTACCAACCATGGCTCGTGCCTTTAACTGACTTACGTCCTACGCGACGCTATCACCCAAGTCATATGTTACGTGACGGCCCTTGAGATCGTAGGACTATTTGACTTGACAACCGCAGAAAGAACGGGACGGCACTTGGAATGACTTAGGTCGATCGGCATAACTTTGCCTAACTTACTCAAGCCTACAACTTAACCCGAGGGACGAGCCAAGGCTATGCCAAGCCTTGCGCAGTGGAAACGTGCATGCTTTATCGAGCATTTACGCGGGCGACGCCTATGACTTAGGCTAACTCATTGTTTGTGTCGAATACCACTTTTCCCTCTCCCAAGCCGCGGGACGAAGGATCGAGTGTCGTTTTCAAAGCACACCGTGCACCAACTCTAATCCGACCGTGGGACGTTTTCCATGTTCTAAACTCGATTCGATCCGTCGGGATAATTTTCTTTAGCTATGTGGATTCGTCTCTTTTATTATTAAGCCTACTTGTGTAAGTTGAAAACACACGAATTATTAAGTGAAGGCTGAGATGAGGCAAGTTCACCGAAACTATCCCACCTGAGCGATGTCTTCGAGTCGTCGTTGTAAGGCCAAGTCCGAACGTCGTCGGCGTTTCGATTACTCCGATTGACTTTGCGGGACGGGGCACTACAACAACCCATAACAAGACAATAGGGTTGGAGATGCTCTGAGACACAAGATAATGTATTTTCTATGTGGTAAGATGCTATTCACACAAGACAATGAAATAAAAAAGTGTTCTCCAATGCAAAAGTGTTGAGAAGACAATAAAAAGTATTTTTTTCCAACTCCAAGACAACTCCTCCACTTCTTGATTTTTTTTATAAATATTTCTATTCATAATTGATGATGTGGAGATAAAGTCATTGTGAAGTGTATTGTCTATTTGTCTAGATCTAGACAACCAACTTCACATTGTCCTTGCCATGTCATTGTCATGTCAACTTCATGATTTATTCTACATTTGTATTGGAGAATAATTTTTAAAATGAAAGCTTGTCATTCCTATGTGGCAACCATTTTTTTTTAACTCACAATAGGGTTGGAGATGCTCTTATAACTCAATATGCACACAGACTCCCATGTGGTACCTATTTTCCTCAGCACAAAGGAGTTGGTACAAGTGCAACGCTATTTCCAGGGCCGTCTCAAGTCATTTGGAGGTCCTAGACAAAAGTTCAATGATGGGTCCCTCTTTAAAATTTAAACATTATTAAATTTTATAATTTTATTATATTGATTTATATGCAAACCCTCATCCTTCATCCGGGCTTGGGACCGGCAATGTACCGTTATAAACGTTACATATAGGAGGGTTTAAAAAAAAATTCATTATAATTTTAAATTTTTGAAAAACAAGCAGTTGAACATATATATTTATTTTTATTATGTAGCAGATAATTAAATAAATTTAATTTTTCTTGCTTTTTGTGCTACAAAATTGCTAATTAAATTTTTATATTCAAGAGTTTCGAAGATATATTTTTCAATAGATAATATTGCTAATCCGTTCAATTTTTCTTGTGACATAGTTGATCTTCGATACGATTTTATCAATTTTAGTTTTGAAAAACTCCTTTCTACGGAAGCAACAGTTAAAAACGATTTTTTTTTTCAATAGATAATATTGTTAATCCGTTAATGATTTTTTTCAAAATTTGATAGATTTCATTAAGTTTTAAATTTTTACAAATGGGCCACGACTTTAACTACATTTAAATTTTAACAAATAGGCAACTATGAGCGGACGTCTGGCAACCGACTTTAATTAGGTTTTAATTTTCACACATATGCAAGTCTGGCATCATATTGTTTCCTTTTTCATCGGGCTCTTAAAAAAACACATAATTACATACACATACGTACCTATAATATACATACCTATAATAGTATCTGATATTTTTGAAACTCATAAAAAAGTGGGATCCTAGACAGCTGCTTTATTTGCCTAAATGATGAGTCGGTCATGGCTATTTCCCATGTGATCTTATTGCGGGATGCTGTAGTACTCCGTAATTCGTAACTTGATGAGTTACGAATCCGTTATCCGTATTTTGTATCTAGGATGTGATAGTTTGGTGACTGGTGTTAAGTTGTCAAGACAAAGTTAGTAGGGGTGTAAAATGGACAAAGTAGTCCGTTGTCCGTACGTGTCCGGCTCGATAAATGGTTCGACCGCGGGCCGTCCGATTGATTAACGAACAAAACTTGGACATATTTTTTGGTCCGTTTAAAAATCGGACACGGACACGGTCATATCCATGTCCGGTCCAAATTTGTCCGCGGACCGTCCGATAGTGGAAACTCCTTTTGGTTTTGCATCAATTATGTCATATCATTTTGGTTTTGCATCAATTTATTGTTGTCCGGTCTCTCGATTTTCATTAACCTTTTACCATTGTTTGTTGTATTCTATAACCTTCCATTATATTTTATTTCAACTTGATTTTTTAGCAACTATCAAGTAATCTTGCTAAAATATAGCTTTTGATAATATATTTAATTTGTCCGCGGACCTTCCGATTGAATTAACGAACAGTGGTTGTCCGTGTCCGTCCGGCCCGAATTCGAACAGTGGACTGTCCGTGTCCGTCCGTCCGAACTCATTTTTATTTTCGGACCGAACACGGACAGTGGACTGTCCGTGTCCGTCCGACCCGTTTACACCCCTATAAGTTAGTACATCAGGTAGACAAAAATTGTAGATTTGTGACAAAATATGTAGAATTGTCAATAGGATATGTTAGATGCATGTCCCCCCAATGAATTATATTTTGGAGAACATTTAATTTATTAGTATTAACTAAAGCATTAGTATTAACCAACAAATACGAAAAGGATGGTCATAATTCCTCTTTCTTAATATCAAGGAAATGAGGGTATGTGTTACCTAATGGGGGTGGTGATGATCACGAATCATAAGAATTGAAGCCGAAGTCACGTTTTGCACAAGTATCCAATGTTAGATATGATGAATTTATTAAACAATTTAACTTTAACATTTAAAAATGGTGTGATCATGGCATTAGAATCATAATCATAGAGAATAAATACTATAGTAAGAGAAAACCTATATTGTCACTCCCCCAAAAATATGGTGCACTATCATGTCAAGTGGGAGATGGCAGATGAGGTTAGGGGTGAGCATTCGGTTTATTCGGTTCAAATCGAACCGAATAATCCAAAATCGAATTGGACCAAAAATCGAATAAGCAAAACCGAAATCGAATCGAATTGGCCCATAATCGAATCGAACCGAACCGAATTAAATCGGTTCGATTTTCGGTTTGTTTGTACTTTTTTTGTTAATATGTATAGTAACTAAATATATCTAAATTTATTAGTGTAAACCTATAGTGTATATATATATATATATATATATATATATATATATATATATATATATATATATATATATATATAAACTAAAAATTTATTATTCGGTTTTCGGTTTTGGACCGAAACCCAAAACCGAAACCGAAACCGAATAAAAAAATTAGTATTTTCAAAACCGAAATTGAACCGAATTTTTTTAAAACCGAATTGAATCTCTTATTCGGTTTGATTCAGTTCGATTTTCGGTACAAAATCGAATAATGCTCACCCCTAGATGAGGTTTGTCATTTGTGGGAGTAGATTAACAATTTGGTGGGTGGTAGTATAGTTGATATAGAAAAAGGGCGAGCCACGATAGTTGTGGGTCAGCAACAAGCACCTTTCCAAGCTGTTGTGCACCCATAAGCAGTATTTATTGAAGTAAAAGAATGAATATATAATAATAATATAAGCAAGAAGATGGGATTGGGAAAAGAGAAATATTCCCAGCTAGGAATTTGTAATAAAGAATTGTATAAAAACATAGGAAAGAAAAAGCCACCTATGCTTCTTTTCCTTTTTTTTTTGAATTTTTTTTTTCCGAGCATCTTGTAAATTCATATTCAATTATGGATCAAAATTATGTTTTGAGTCAGTGTGGTGTTATGAATTAATATTCAACATATCATTAGAGAAGTTGTCGGCTAAGGATTACAATATCGTTTACGTTTATGTCTTCTACTAACAACTAATCTTATTCGTTGCAAAAATAATAATTAATCTTATTTTATCAAGTAACAAATATGTCGTAAAGTCTCTTAGTTCTAATAGTTAGTACGTTGAGATACAATATATCCTCGCTGATGAATTTGATTTCACGAAAAATTGGAATACTCCTTGCGAAAAAGAAAAAAAAAAAAAAAAAAAAAAAAGAAAGAATGTGTCAGTCATTCATAATGAGTTTATGTGTAAAATAAAATAAGACAATTACAGTAGACATAGTACATTCTGATTGAATGGATTCGATCCCAAGGAGAAACCAGTTATACCTTAAAAAAAAAAAATTTCCCCCGATTGGGATTCCGACCAAAAATTTTTGCTCATTTCTACAAAAACATAACATTGAGCGGACATTTTTGGTATATATTCCCGAAACAGATCAAAATGTAATACAGTTTGAATCACTCCACAGAAGGACCAAAAATAGATAGAATCACTCCACAGAAGAATCTAGATGGAAGAACAGACAAAAACAGAGATCTCTCCACAAGAGTTTGCTTTTCTAATATTTGCTCTTAGGATTACGGAGAATCCGAGCCAAAAATAAATGAAGCCACTACATGAACTACTAAAAAAAATTGTTACAAACTGACAATAACTTCTTGTTCTTCTTTGCAATCGCAATTGCAGACAGTACGAATTATAATTAGAAGAAGAAAGGAGATTGCTCAAAGCAAGATTCGCCCGCCGCGATATGTTTCTAGGAATCAGCAAGTTCACAAAGAACTTCTGGAACACTCGTAGTCAACTTTTTGTGACTCTAATGAACTTTCTGGACTCAACGGACTCCATTTTTTTAAAAAATTTGTGTCTCCAAAAAGAGGCTAGATTCGATGTGGGACTAAAATGCCAACACTCAAAAAATGAGTTTGATATTTGTGTTCATCTCTCAATTAGCGAAGTCGTAAGTCAGTCTGCGCCTACTCCCACGCACGTGCCCATGCATACACGACGCGCCACTTTATGACCTTGAGCTCGTGTCTGAGTTCAATTCCGAGTTTGTAACATTCGTTCTGAAAATTAAAGATTCATTTATAACGTTGGGCCTAGCATGAATTATGAAAATTGGTATGTTTTAAGGAAACGTCGATCTCCGAGTTTGTAAGTCGTAAGTCATTAATCATGTAGATTATCATAATATGCAGATGTAACTGCCGGTTTTCAAATTTTAGGATAAAATGGTCATTTTTGCATTTTTAGGAATTTTAGAAATTTTTATTTAATTATATTGTTATTTGGGGATTTTTAGAGTCGGGTTCAAATTTCAGCTCATTCCGACTTGTATCGGGGACCCGGGGTAGCTTAGACTCTGATCGGGACCCAAACTTAAGTTAGATATGGCCCATAAAATCCCACAAATTAGTCTGGTACCTTTAGATAATTTTTTCGTGACTTAATCGGCCAATTTGTAGATTTTAACTTGGCCGTTCCGAACCCGAAAAATCCATAAGTCAAAATTTGGCCTAGAGGAGGCTTGGAGGGCATTTTGGACATTTGCCAAATGCCCCAAGCCCCCCCTACATGACCGGCCACAGCAGCAAACACCTCTACTTTCTTCCCATTTCAAGAAAAACTCTCTCTCTCTCTTCCTTCTCTCATTTTACAAAGATCTCTTCCCTTCTCCTTTGGATTTTAGGCTCAAAAGTAAGTCAAATTTCTTCCAATCTCTTCCATTTTTCTAGATCTCTCTCTAATCTTGGTGCTAACCCTTGTTTATCTCTTATTTGTAATTTTTATCTAAGTAGAACCTAGCGTGGAGGGGTTGGAGGCTTAGATTTGGCTCTTGACCCAAAAAGAACCAATTTTGGGGCTTTTTCTTGGGATTCCAACTCCCAAGAGGTAAACCCTAACCTAATTAGACCTAATTAGATTATTTTGGGTGAGATGAGGCTAGGTACGTGTCCATATTTGGATACGTGGGGTCGTTTCGCAAGAAATCATAAAAATAGGCTTTTTCGGGGTTTTCGGGTTCCAACACACGGGTGACTTTTTGCACCGACACTAGAATCGGCAAGCTAGTACTTAGAATAGGTTCTAATCATTATTTAGAACTCGTGGGTAGAGTTTGGGTCGAATCCGGATAGGTTTGGTGTCCGTATCACGCGGTATCGCGAATCGGACACCCCGAAGTCGCCAAAATGGCCATTTGGCCATTCGGGCTTCGTTTCTCGTTTTCGTTCACGTGCGCGAGTTAGATTTCTTGTGTGGGGCACGTGTCTAGGCCCTAGAGGGTAGAATTGTAAGAATTGGATATTCGGATAAGGTTTTGGGTCGTTTAGGAGTATATGTGTGTGTGTGGTGGTAGTGGTGGTGTTGGTAGTGTGTGTGTGTGTCCATATATATAGATATCCATATGTGTGTGTGTGGTGGTAGTGGTGGTGTTGGTAGTGTGTGTGTGTCCATATATATAGATATCCATATGTGTGTGTGTCTATATATATATATATATATATATATATATATATATATATATATATATATATATATATATATATATATATATTTTTTTTTTTTTTTTTTTTTTTTTGGTGGTAGTGGTGGTGTTGGTAGTGTGTGTGTGTCCATATATATAGATATCCATATGTGTGTGTGTCTATATATATATATATATATATATATATATATATATATATATGTGTGTGTGTGTGTGTGTCTATGTGTATATATATATATATGTGTATGTGTGTGTGTGTGTGTCTATATATGTATGTATGTATCCATGAATGTGAGTGTGTGTATATATATGTAGATATGTATGCGTGTCTATATATATATATATATATATATATATATATATATATATATATATATATATATATAAGTGTGAGAGAGTTAAGAGATATTAGAGAGTGAGAGGAAGAGTTTAGAGGGAGAAATTGGAGGAGGAAATGAAGAGATTTGAGGAGGAGTTATAGAGGGAAAATAGAAGAGAATAGAGAGGGAGAAGGAAGAGCCACAACAGCAGCTAGGAGGGGAGTTTGGGGCTGCTCTTCCCCCCCAAAAACAGCAGCTATAGCAGCAGTAGCAGCAGCAAATACAGCAGCCATAGCAGCAGCAATAGCAGCAAATAAGCCCCCTTTGACCCCCATTTAACCCCAATATATACCCCTATATATACCCCTATATATACCATATATATCCTCCTAAAAATAGCCTATGAGTGGGTTTGTAGAATGAGATAAAAGTGGGTTAGAATAGTGGGTTAGAGTTTAGCTAAAGAGAGAAAAAGGAAATAGTTGGATATAGAGTAGAAGGGTGATTTTGAGTTCCGAGTGTCGGAACGCGTCCAAAATTGGATGAGACTTAGATAATGTAAATTAGATTTTGTGGGTAGGCTCCGAAGTTGAAATCGGAGTTTCATGTGGGATTAGGAAGAGGGTATCACGCGAAATCATTGAGTATCTTGCGATACTCAAGATAATGGGATTTTACCCTTTTCGACTTTTGGAAATCAAGATACCGTGATACGGTATCAAGGTTCTAGGAGAGGGTTTGTAAAACCCCTAAAATTCTACTAATTTTTTTATTATTTATTTGGTACTGATATTTTTATTTTGTATTGTACGTCACGTAGTTTTATTGTACGCAGAGTACAATCGCGTAATAAGTAATATTTTATTATTATTATTATATTTTTCAAACCAGTTTTATTATAAATTCTTAACAAATGTAGCGAATAAACATTTGATACAAAATACTTATAGGGTTAGTAAAGCTTGCTTTGTTTTAGTGTCATACCAAACCTTTGACTAAACATATTTTCATTTTATTTTCTAGTGGAAGCTATTTTATTATATAATTTTTTAAAACTTCTAAAATAAGATTTGTAAAAATATAATATATAAGGTACATGAAAGTTAAGTCATGTATATATTTTGAATTCGAAATTATTTACATCTTAAATTTATTAAAAGTTATGTTGAAGATATTTTTTTTATTGATATTAAAATATTTAAGATAATTTTCGAAATTTATTTTTATCACTTTTTATTATTTATTTTGAAATTTGTAATTAATGTTTAAATGGTTATAAAAATTTAAATTAAGATTTAAATTTATTTTGAAAGGTTTTAGATTATAGATAAAATTTATTTAGATATGAATTTGGATTTGATTGATTGGTTTTAACTCGATTTGAATTTAGTTATAAATTATCTAATGGGGGAATTTAAACAATCCTAATCCTATCCAAATGGGAATTCCCACATCCTATAAATAGGCAGGTACTCATCCATAATTCCACAAGCCAAATTTTTCTCCAGAAATTCTCCACCACCCATAATAGTGCGTGCATCGTGTCTGTGTCCATCCAAAGTCTTATTCCATTTTTTACACATACAATTTTCTCCGTGTCGGACAAATCCCGACACAATTCAGCTATCCCAAATCCTAACCCTAACTAGCCTACCCCCTGCCTGAGCACCTGACCGCATCCCCATGACCACCAAGGCCGGCATCACCCCCGGCAGCCCCCGACACCACCAGCAAACGCCGTCCCCACCATCTCGCCACCACCACAATCCATCACCACCCCACCTTGACTACGGAAACCTAAACCAGCACCCAACCCGACCCCGACTCGGCCACAGCCACCGACCACCGTTGCCAACACCAACTCCGTCTTCCCATCGACAACACCATCAACGCCACCACCAGCATCTACCCCTTCTCCAACCACCACCATCACCAAGTAGAAGGAAAAAAAAAAAAAGAAACCCTAAACCTAAACCTACCTCCGCCCGCCGCCGACGCCCTCCACCGCGAGTGGCGCCGTTCTCCCGCGACCAGCCGGCAGCTCCGACAGCCTGGATCCGCCGCCCGCGGTGCTCCCCGTCGCCGTGCCCTCGTCGCCGACCATCCACGTCGCCTCTCCTATCCACGAACCCGGCCGCCGCCGCGCGGCGAGCCGCCCTCCGAAACCCTTTCCGATCACTCTGCCCATCTCCGCCACTTCACGGCGCCGCCCGGAGCCACCCGCGCCGCCGCAGCTCCAGAACTCCGCCTCCCGCTTCCCCCGTGACTCCGCCCCTCTCCGGACCAACCCCCTCGCCGTCGGCGAAGCTTCCGCGCCGCTCGCCCTGGCCTCGCCCCTCCTCTCCCGAGCCACCCTTCCTCTCCGACAGCTCCGCCGAAGTCTCACCGCGCCTCCGCCTTGCTCCCTCCGACTTCTTTCTCATCCTCCGCCCTCTCTTCCCTCTCACTCTCTCTCCCTTGCTCTTCCCTCTCCTCTTTCTCAATGGGAGAGCAACAGCTTTCGTGGTTTTGGGTTTTAATTTTTGTTTTTATTTTTGTTTTTGTTTTTGTTTTTGTTTTTTTGTTGGTTTGTTTGTTTTTATTATTGTTTCTTTAAGTAGATCTGTTACCATCATTATTAATTATAATTAATTATAATATTATTATTATTACTATTATTATTATTATTATTATAAACTTTGTTTTATTATTATTATTATTATTATTATTATTATTATTATTATTATTATTATTATTGTTGTTGTTGTTGTATTTTTGTTAAAAAAAAGAGAAGAAGAGAACAACTGCTCTTATTGTACTTGTATTTTTCTTCTTCTCTCTTTCTTAAATGTCCACTGGTCAACTGAGAACAATTGCTCCCGAATTTTTCTCTGACCTTGTTATTATATATATATATATATATATATTTTTTTTTTTTTTTTGTGATCATTAATAGTATTAAATAGTAATTAGACTTTTATGTACAAATATTTACTAAAGCATTATTACTATATTTTTGATGAGCATTATGATTACTAATATTAGTAAGATATATTGAAATTTCTCTTATCAATTATTTTAAAATATATAGTAAATATTTACCTTAACTTATATTGATCAATAAAAATGTAGCCTCTAAACTATTAAATAATTTTCAGTATATATACTATTTTTTTTAATATTTATCTAATTGATAAAGAAATAGTCTTTCTACCTATAATTTTATTTTTGACAAATTTAGGGTTTTGCCTAAAAATGATTTCTATTTTCAAGTATACATTATTTAAAATTATTTTTCACTGTAAAATATAGCTTCAAGCATTATGACTATTTTTCTAAAATAGTATATATATTACTGTCACAAACCCTTCGACTATCGATTTTTGACCATACCAATCCCATTATACCCATTCTCTCGCCAGTCCTATACAACCTTATGTCAACGCTAACTAATCTGACCATTCTGGACCCAATGGAATACTTCGTGTCGTCAACAGAGGCTCCCTTGTGTAGTTGTAACACCGAAATCAAAATTTGTGCCATATTGATTGCAACACCACCTCAGGCGTCAACAGGCAAGTATACCTTGCTAATTTTACTGTCAAATTATTTATTTTCTGCATTAATTATTTTGTTTCATATTGTTAGTTTCCTTTTGTTATAAACTGCGCGTCCAAGCCACACTTGGGTGCAAGCGACTTTATTAGTCGTTATTTTATTTTATGCATGTTGACTTAGTATTAGCGGACTACCTTCTTATTGGGGGATATTCTTATATCTCCTTTGGCTGTGACACTCGCACTACACGGTTGAGACATGTTGCTAGGGGCACGACTTATTGACTAGCTATCTCTAAAGTCGTGTGACGGTAGATATTCGTAACTGCTATGACTAGGGTTTTAGAGACTCAAGCAGTTACAAAACTGGACGAGCCATGGACATGACTTGAACAGTGTGGGATATATTGGGGGAGGACAGTCGCTAGTGCGTATGGGAATCCAAACAGGTAAACCACAGTCTCCGGATGGAACTGTGGCGATATTTTTGCAGATGCCCTCTGACGTTTTAGACGTTACGGACGGATACAGATGACTGGATGCCAGTTACGTACACATAGCCTAAAATTCCACCAATGCGCATGAAAGTTGTCCTCTAAATTGCACATTAGGCGGTTAGAATTTCCTTTGCATATTTATGTCTAGTTTATATATTATTTTATTTTGGCAGTTCATATTAGCTTGTTCTTTCTGTATCTTGCTACGTCCGTCTGAGGACCTAGTTTTTCCCCAGGTGTGTGTTCATGTCTTCCGCAGGTATTCTAGCCAAGGCCGTGGTCTTCTTCATTCCTTCGAAGACAATTGCGCTTGGTTCGTCTTGCCATTTTTATCGCTCGATTTATTGTACATTTTTTTATTGAGATAGTTGGTAGTAGACTTTGTCTCCGCCCAACGATTATATCATAAATATTCGAGTTGATATTCATATTATTATTCTTTTCATTGTGGATGAGATTTAGTTTGTCTTGGATTACTGTATTTTACAGCTTATGTATTCATACGAGACCTACGTACTTCGTATGAATACAGCTGGTATGTCTACGTACTTGGTCCTACGTATTTTGGGACTGGGGCGTTACATGTTTTTGTGGGATGTAAAACCCCTAAAATTCTACTAATTTTTTTATTATTTATTTGGTACTGATATTTTTATTTTGTATTGTACGTCACGTAGTTTTATTGTACGCAGAGTACAATCGCGTAATAAGTAATATTTTATTATTATTATTATATTTTTCAAACCAGTTTTACTATAAATTCTTAACAAATGTAGCGAATAAACATTTGATACAAAATACTTATAGGGTTAGTAAAGCTTGCTTTGTTTTAGTGTCATACCAAACCTTTGACTAAACATATTTTCATTTTATTTTCTAGTGGAAGCTATTTTATTATATAATTTTTTAAAACTTCTAAAATAAGATTTGTAAAAATATAATATATAAGGTACATGAAAGTTAAGTCATGTATATATTTTGAATTCGAAATTATTTACATCTTAAATTTATTAAAAGTTATGTTGAAGCTATTTTTTTTATTGATATTAAAATATTTAAGATAATTTTCGAATTTATTTTTATCACTTTTTATTATTTATTTTGAAATTTGTAATTAATGTTTAAATGGTTATAAAAATTTAAATTAAGATTTAAATTTATTTTGAAAGGTTTTAGATTATAGATAAAATTTATTTAGATATGAATTTGGATTTGATTGATTGGTTTTAACTCGATTTGAATTTAATTATAAATTATCTAATAGGGGAATTTAAACAATCCTAATCATATCCAAATGGGAATTCCCACATCCTATAAATAGGCAGGTACTCATCCATAATTTCACAAGCCAAATTTTTCTCCACAAATTCTCCACCACCCATAATAGTGCGTGCATCGTGTCTGTGTCCATCCAAAGTCTTATTCCACTTTTTACACATACAATTTTCTCCGTGTCGGACAAACCCCGACACAATTCAGCTATCCCAAATCCTAACCCTAACTAGCCTGCCCCCTGCCTGAGCACCTCCCCGCATCCCCATGACCACCAAGGCCGGCATCACCCCAAGCAGCCCCCGACACCACCAGCAAACGCCGTCCCCACCATCTCGCCACCACCACAATCCATCACCACCCCGCCTTCACTACGGAAACCTAAACCAGCACCCAACCCGACCCCGACTCGGCCACAGCCACCGACCACCACTGCCAACACCAACTCCGTCTTCCCATCGACAACACCATCAACGCCACCACCAGCATCTACCCCTTCTCCAACCACCACCATCACCAAGTAGAAGGAAAAAAAAAGAAACCCTAAACCTAAACCTACCTCCGCCCACCGCCGACGCCCTCCACCGCGAGTGGCGCCGTTCTCCCCGCGACCAGCCGACAGCTCCGACAGCCTGGATCCGCCGCCCGCGGTGCGCCCCGTCGCCGAGCCCTCGTCGTCGACCATCCACGCCGCCTCTCCTGTCCACGAACCCGGCCGCCGCCGCGCGGCGAGCCGCCCTCCGAAACCCTTTCCGATAACTCTGCCCATCTCCGCCACTTCACGGCGCCGCCCGGAGCCATCCGCGCCGCCGCAGCTCCGGAACTCCGCCTTCCGCTTCCCCCGTGACTCCGCCCCTCTCCGGACCAACCCCCTCGCCGTCGGCAAAGCTTCCGCGCCGCTCGCCCTGGCCTCGCCCCTCCTCTCCCGAGCCACCCTTCCTCTCCAACAGTTCCGCCGAAGTCTCACCGCGCCTCCGCCTTGCTCCCTCCGACTTCTTTCTCATCCTCCGCCCTCTCTTGCCTCTCACTCTCTGTAATGACCATTTTCGTATTACGTATTTTGTATACGTGTACGTATTTAGACCCGTATTACAAGCTTGATTTATTTTGGCATTTTCTTGATTAGTTTATCTTGACTTGGTTCGGCTTGGTTCTGTATGGTTCGGTTCTTTTTATATATGTATGAACCAAACCACTCCCACCTACCACCACATTCATTAAATATCCCACCTACCACCACCACTCCCAATAAATATCCCACTAGCATTTCTCTCTCTTCATTACTTCTTCCCCACCATTACTTCTTCAACCACCAGAGAGAGAGGGAGTGGGAGAGCTTAGGCAAGTGCACCTTGCTTCATGGAGGAAGTCCATTTTTATTGTTCCAGTGTCTTCCTCTTGTGTTTCTAAACCACTTTAGTACTTGTCATTTTTTATTTCTATGGTTAAATCTGTAGATCTAGCTTTGTAGTATTTTTGGTTTCCAGGACTTTTGCTCCATCACACTTGCATACCTTGCCAAGTTGATGATAACATGATTGCAGAGAAGTTTGTTAGGTCCAATTTGACCTACGAGAAATTGTTGAACCGCATGGACATTTTTTAGCACTTTGCCGCAAGCAATTGAGAGCCGCATGTGCTGGCAAGCTTGCTTGCAATACACCTGTACAGTAGCCAACCGCATAAGCCTTTTTGGTGTAAATCCACTAGAATGCATTAAATGCATTTGGTGCATTGCAGCCGCATGGAAGCATACTTGGCCACCTTGGCATTAGATGCATGCACGTGGGAGCTAAGTTTAGCATTAATGCTGGACCCTGTTATCATGGCTTAGCATTTAATGCTCGCACCCATAGCCTTGCATGCATCAGCACCCAAGTGAACCGCATGCTTGTTCTGATGCATATAAAAATGCATTATATCATAGCTCAACAGCATAGGCTGATGCTTATAACAAAGCAATTTTTCCTAAACAAGCAATTTTTCCTTAACAAGCCGCATAGGCTTGAACCCAAGTCATTAGCACAGTATATGCATTATATGCTTAGTTATATACATTTTGTCCTTATATATACATTTTTGTCCTTATATGTATTTTGTCCTTTTGTGTAATTTGTGCTTGGAACCAACCGCATAGGCTTAAGAAAGTTTAGTATTTTAGGCATTTAAGACCCTACTTTATACTTTTACATTTAAGTCCATATATTAATTCTTAATGCATTTAGAGCCTTTAAGCCTAAAGCTTCAAGCCGCATAGGCTTAAATGCATTTTTGCATTTTAGTCCCCAAGCACCAATGCCTACAGCCCGCATAGGCTTGGAAGAGGCAATTAATGCACCCTTTCATTACTTTATGCATTTACACCCTTGGTATTATAGATATTGTATACCTTTGCAATTAATGCCATTCATTTTAAGGCATTCATTCTCAATGCCATTTCATTCTTAGCATTTTTCCAAGTCCTGCTAATTGCCAACCGCATGGGCTAGGGGGAGAGAATTAATGCATTCTAATGCATTAAACTCTTAATGCATACCTGGCATTTTTTTTGAACCAACCGCATAGGCTGAGAGGGGGGGGGGGGGAAAGGCACTTAATGCATTACTTCTAATGCACTGCTAATTGCCAGCCGCATAGGCTGAGGGAGGAGAGCAATTAATGCAATCATATGTATTCATACTTTGGCATTTGTTCTAAAGATATTTCTTTAAGCCAGCCGCATGAGCCTCCCACATCCTTTGTCCCTTTTATTATTCAATTACTAAATGTGTACTTGTGCTAATTAATTGTTCTCTGACACGATGGTGACCCGTAGTGGTGCACTTTTGACATGGCATGATAGTGGTCCGACGCGGCGTACTCCTAACAGTGAACATGACATGACAAGATTGGATGGCCTGGACACCGTGGATGATTGTGTTTGTACAATTAAACCGATAGTGGTTGCATCATGTCTAGGACAGGGATCCCTGAGTACCACGGTCAGGGGTACCCACTGTAAATGGTTAAGGCTAAATAACTAGAATAATTCAGTAGTCATGAGAGATGTCCCCAGCTACAGGCGATCCCGTTATCCCGGCCACCATTGTGGGACTTGTAGCCTGCCGACGAGTAGGGCACAAGTCTAGATTTACTGATATGTGGAAAAGAACGATGCACTATTTAATAAACCCAAGTCGCCTGGATAACCTGGATTAGCTGCAGGGCTTGTGGCTGGAGGATTATCTCACTGCATGTTGTGGCCATTTAGTTAGCTAATGTAGAAAGCCGTAGACGCTGATTGGCCGGGATCGATTGTATGGTGTGGTTTCAGTGCTCGATTATTGCAAGATTGATCGCATGATTGTCACTCTTAGCAATAAAGATCAGAGGCTAAGTTCGGTTCAGGCGAAGGGTTACAACCCCGGTCCTTGTTTGGTTTAAGGGTTGTAACCTGGCTTCCGGAACAGTTCTAAGTCCTTTCTTCGTTTATTGTCTTATCGCACCCCTCGACATGCTTGTCATGATTTACCTTACCAACAAGATTGGAGACGGAGTTCTATTCAAGTGAAGGGTTACAACCCCGGTCCTTGTTTGGTTTAAGGGTTGTAACCTGGCCACTTGAATGGTTCCCTCGTACTCCACTATGACTGTTGTTATCTCTTTACTTTCAGTTCGTTTAACTGCTTATTATTTTTTCTGATATGCCGGTTTTTAGTTCTTAAGTGAAGCCTCCTTTGTGGCACTTGCTCTTTCTGGGATCTGACCCAGCTGGTTTTGTGTGGCCAGATTTTGGAGCTACCTCAGAGGATCCATCGACTTTCCAGCCTGATGGTGACCATCAGTCGTGACCAGGGCAACGAGTGGGTTTATATTTTTGCTCTTCCACTCTATTATAAAATTTATTTTGAGGCGTTTAGCCGACGAGCACCTGTTAGCTCGTATTGCATACCTTATCATTGTCTGCCTACGGGCTGTATCATGATTGACAGATCCTAGGGTTGATCATGTATAACTAAACTCTTGCTAGTTCTCACATTTTGTAACGACTAGCTTCATGATCAGCTGGATATGTAATGTTTGGGACGCCTTACTATTATATATTTGGTGATCTTACATCTTGTAACTTTACTTGTTTGCTTGAGATTGAGGCAATTAGGGTTGTTATTAACCATAGGAGACTGGTGGATTGTAATTAAACCCTCATGTATCTAGACAGCCGTGACCGTATAGTGGAATGGATTTTATTTCATTATACGTAGCTGGCTATGTATGCCCCCGCTCTCCAGTATTCTGGTTCTGGGGCGTTACATGGTTTAAGTGGTGGCCCATGCAGGTCTTGTAAATCAAGATATGTGAGGGTTTACCAAATAGATGTCTCAATCAGCACTCGCCTTTGATCTCTGCCCGACTTTTCTAATCCCTGAGATTCTCGACCTGAACACATGCCTGTATCGTTGAATCTGTCTTGGTCCTTCCTTAATTGTTCCCTATGTCATCTTCTTCAGCGGCATTGTTCCTGGACCTGCCGATCAGCAAGGTGAAGCGCTTCCCGTGGACCATCAGCAACAAGAAGACCAGACCCAGCACTCAGGAGCAGCCTCCAGGGCCATGCCTTCCAGAGATCCAGAACCCCCGGTGCAGTCAGCCCAGCCCGCAAGGCAGGATGAAGGAGCCTTAGTTGGGCTTATCAGGGAGTTGCTTGCATCGCAGGATCGTCGAGGAGATGCCTTGCATCAGGCGGTGGCAGATGCTCTGGGCAGGGGTGGACATCATGGGAACAGTGCAGCGAACAGTTTCAAGCGCCTGAATCCTCCATTCTTCGATGGCAGCGAAGATGCTATCGCTGCTGATGCGTGGCTTCAGGACACAGAGGTGATATTGGAAGCAGCAAAGACTCCGGAAGATGAGAAGGTGGCCGTGGTGCGCCTGCAGTTATTGGATCTAGCCCGCAGCTGGTGGGCGGCTCAGGCCGTTGGATTGGTGGCACCTATTGCTTGGGCAGTATTCCGAGAAAGGTTCCGGACCAAGTACTTCGATGCGGTGGCTCGGTATGATCTTCAGACCAAGTTCACCAATTTAAAGCAGATGGGCAGGACGGTCGATGGGTATGCGGCCGAGTTTTCTAGGCTTAGTAGGTTTGCTCCCACCTTTGTGGCGACCGAGTTCGATAGAGCCCAGCGATTTCAGCAGGGACTCCACCTGGAGATTTTGCTGGCAGTGGAACAGTTCGAGCATCAGACTTTTGATGCAGTATTGAGGGCAGCTAGGAGGCATGAGTATACCTCCCAGAGGATTGTGGACAGGATCGGAGGTCGAAAGCGATCTCACGGCCATATGAATCAGTCGTCAGCTCCAGCCCCGGCAGCTAGAGCCTTGACCATTGGAGCTCCGAGAAGGGCAGCTTCAGTTACGTCGGTTCAGCATTCAACGCCGACGCACCCTCAGCAGCAGAAGCAGAAGCAGTCTTCCCCCATAGGCTGCTCTTATTGTGGGAAGCCTGGACACGTTGTTTCAGAGTGTCGCAAGGCTAGAGGATTGTGTTTGCTTTGTGGAGCGCCAGACCACAAGGTAGGGTCCTGTCCGTTCAGGACTGACTCATCACCAGCCAGAACCAGTTCATCAGTGAGGGGACCAGCCCCAGTACCAGTCCAGCAGCAGTTTCCATCCCCGAGGCCGTTGCCGACGCAGACCCAGGCTTTTCATCAGCAAAGGCCTCAGCAGTTTGCCCAGGCGCAAGTCCAGAATAGGCAGCGAGGATTCCAGCAGAGAGGGCCGGCGCCCAGAAGGCATGGTCAAGTGTTGGCTTTGACCATGGGAGAAGAAGGAGTGGCACCAGGTGAGGTAGTGGCAGGTACTATTCTCGTCAACACATTTCCCGCTTCAGTATTATTTGATTCTGGTGCATCGCATTCATTCATGTCTGCACGATTTGCGACACGGATAGGATTGGAGCCCGAGTCGTTATCAGTAAGACTCAATATACTTACTGGTAATGGTCTTGTGGGAGTAGATAGAGTGTTTTCCTCGTGTCGAATCATGGTTAGCGGTAGAGAGTTTTCCGCTAGGTTGATAGAATTTCCGATGGCCGATTATGATGTGGTCTTAGGGATGGATTGGTTGAGAGACCAGTATGCTAGAATAGACTGCCATATTGGCAGAGTTGTTTTTAGCATTCCAGGCGAGCCAGAATTTTCCTTTTCTCGAGGTGAAGTGGAACCTTCTCCCCCATTATTGCGGATGGCGGTAGCAGCAGTACAGTTACCTCGGATAGTCGAAGAATTTCCAGATGTTTTTCCGAAAGAGCTTCCAGGAATGCCGCCAGAACGGAAGATCGAGTTCACTATCGACTTGATTCCCGGAACAGCACCAGTGTCAGAGAGAGTCTACAGGATGGCGCCGTCAGAATTAGAGGTATTGTACAAGATGATTGAAGAACTCAGAACCAAGGGATTCATTCGTGCAAGTGGATCGCCTTGGGGAGCCCCGATGCTTCTTGTGAAAAAGAAGGATGGTACATCCAGATTATGTGTTGACTATCGTACCTTGAACTCAGTGACAATCAAAAACAGATATCCACTTCCAAGAATAGATGACTTGTTTGATCAACTCAGAGGAGCGGCAGTATTCTCGAAGATTGATTTACGGTCAGGGTACCACCAGATCAGAGTCAGAGAGCAGGACATCCCGAAGACAGCTTTTAGATCCAGATATGGGCATTGGGAGTTCCTTGTTATGCCCTTTGGAGCAACCAATGCGCCGGCGGTATTCATGGACCTCATGAATCGTATCTTCATGCCTTATTTGGATCAGTTCGTGATCGTGTTCATAGACGATATCCTGGTCTACAGCAAGAGTGAAGCGGAGCATGAGCAGCATCTCAGAGTTGTCCTCCAGATTCTCCGAGAGCACTAGTTATATGCCAAGTTTAGTAAATACGAGTTCTGGCTCGATCGTATTTCATACTTGGGTCATATCATTACCAAGGGTGGAGTAGAGGTGGATCCTCAGAAGATAGTGGCTATTGAGACATGGCCAGTGCCCCATACAGTTGCAGAAGTTCGCAGTTTTCTTGGATTGGCCGGCTATTACCGGAGATTTGTTTCGGACTTTGCTCGAATTTCAGCGCCGTTGACGCATTTGACCCGCAAGGAGGTACAGTTTGCTTGGACAGCTGAATGTCAGGAATCTTTTGAGAAGCTGAAGCGAGGCTTGATGACGGCACCCGTCCTCACACTTCCAGATGGGACTGGAGGATTTTCAGTGTACTGTGACGCTTCAGGCAAGGGTTTAGGATGTGTTTTGATGCAGCATGGGAAGGTAATAGCTTATGCGTCACGTCAACTTCGTGATCATGAGAGAAATTACCCAACCCATGACTTAGAGCTGGCAGTTGTAGTGTTTGCACTTAAGTTGTGGAGACACTACTTGTATGGAGACAGGGTGGAGATTTTCACCGACCACAAGAGCCTGAAGTATGTTTTCACCCAGAAGGATCTCAACATGCGTCAGAGGAGATGGCTAGAGCTTCTTGTGGATTATGATGTCAACCTGCAGTATCATCCCGGGAAGGCCAATGTTGTAGCAGATGCGTTGAGCAGGAGAGCCGGAGTTTATTTTCTAACAGCACAACCAGAGTTGTTAGCAGATCTTCAGAAGATGGGTATAGAAGTTGTTCTCCCTTCCAGTGTGGCATTGATGGCCAGTATGCAAGTGCAGTCCAGTATAGTTGAGAGGATCAAGATAGCTCAGTCCTCCGATTCTAAGCTTCAGCGGCTTAGAGCAGAATGTGAAGCAGGACGACGACCAGAATTATGCATTCATGAAGATGGTACACTTCGACATGGTAAGCGTCTTTGTGTACCCAGTAGAGATATCAGACAGGAGGTGATGGCGGAAGCTCACAGTTCTCAGTATTCAATTCATCCCGGTGGCACGAAGATGTACCGAGATATCCGTCAACACTTTTGGTGGAATGGCATGAAGAGGGAGAGCTCGGTTTGTTTCTCGGTGTTTAGTTTGCCAACAAGTCAAGGCTGAACACCAGAGGCCAGCTGGACTTCTTCAGCCCTTGCCAATTCCAGAATGGAAGTGGGAGCATGTAACCATGGACTTCGTGACTGGATTACCTAGATCCCCAGCCGGTAGAGATGCTATTTGGGTTATAGTTGACAGGCTTACAAAGGTGGCTCACTTTCTCCCATTCAAAGTGGGTCAATCGACAGCTCAGCTAGCAGAGATGTACCTCCGGCAGATTGTCAGATTCCACGGAGTACCAGTTAGTATCACCTCAGACCGGGATTCGAGATTCACGTCACACTTTTGGCGTAGCTTGCAAGAGAGTTTGGGAACTCGCCTCCAGTTCAACTCAGCATATCACCCGCAGACAGATGGTCAGTCGAAGCGCACGATCCAGACTCTTGAGGATATGTTGAGATCTTGCACACTCGACTTCGGTGGTTCGTGGGAAGATCACCTGCACCTGGTGGAGTTCTCTTACAACAATAGTTTCCAAGCCAGTATCCAGATGGCTCCGTTCGAGGCACTGTATGGAAGGAAGTGCAGATCCCCACTAGCATGGGATGATGTGGGAGAGAGGCAAATGCTTGGTCCAGAGATGATCGCTCAGACGGTTGAAGTGATCAGGAGAGTTAGAGATCATCTTCGCGTTGCACAAGATCGTCAGCGCCATTGGGCCGATTCTCATCGGCGTCCCCTTGAATTTTCCGTCGACGACCATGTATTCCTGAGGATCTCGCCTAACCGTGGCGTCATTCGTTTCGGCGTACGGGGAAAGCTTAGTCCTAGGTATATAGGGCCGTTCGATATTCTGGAGCGAGTAGGAGACGTGTCCTATCGTCTCGCTCTTCTACCGTCTCTGAGTGAGGTGCATGACGTGTTCCACGTATCTCAGCTACGACGGTATATTCCGGACCCGAGTCACATCCTGGATCATTCGGAATTGGTTGTGGGTACCAACCTTTCGTATGAGGAGAGGCCCGTATCCATATTGGACCGAAGAGAGAAGATACTCAAGAACAAGACTATCAAGTTAGTCCGTGTTGCTTGGGGTCATCACTCTTTAGGAGAGTCAACGTGGGAGCGTGAGGATGATATCCGATCGCGATATCCCGACCTATTTGACTCGTGAGGTATAATATCCTTCCTATTGCCTCATGCCTTCGATTCCTTGCTCGCATGAATGATTGTTTGATTGCTTAACTCGTATAGCTTACCTATGAGTAGTATAGTTTGTCCTTGCATCTCTAGCTACTTGATTTAAAATTCCGAGGACGGAATTCTTTTAAGGTGGGTAGAGTTGTAATGACCATTTTCGTATTACGTATTTTGTATACGTGTACGTATTTAGACCCGTATTACAAGCTTGATTTATTTTGGCATTTTCTTGATTGGTTTATCTTGACTTGGTTCGGCTTGGTTCTGTATGGTTCGGTTCTTTTTATATATGTATGAACCAAACCACTCCCACCTACCACCACATTCATTAAATATCCCACCTACCACCACCACTCCCAATAAATATCCCACTAGCATTTCTCTCTCTTCATTACTTCTTCCCCACCATTACTTCTTCAACCACCAGAGAGAGAGGGAGTGGGAGAGCTTAGGCAAGTGCACCTTGCTTCATGGAGGAAGTCCATTTTTATTGTTCCAGTGTCTTCCTCTTGTGTTTCTAAACCACTTTAGTACTTGTCATTTTTTATTTCTATGGTTAAATCTGTAGATCTAGCTTTGTGGTATTTTTGGTTTCCAGGACTTTTGCTCCATCACACTTGCATACCTTGCCAAGTTGATGATAACATGATTGCAGAGAAGTTTGTTAGGTCCAATTTGACCTACGAGAAATTGTTGAACCGCATGGACATTTTTCAGCACTTTGCCGCATGCAATTGAGAGCCGCATGTGCTGGCAAGCTTGCTTGCAATACACCTGTACAGTAGCCAACCGCATAAGCCTTTTTGGTGTAAATCTACTAGAATGCATTAAATGCATTTGGTGCATTGCAGCCGCATGGAAGCATACTTGGCCACCTTGGCATTAGATGCATGCACGTGGGAGCTAAGTTTAGCATTAATGCTGGACCCTGTTATCATGGCTTAGCATTTAATGCTCGCACCCATAGCCTTGCATGCATCAGCACCCAAGTGAACCGCATGCTTGTTCTGATGCATATAAAAATGCATTATATCATAGCTCAACAGCATAGGCTGATGCTTATAACAAAGCAATTTTTCCTAAACAAGCAATTTTTCCTTAACAAGCCGCATAGGCTTGAACCCAAGCCATTAGCACAGTATATGCATTATATGCTTAGTTATATACATTTTGTCCTTATATATACATTTTTGTCCTTATATGTATTTTGTCCTTTTGTGTAATTTGTGCTTGGAACCAACCGCATAGGCTTAAGAAAGTTTAGTATTTTAGGCATTTAAGACCCTACTTTATACTTTTACATTTAAGTCCATATATTAATTCTTAATGCATTTAGAGCCTTTAAGCCTAAAGCTTCAAGCCGCATAGGCTTAAATGCATTTTTGCATTTTAGTCCCCAAGCACCAATGCCTACAGCCCGCATAGGCTTGGAAGAGGCAATTAATGCACCCTTTCATTACTTTATGCATTTACACCCTTGGTATTATAGATATTGTATACCTTTGCAATTAATGCCATTCATTTTAAGGCATTCATTCTCAATGCCATTTCATTCTTAGCATTTTTCCAAGTCCTGCTAATTGCCAACCGCATGGGCTAGGGGGAGAGAATTAATGCATTCTAATGCATTAAACTCTTAATGCATACCTGGCATTTTTTTTGAACCAACCGCATAGGCTGAGAGGGGGGGGGGGGGAAAGGCACTTAATGCATTACTTCTAATGCACTGCTAATTGCCAGCCGCATAGGCTGAGGGAGGAGAGCAATTAATGCAATCATATGTATTCATACTTTGGCATTTTTTTCTAAAGATATTTCTTTAAGCCAGCCGCATGAGCCTCCCACATCCTTTGTCCCTTTTATTATTCAATTACTAAATGTGTACTTGTGCTAATTAATTGTTCTCTGACACGATGGTGACCCGTAGTGGTGCACTTTTGACATGGCATGATAGTGGCCCGACGCGGCGTACTCCTAACAGTGAACATGACATGACAAGATTGGATGGCCTGGACACCGTGGATGATTGTGTTTGTACAATTAAACCGATAGTGGTTGCATCATGTCTAGGACAGGGATCCCTGAGTACCACGGTCAGGGGTACCCACTGTAAATGGTTAAGGCTAAATAACTAGAATAATTCAGTAGTCATGAGAGATGTCCCCAGCTACAGGCGATCCCGTTATCCCGGCCACCATTGTGGGACTTGTAGCCTGCCGACGAGTAGGGCACAAGTCTAGATTTACTGATATGTGGAAAAGAACGATGCACTATTTAATGAACCCAAGTCGCCTGGATAACCTGGATTAGCTGCAGGGCTTGTGGCTGGAGGATTATCTCACTGCATGTTGTGGCCATTTAGTTAGCTAATGTAGAAAGCCGTAGACGCTGATTGGCCGGGATCGATTGTATGGTGTGGTTTCAGTGCTCGATTATTGCAAGATTGATCGCATGATTGTCACTCTTAGCAATAAAGATCAGAGGCTAAGTTCGGTTCAGGCGAAGGGTTACAACCCCGGTCCTTGTTTGGTTTAAGGGTTGTAACCTGGCTTCCGGAACAGTTCTAAGTCCTCTCTTCGTTTATTGTCTTATCGCACCCCTCGACATGCTTGTCATGATTTACCTTACCAACAAGATTGGAGACGGAGTTCTATTCAAGTGAAGGGTTACAACCCCGGTCCTTGTTTGGTTTAAGGGTTGTAACCTGGCCACTTGAATGGTTCCCTCGTACTCCACTATGACTGTTGTTATCTCTTTACTTTCAGTTCGTTTAACTGCTTATTATTTTTTCTGATATGCCGGTTTTTAGTTCTTAAGTGAAGCCTCCTTTGTGGCACTTGCTCTTTCTGGGATCTGACCCAGCTGGTTTTGTGTGGCCAGATTTCGGAGCTACCTCAGAGGATCCATCGACTTTCCAGCCTGATGGTGACCATCAGTCGTGACCAGGGCAACGAGTGGGTTTATATTTTTTGCTCTCCCACTCTATTATAAAATTTATTTTGAGGCGTTTAGCCGGCGAGCACCTGTTAGCTCGTATTGCATACCTTATCATTGTCTGCCTACGGGCTGTATCATGATTGACAGATCCTAGGGTTGATCATGTATAACTAAACTCTTGCTAGTCCTCATATTTTGTAACGACTAGCTTCATGATCAGCTGGATATGTAATGTTTGGGACGCCTTACTATTGTATATTTGGTGATCTTACATCTTGTAACTTTACTTGTTTGCTTGAGATTGAGGCAATTAGGGTTGTTATTAACCATAGGAGACTGGTGGATTGTAATTAAACCCTCATGTATCTAGACAGCCATGACCGTATAGTGGAATGGATTTTATTTCATTATACGTAGCTGGCTATGTATGCCCCCGCTCTCCAGTATTCTGGTTCTGGGGCGTTACACTCTCTCTCCCTTGCTCTTCCCTCTCCTTTTTCTCAATGGGAGAGCAACAGCTTTTGTGGTTTTGGGTTTTAATTTTTGTTTTAATTTTGTTTTTGTTTTTGTTTTTTTTTTTGTTGGTTTGTTTGTTTTTATTATTGTTTCTTTAAGTAGATCTGTTACCATCATTATTAATTATAATTAATTATAATATTAATATTATTACTATTATTATTATTATTATAAACTTTGTTTTATTATTATTATTATTATTATTATTGTATTTTTGTTATAAAAAAAAGAGAAGAAGAGAACAACTGCTCTCATTGTACTTGTATTTTTTTCTTCTCTCTTTCTTAAATGTCCACTGGTCAACTGAGAACAATTGCTCCCGAATTTTTCTCTGACCTTGTTATTATATATATATATATATATATATATATATATATATATATATATATATATATATATATATATATATATATATATATATATATATATATATATATTTTGTGATCATTAATAGTATTAAATAGTAATTAGACTTTTATGTACAAATATTTACTAAAGCATTATTACTATATTTTTGATGAGCATTATGATTACTAATATTAGTAAGATATATTGAAATTTCTCTTGTCAATTATTTTAAAATATATAGTAAATATTTACCTTAACTTATATTGATCAATAAAAATGTAGCCTCTAAACTATTAAATAATTTTCAGTATATATACTATTTATTTTAATATTTATCTAATTGATAAAGAAATAGTCTTTCTACCTATAATTTTATTTTTGACAAATTTAGGGTTTTGCCTAAAAATGATTTCTATTTTTCAAGTATACATTATCTAAAATTATTTTTTACTGTAAATATAGCTTCAAGCATTATGACTATTTTTCTAAAATAGTATATATATTACTGTCACAAACCCTTCGACTATCGATTTTTGACCATACCAATCCCATTATACCCATTCTCTCGCCAGTCCTATACAACCTTATGTCAACCCTAACTAATCTGACCATTCTGGACCCAATGGAATACTCCGTGTCGTCAACAGAGGCTCCCTTGTGTAGTTGTAACACCGAAGTCAAAATTTGTGCCACATTGATTGCAACACCACCTCAGGCGTCAACAGGCAAGTATACCTTGCTAATTTTACTGTCAAATTATTTATTTTCTGCATTAATTATTTTGTTTCATATTGTTAGTTTCCCTTTGTTATAAACTGCGCGTCCAAGCCATACTTGGGTGCAAGCGACTTTATTAGTCGTTATTTTATTTTATGCATGTTGACTTAGTATTAGCGGACTACCTTCTTATTGGGGGATATTCTTATATCTCCTTTGGCTGTGACATTCGCACTACACGGTTGAGACATGTTGCTAGGGACACGACTTATTGACTAGCTATCTCTAAAGTCGTGTGACGGTAGATATTCGTAACTGCTATGACTAGGGTTTTAGAGACTCAAGCAGTTACAAAACTGGACGAGCCATGGACATGACTTGAACAGTGTGGGATATATTGGGGGAGGACAGTCGCTAGTGCGTATGGGAATCCAAACAGGTAAACCACAGTCTCCGGATGGAACTGTGGCGATATTTTTGCAGATGCCCTCTGACGTTTTAGACGTTACGGACGGATACAGATGACTGGATGCCAGTTACGTACACATAGCCTAAAATCCCACCCATGCGCATGAAAGTTGTCCTCTAAATTGTACATTAGGCGGTTAGAATCTCCTTTGCATATTTATGTCTAGTTTACATATTATTTTATTATTTTGGCAGTTCATATTAGCTTGTTCTTCCTGTATCTTGCTACGTCCGTCTGAGGACCTGGTTTTTCCCCAGGTGTGTGTTCATGTCTTCCGCAGGTATTCTAGCCAAGGCCGTGGTCTTCTTCATTCCTTCGAAGACAATTGCGCTTGGTTCGTCTTGCCATTTTTATCGCTCGATTTATTGTACATTTCTTTCATTGAGATAGTTGGTAGTGGACTTTGTCTCCGCCCAACGATTGTATCATAAATATTCGAGTTGATATTCATATTATTATTCTTTTCATTGTGGATGAGATTTAGTTTGTCTTGGATTACTGTATTTTACAGCTTATGTATTCATACGAGACCTACGTACTTCGTATGAATACAGCTGGCATGTCTACGTACTTGGTCCTACGTATTTTGGGACTGGGGCATTACATGTTTTTGTGGTGGCCCATGCAGGTCGAGATAAATTGTTTGGTTACTTTACCGTACCAAGCAAGCCTGCGTATAGGATTAGAGTCTAGGATCTCATCCACATAATTGACCTTCTCGATTCTATTTTGAATCCCTTGATTTGCATCTTGCTTGATTCCCTCTACCATTAATTCTTATCCTTCTTTCGTGCTTGATGTTGGTTAGAAAGGTAATCCATACTAGGTAGACTTGTCCCATTGTCCCATCACCCTACTAGCTTAACTCTTGTAAGTTGGGTAGAATGCCTTATGACTGTAGTGCCTCGTCCCTACATCGTGCCCCGTACTCTGTCCACGGGGTGCGCGAGAAAGGAACACTGTCGCTATCAATTCGGTCGGGACCGATAGGTCGGGATCGGCCGAGTCGATCGAACGGGAACGGTTGAACTAAGACCCATTCCTCATTATGGAATGTCTTCTTCGGAACCAAGTCCCATATTCAGCGGGCTGCGCCTCGAGGATTGACTCTGCGGCTGAGTCGGGAGAGACCTCCCGTTGCTCTGCTTTTCACGCCGCTTGCGTTGGTTTTGGCTTTGTTTTCTGAATGCACTTTCGTGAATGTTTTCGATGGTTTTCATGGCTTGCATTTCGAACTCGCATTTCCTATCGAACTCCTTGAATAATACAGTGTTCTAATCGGTTGCTTGTGCGATTTCAGGTAATCGCGTAGGCGACGTCTAGCGCAACCAGCAAGTTCTCTCGCCGAAGTAAACTCAAGGTGAGTGGCTGACCCTTCTCTTTTTGACCCCCTTCTTAGGCAAAGTCGATAGTGTTGTTGCGAATGAAAGGATAAATGCAAAGGCACGGGCACGGTAAAATGATTGAGTTTTAAAGAGAATGTAGGCTATGTCTTAATAACTAAAAGAAGAAAAATGGTCTTTGCACGGTCATTGGACAACTTGTCGACAAGGTAGAGTTTCCCCGCACGGCAACCCGGGGCCACGGGACCGATGCAGCCAAGAAGAAAACATTTTCATAAGCTGTGCTGGGCACAATGTTAGGCGAGGACTTGCAGCGGGGCTCACTACTCGCGCTGAAAGGGCCTCGTCTAATAAAAGCAAAAAGGAGTC
Source organism: Iris pallida (assembly GCA_029216955.1). Classification (NCBI taxonomy): domain Eukaryota; kingdom Viridiplantae; phylum Streptophyta; class Magnoliopsida; order Asparagales; family Iridaceae; genus Iris; species Iris pallida. The sequence goes on along the minus strand of JANAVB010005597.1, from coordinate 21,676,289 downwards.
CACGATGGCTCTAGGAGCCAGTGACCAACACACGAAATATTGCACTTGTATGGAAATGATAACAATTGACAGGGAAGAACTTGGTAAGTTTCATAAGGCGCGACGCGGCCGCCGTCGGTAAGTTTCAACGTAAATTTCACTATGCTTGTCATTACTTGTTTGCAATTCATTAGGATGGTTAGAAACATTCATACTTTAAGTCAATTAAACTCTTCAACCAAATGAGAGCTTGGAACTTAAATAGTCACGCACCAGTACAAAGTGTAATGTACTGATCCTCGCTCTCCACGCAGGTACCCCGAACTATGAAGGGCATGCCACTTGAAAGCTCAAAGCGAAGTGAACCTTTTTGAAGCCTCGTCCGCGTGTAAAGGCTTGTTTTTTGGATTCCTTTTGAAGAAGACCCGCACTCAGTCCAAAAGAAGATGGCGGCTCGACTCGCCTCGATAGCAGGTGGAAAGATGTTATATTTTGCTTGTAAAAAGGGGATGTAATGTATGGAACGACTATCTCATCGGCGTTCATTTTGTAAGTCGAGTCATGTTGTAGCCCGTGCGGCAATGATTGTAAAAGAGTCTATGTAAAGTTTTATTATCATCAATAAAAAGTCTATTTCTATTTCAAATGTGTCATTCAATTTCTCTGCATACTCTAACTTGATGTTGTGTTTCGGATAACCTTATGACTATGCCTTGTGCGATCGCAACTTAGGTTCGCACGACATCACGCCCGGGGGACGACTATCGATTCTACGGAATCGGGGCGTGACAATGACCTAGCAATCCCTTTGTCCTTGTGACCTATATTAGCAAGTTCACTTAGGTTCTAGAATTTAGAGGACCCTAACCCATCTAGTCAACCAAAGACTTGGACAAAGAAACGATAGGACGACTGTATAGAGACCAACATAGGATATAACTAAGAGTCTTAAGGAGTTTTGAACTAATTCTACTCTATTTCAATCTAAATCTCACGTGCCTATATTTTATTATCTAGACTAATGATGCTAATATAGCCTAGTATTTGCAAGCTAATTCTTTATCGAGCTTGATCAAGACATATACTATGGAGTGGCCACTCACTAGTATTGTCTTATCAGAACCGATGCATGATGGTCTGATCAACCAAGTGTACTTTGGTTCGCTTTTATTTATCGTTCTACGTGGATAGGGACATAGCTAAACTTGTCCTCTAAAGTCCCATCCACAACAGCCTTGGCAATTCTTTTGAAATTACTCGCTCGCCTTTGAACCACGTATTGGTATTCGAAAACAACTTCTTTGGACTCATATTGGTTTTCGTCTTTCACCTATTTAGACGAAGACTCGTACTTGATAGTTAAACCCAAAGTATCACCCTTTGTTGCCCTACCATCTATTGGCAAGATAGTTAGCCACTGACCAACCAATGTGACTATATCCTCGTCTAAAGTTATTCGTCCTTTCCCTTGACCCTAGATTCATCGTCGCGACCATCATTCACTCCCTAAATTAAATTCGTGAATTATTTTCGTAGTTATCGAAGTCACGATTTTCTAATGCATGCTTTCAACGTCGTGCTTTGATTGTGCCTCATTGATATACCCTTGTACCCTTTCAACCCCTACTCATTTTTATTTCGAGGACGAAATTCTTGTAAGTTGGGTAGGATGTAAAACCCCTAAAATTCTACTAATTTTTTATTATTTATTTGGTACTGATATTTTTATTTTGTATTGTACGTCACGTAGTTTTATTGTACGCAGAGTACAATCGCGTAATAAGTAATATTTTATTATTATTATTATATTTTTCAAACCAGTTTTATTATAAATTCTTAACAAATGTAGCGAATAAACATTTGATACAAAATACTTATATGGTTAGTAAAGCTTGCTTTGTTTTAGTGTCATACCAAACCTTTGACTAAACATATTTTCATTTTATTTTCTAGTGGAAGCTATTTTATTATATAATTTTTTAAAACTTCTAAAATAAGATTTGTAAAAATATAATATATAAGGTACATGAAAGTTAAGTCATGTATATATTTTGAATTCAAAATTATTTACATCTTAAATTTATTAAAAGTTATGTTGAAGCTATTTTTTTTTATTGATATTAAAATATTTAAGATAATTTTCAAAATTTATTTTTATCACTTTTTATTATTTATTTTGAAATTTGTAATTAATGTTTAAATGGTTATAAAAATTTAAATTAAGATTTAAATTTATTTTGAAAGGTTTTAGATTATAGATAAAATTTATTTAGATATAAATTTGGATTTGATTGATTGGTTTTAACTCGATTTGAATTTAATTATAAATTATCTAATGGGAGAATTTAAACAATCCTAATCCTATCCAAATGGGAGTTCCCACATCCTATAAATAGGCAGGTACTAATCCATAATTCCACAAGCCAAATTTTTCTCCACAAATTCTCCACCACCCATAATAGTGCGTGCATCGTGTCTGTGTCCATCCAAAGTCTTATTCCACTTTTTACACATACAATTTTCTCCGTGTCGGACAAACTCCGACACAATTCAGCTATCCCAAATCCTAACCCTAACTAGCCTGCCCCCTGCCTGAGCACCTCCCCGCATCCCCATGACCACCAAGGCCGGCATCACCCCCGGCAGCCCCCGACACCACCAGCAAACGCCGTCGCCACCATCTCGCCACCACCACAATCCATCACCACCCCGCCTTCACTACGGAAACCTAAACCAGCACCCAACCCGACCCCGACTCGGCCACAGCCACCGACCACCGCTGCCAACACCAACTCCGTCTTCCCATCGACAACACCATCAATACCACCACCAGCATCCACCCCTTCTCCAACCACCACCATCACCAAGTAGAAGGAAAAAAAAAGAAACCCTAAACCTAAACCTACCTCCGCCCACCGTCGACGCCCTCCACCGCGAGTGGCGCCGTTCTCCCGCGACCAGCCGGCAGCTCCGACAGCCTGGATCTGCCGCCCGCGGTGCGCCCCTTCGCCGTGCCCTCGTCGCTGACCATCCACGCCGCCTCTCATGTCCACGAACCCGGCTGCCGCCGCACGGCGAGCCGCCCTCCGAAACCCTTTCCGATCACTCTGCCATCTCCGCCACTTCACGGCGCCGCCCGGAGCCACCCGCGCCGCCGCAGCTCCGGAACTCCGCCTCCCGCTTCCCCCCGTGACTCCGCCCCTCTCCGGACCAACCCCCTCGCCGTCGGCGAAGCTTCCGCGCCGCTCGCCCTGGCCTCGCCCCTCCTCTCCCGAGCCACCCTTCCTCTCCGACAGCTCCGCCGAAGTCTCACCGCGCCTCCGCCTTGCTCCCTCTGACTTCTTTCTCATCCTCCGCCCTCTCTTGCCTCTCACTCTCTCTCCCTTGCTCTTCCCTCTCCTCTTTCTCAATGGGAGAGCAACAGCTTTCGTGGTTTTGGGTTTTAATTTTTATTTTTGTTTTTGTTTTTTTTTTTTGTTGGTTTGTTTGTTTTTATTATTGTTTCTTTAAGTAGATCTGTTACCATCATTATTAATTATAATTAATTATAATATTATTATTATTACTATTATTATTATTATTATAAACTTTGTTTTATTATTATTATTATTATTATTATTATTATTATTATTATTATTATTATTATTGTATTTTTGTTATAAAAAAAAGAGAAGAAGAGAACAACTGCTCTCATTGTACTTGTATTTTTCTTCTTCTCTCTTTCTTAAATGTCCACTGGTCAACTGAGAACAATTGCTCCCGAATTTTTCTCTGACCTTGTTATTATATATATATATATTTTTTTTTTTTTGTGATCATTAATAGTATTAAATAGTAATTAGACTTTTATGTACAAATATTTACTAAAGCATTATTACTATATTTTTGATGAGCATTATGATTACTAATATTAGTAAGATATATTGAAATTTCTCTTGTCAATTATTTTAAAATATATAGTAAATATTTACCTTAACTTATATTGATCAATAAAAATGTAGCCTCTAAACTATTAAATAATTTTCAGTATATATACTATTTATTTTAATATTTATCTAATTGATAAAGAAATAGTCTTTCTACCTATAATTTTATTTTTGACAAATTTAGGGTTTTGCCTAAAAATGATTTCTATTTTTCAAGTATACATTATCTAAAATTATTTTTCACTGTAAAATATAGCTTCAAGCATTATGACTATTTTTCTAAAATAGTATATATATTACTGTCACAAACCCTTCGACTATCGATTTTTGACCATACCAATCCCATTATACCCATTCTCTCGCCAGTCCTATACAACCTTATGTCAACCCTAACTAATCTGACCATTCTGAACCCAATGGAATACTCCGTGTCGTCAACAGAGGCTCCCTTGTGTAGTTGTAACACCGAAGTCAAAATTTGTGCCACATTGATTGCAACACCACCTCAGGCGTCAACAGGCAAGTATACCTTGCTAATTTTACTGTCAAATTATTTATTTTCTGCATTAATTATTTTGTTTCATATTGTTAGTTTTCCTTTGTTATAAACTGCGCGTCCAAGCCACACTTGGGTGCAAGCGACTTTATTAGTCGTTATTTTATTTTATGCATGTTGACTTAGTATTAGCGGACTACCTTCTTATTGGGGGATATTCTTATATCTCCTTTGGCTGTGACACTCGCACTACACGGTTGAGACATGTTGCTAGGGGCACGACTTATTGACTAGCTATCTCTAAAGTTGTGTGACGGTAGATATTCGTAACTGTTTTCCATAAATAAATTTACTTTATTTATTGTGTATCTGGGAAAATTATAACTGTAGGAATCCGATCTAGAAGACGATCGCTTTATCCCTTGGACTATGCGAAGAAGAAAAGCTCTCAAAATTTTGATAGTAAGTTAGATAACTATGTATCTGTACCATGAATAAGAAAAAGAACTCTATTTATAGAGTCAAAAATAACTGAAAGGATAACTGTCTTCACAACCTGTGCCTAGTTAAAAATCACGCAGGATCTAACATACGCAAGGTTGTGAGCAGGTACTGGACGTGGCCTGTAACTGTTGGACACATGGCAATCATGCATGAGTCGTGTGCAAGTTACAGGACACGCATGCGAGAGATCAGTGGCATGGCTGCCACGTACTCTAATTTGATGAAATCCACGCAGACTTGTTGAAGACGAAATCCACGCAGACTTGGGTTAGAAAGCTTCAAAATCCACGCAAACTTGGGGCAAGAAGCTTCAGAATTCACGCAGGCTTGGGGCAAAAAGCTTCAAAATCCACGCAGACTTGGGGCAGAAAGCTTCAAAATCCACGCAGACGTGGGGCATGAAACTTCAGAATCCACGCAAACTTGAGGTAAAAAGCTCAAAATACACGCAGACTTGAGGAAGGAACATATAAGTTCAAAATACACGCAGATTTGAGCCAGAAGGCTCAAAATATACGCAAGATTGAGGCAGAACTGCCAGCTGTCTTGATTCGACGTGCCTCGACTGACACAAAATCTCTGACAGTGATTGCTTTTGTCAGTCGCATTAAATGACAAAAAGCTCTTTTGGTACGCCAACTTGACGAAGGCTGAGTCTTGCTGAAGAAGATTTCAAAAGTCATGCAATAGTCGGCTGTGATCTCTCGAGTTTCGTGCATACGTGGCATACGAGAAGACATTCTTCGACTGTCGTGCTGTCAGTCATAATAACACTCTGACAAAATGATGAGCTGTCTCCCAGCGTGATTTTTTAATATTGTCCTGATCAACTCAGCGTGATTTTGGACTTTGTTTTGATCAACTCAACGTGACTTTCATTTTTAAGGCCTACAGTAACTGCTATGACTAGGGTTTTAGAGACTCAAGCAGTTACAAAACTGGACGAACCATGGACATGACTTGAACAGTGTGGGATATATTGGGGAAGGACAGTCGCTAGTGCGTATGGGAATCCAAACAGGTAAACTACAGTCTCCGGATGGAACTGTGGCGATATTTTTGCAGATGCCCTCTGACGTTTTAGACGTTACGGACGGATACAGATGACTGGATGCCAGTTACGTACACATAGCCTAAAATCCCATCCATGCGCATGAAAGTTGTCCTCTAAATTGCACATTAGGCGATTAGAATCTCCTTTGCATATTTATGTCTAGTTTACATATTATTTTATTATTTTGGCAGTTCATATTAGCTTGTTCTTCCTGTATCTTGCTACGTCCGTCTGAGGACTTGGTTTTTTCCCAGGTGTGTGTTCATGTCTTCCGCAGGTATTCTAGCCAAGGCCGTGGTCTTCTTCATTCCTTCGAAGATAATTGCGCTTGGTTCGTCTTGCCATTTTTATCGCTCGATTTATTGTACATTTCTTTCATTGAGATAGTTGGTAGTGGACTTTGTCTCCGCCCAACGATTGTATCATAAATATTCGAGTTGATATTCATATTATTATTCTTTTCATTGTGGATGAGATTTAGTTTGTCTTGGATTACTGCATTTTACAGCTTATGTATTCATACGAGACCTACGTACTTCGTATGAATACAGCTGGCATGTCTACGTACTTGGTCCTACGTATTTTGGGACTGGGGCGTTACAGGGTTTAAATACCATAATAGAGGGTGGAGGAAAGCTTGGGATGAAGCGAGGAAGCCTAGTGTGGGAGTTAGAACCTAAAGAGGGATTATTACCAAGATACGGGTAAATCGACAACATATGCCGTAAGATGGACTGGATGTCCACTTTACCTAGGTATTTTGGTAGGTAACGTATGTATAGGTTAGTATCTTACTATCCTAGGGAGCACGGGTGTCACGCCCCAGTACCAAAATACGGAGACGGACTAGGCCAGCTACACCATATGAGGTACATAACGTCATACGGCGATCGTGGCTGTCGAGAGGACTAGGGGGTACATGCTACAATCAAGTCTCCTATGGTCCCACAGAGTTCTATGTCTCAATCAATCAAATCACATCAGCAAATAAATGAACATAAAGATAAAGCAGTAAGGCGTCCCCGACACTTCATCAAAATGATCATGAGAGACTAGCTTTATAATTTAGCTATCTCAGAGAGTCAGGAGTACAAAATTATACACAGCTGCAGTCTGTTTAATTACAATTATGTACTGACACAAAATATCAAGTAATCCGGCTAACAGATGCCGGTGGCTAAACGCCGCAAAAGTATAAGCAGGAGTGGTGGAGAAGAAACCCACTCGAGTCCCCGAACTGCCATGCTCCTAGTATGCACCATGGATGTCAGGGAGGAAGATCGTGTCCTCAGGCTCTGCTACGGGATCTGGCCAAACAAAACCAGCGGGGTCAGCCCCGAATAGCAAGTACCGCCAAAGGGGCACAAGAGTTAAGACTAAAAACCCAGTTAATAGAATGATTGATAATAGTAATACTTATGCTACCATTATGGGGTAATGCCACATCCTCGAACCCATATGGCACCCTTACAACCAAACAAGGACAAAATGTGCCGCATGGAGTCGGGACGTGTCGTACTCTATAACTTTCACATAAGTTAAAAGGGTATAAACAATAAAATCTCCTGATCGTGACTTCGGTCGATAGCCTATCGCATCACAATAACCAACCCAACAATCAAACAAGAACATGGGTTGGATCATGTACCATGATAGACCATGTTCCTCGATCATTCACAGAAGTAGCACTTCACAACCAGAATAAGTCTTCCGTTCATAACTTCGGTCCACAGCCTATCATAGTACGATAACCAACCCAACAATCAAACAAGAACATGGGTTGGATCACGTACCATGACAGTCCGTTTCCCTCAGTTATTCACGGAAGGTAATAGGATACAAGCAAGTCGTTTTCACGGCCAATCAAGTCTACGAGTTTCTAGTGGGACGAGGTTATCCTCGCATCATGTTATATAGAAAATCCTCAGATCGTATCTTTCCAGCAAGGCTAGCCAACCCAGGGGTTCGCGTAGACAGGTATGATTGAGCTCAGGTCCCTCGCAAGGCCACCTTGCTAAAACATATAATATATAGCAGGAATTAATCGGATACAGTCATCCACTTGTTGCAGATGACACAGTATCCGTGGAGACCAGCCGGCGCGTCAAGACAGTATCTCAAGGCGGCTGGTGTAACACGATCTCGGGATTCTGCCCACCCCATGCATCTAGTATATTTAGTTGCCTAATTTAACCCTAGGTGAAATCTTGGATTTTCATGCTGTGGCCTGCATGATTATCCTCCTAAAGTCGTACTTTAGTACGAGTACCCCAAAGAGGATCCATGTCAATCAGTATGTCAACATGTTCTACCCTCCTTAGTGTAATGCATCATTACAAATACGCCACGTGGAGTTACGAGTCTTTTGTCGAGCATGAACAAGAACTGGGACATTCAGGTACATGTATCAGGTAGGAACACTTTGTTCTCCGGGGTCACATTAGTGCTCATATCATGCTCGGGACAAAAGGCGTAAGGATATAAAATGGGCATATAATATATATATATATATATAATAATAATAAGGCAACAATATAGGGCACAAAAGTCCATGCGGCTCAGGGGGAGTGAGTCCATGCGGCCGGGTCAATACTGGTTCATGCGGCTGGGACTACACGCTCATGCGGCTCAGGGAGCCCCAAGGCGCATGCGGCTGGAAGGGCGGGTTCATGCGGACGAAGGGGTGTCAGCGTATGCGGCTGGATGATGGATGGACCTTATGCGGTCCAAAAACAGTAGCGCATCTGCGGCTGGGTGCAAAAGAACTCATGCGGCTGAAAGCTAGCCGCATGAAGTCCATGCGACCGGGGCTCATGCGGCTGAGTCTGAACAAGGCTATGCGGCTCAATTAGTTGCCGCATGAAGATTCATGCGGTCAAGTACTCAAGCAAGTCTTATGCGGCTAGGAAGGACTTTCCATGCGGCTGAGCTCGAACGAGTCTCATGCGGCTGGAAAGGCCATGCGGCTCAGAGGCTTGCCGCATGAGGATTCATGCGGTCAAGTACTGCTCTTCTTCTCCACTTGTCCGAGAAGAGGAGCCAAGCAACTATGGCTTCCAAACTACACAAAACCTTCATCCGGACCCCAAATCGGAACTTTCTTAGGTCAAAATGGGGTAGAAAAAAATTCTCTACAACATGGAACCATCAAAACTTAAAAATAATGAAGTTTGCTAGATCAAAATCAAGAAAATCCAAAAATGGTTAAAACCTAGATCTACAAAGATTAAAGCTTCAAAATGGAAAACTTCAAGTTCTAAACTAGTATAGAATAAGGAGAAGAACATATTTTGACAAATAATTTGTAAGAAAATATCAACAACATTTATGGATCCATCTCTTGAGCAAGTTGGTACTTGCCTTGGTTGGTGGAGGAAAGTAAATGAGAGAAAATAAATGAGAGGAGAGAGAATGAGTTGAGTTATTATATAGAATCTTGAACCCATGGGTTCATGATGAACCAAGGTGAACCAAGAATAGGTTACCCAAATGAGCCAAAACTGTAGGCCCAAATGCAGAAAATAAATTACGAAACAATATTTTGTCGAATATTTTTGGAAAATGCATGAAGAAATACAGCATAATAAATATAGTAAAAATACAAGGAAAATACAATTTACCGGTTTACGTATTAAAATACGTATTCCAGGATCGGGGAGTGACAACGGATCAAAATACCAAGCGTAGGTAGGCTAACTTGATAATTGCCTAAGTTAGAATTTTACCCTTTTTAAGGGTAAAATAGGATATGGCCTACGGCCAAGATTTGAGTTTCGAAGTCCAAGATGGACTTGGATATGGGTTGTAGAGGTTGGTAATGATTAGAAATAGCCGCCTAGACCTAGTCTTGACCCCGGTTGACCACGGTTGACTTTTTAGACCAAAAGTCAACTACGGGTCAACACTTTACCCAATTTAGTCCCAAATTCTATTTAACTTGGACAGTTGACCAAAAGTCAACTATTAGTCACCAGTGACCTAGGATCGACCTAGAGTTGACCAGGATTGACCCGTTGACCAAAAGTCAACGGTAAGCCAATTTTTGACCTAGTTTGATTCGGATGGATTTCCAATGTCCTCCCATGACCAAGTATGACCCAACTAGACTTGTCTTGACCTAATATGACTTTGTTAGGTCTAATATGACTTAGATTGACCTCGTACAATCTAGTTTGACCTTGTTTGACCTAGATTGACTTAGTTTGACGTGTCTTGACCTATTTTGACTCAGTATGACTTAATTTTACTTCCAAACTATTATATTGATACAGTATTCCATCTATAGGTCCTCGAGGCACTGTTCTTGGACTCAGTCGACTTATCCATCACAGTACAGGCGAGTACATTCTCTGATAATATTTCTGTTTTATGATATCGTCTTTGTTTCTAGTATTTAGTGTAGATTATCCTTGTTCTCTTGACACATTGTTCACACGGATTGATATTTGTCTGGATCCCGTCATAATATGTTATTCCTCTTATATATGGTATACACTGGGCAAGTCTTTATTGTTTATTGTTCATTGTATAGATACGATTCCTGCGTAGGCTCGCAACCTCCTCAGAGAATACGTATCATGACGTGTCATGACTGGATCCACTATATTGGTCAGGGATGGGGGTGTTAGCGTAGATATGTGATCAATACCCCACAGATATTATTGTATCATCATTGTATAGTGTTAATCATACACTCACGTATGATTAGCCAGGCCAAACATTGTATCAAGTTCTAAGCCGATCACATGTTGAAACTAATACTAAACTCACATAGATATAGCTCCAGATTCTTGTACATGATTTATATTATTTTTCTGTTCTTACATTCAGATTACAGCCTTGACATGCCTTACCATGATTCATGTACATATTATTTACTTCGTAGATTCTCTCTATTTACTGCTACATTTTCAATATCGTCTAACTAGAATTGTTATTTGAGATTTGTGCTCGTTCCATTCTGACTGGATATGATGACAAAATTTTACAGATTGTGGCGAAGAGGATTGTCCTACCTACTACGGTCCGGTTGACGTAGTGGGCGTAGACTTGGAGACCTTGGTTCAGCAGGGCTTAGCTCCGTCCGATGAGCCTTTAGCTTAGCTTAGTTAGAATAGACATTTTGGACTGGACCTTGTCTCCAGCTTGCTACTTGTGTTATTATATTATATTTTGGATTGTATTAGAGATTTGGACTTAGACTTGTATATTATTTGTGTTTGGACTTGACAGGTTATATTTTATAGTCTTGTTGTCTTTATCTTTCAGTCTTTACTTATTATCTTAGAGTTGTGATTGAGTATTCATATATTATCATTGCTTGTCCTCCGTTCGGAGTTGATCATATTCTCGACATGTTTTGATATTATATATAAACTGTTGTTAGAGTAGAAAATCTACAGCGTTCCACGCCGTTTCTACGGTGAGGGCTGGACGTTGTTACGTACACGTGCCCTTATAGTGGGTGCGGGTCGTGACAGCAGACGAGATACTTTCACATATGTAATTAATGCTTGGTCTTCGCGATCATCCCTACGGCCTCGTTTGGTTCGTAAAATCATCAGGTTGGAAAATGAAAGTGATTACTTTCCTATATTTGAATGCCAAAAAAATTTAGTAGGAAAGGATAGCAATTCCCAATAAAAGAAAAAGTAGGGAGAAAAGTGATTTCATCCATCTAAGTAAGGAATCACTTTTTCACATTAAAGTATTCACTTTCGTTTCCAAATTTCTTGACATTTTCAAATATAAAAAGAAAAAATCAAAAAAAATTATAATTTCTCAAAGGAAAGAAATTGTCCATGAATTGATTTCCTCTTCCTTCCATTCCGCGAACCAAAACGAGGCCTACATGAAAACAACATATTAAGGACCGAATTTGACTTGCAACATGCATTTCATTTGAGGTCGGAACCCAAACGTCCATTTTCCACCGTAGTCCAAAATACTTTTACTCATTCGGGAGTTCAAATGTTCACTTTAAAGGGGCATTTGAATGAAAATTTTGTATTTCTATGAATCAACTTGCTGTTTCTTTTGCATGGAAAAAAAAAAATTCAACATTGTTGGAATATGTAATCAAAAAATTCAATTTTTTTATTTTCATTTTTGGTTCAGACAGTTGATCAGTATTATCATATATATGGTTCTACTCTTGTATATAGGTGATGACCCACTAACTAGTTGGCATGATAAGAACGTCATCTCACACCAATTACACCAACTGAATTTAAATAATAATAATAAAAAAATTTAAATAATGATAACATAATAAAATTAACGAAAGAATACTATAAAAAACTAAATTAAGATTTCTATTACTGTCTAAACCAAACATGAGAATTAAAAAATTATATTTTTGAAGTTACATATTTCCAACTTAATGATATAAAAATACAAAAAAAAAAATACATTAAAAAAAAAGTTTCCTAAATATATAAAATCTTCACCCAAATGTAGGGGTGCAACTCGGACCGGCTAAATCCGAGTCCGATCGGATAAACCTATTAATGGGTTGGATTAGAGTTGAAGATAATCGGGTTCGGACTCGAATTTGGGTTAAATATTTGAACCCGATCAAAAATCGGGTTGGACTCGGATTCGTGTGTCGTCGAAGAAATCGAAACCGGACTATATATATATATATATATATATATATATATATATATATATATATATATAATTTCAGACTTCTTAAATAAAAAATTTATATCTTAATTTTCTTCACCCAAGCTATTCAACTCCTTATCCTAAATTTTATTTCAGTTTGTATTTTGTAACGATCAAGTCTTGATTGCTATTTGATTATATGTTTAATATTATTTTTGTTTAAAATTATTTTAGATATTATATTAGAGCCCGTTAAATTCGATGGATCCGTCCCAATCCGAGTTCAACTCGAGCCAAATCCGATCCTCCAGACTTGGTCTTAGACTTCATATGTTGAACCCGAGGTCGGGCCGGACTTGGGTTCGGACTAGACTTATGATTCATCGGATTGGACTTGGACTGACCTCAAATCCGATCCAACCCGTCCGACTTGCACCCCTACCCAAATGCCTCTAATAGTCTTTCTACAATATCTGCTTCATTAATGATCCAATAAGTTCACAACATGCAGTGTGTGATACAAACTTGATGGATAACTAAACAGAACGTTCTAGAAGTCTGATTGTAAGTCAATGCGACCATAACTTACTAGTTTCTAGAAGACCAACTGGATTAAGTCTTCTTTTTTATCACCCCCCAATAATTTTTTTTCTATTTCTATTTCCTTCAATCGGTTGTTTTCTAGAATTTCTTTTCTCCCAAAGTACCGAGTACAACAACTTCAATCGACTTTGACCGACCACACCGTGACTCGGTCAAAGTCATTAATGCTTGACTGAGGTTCGAGCGGACCCATGTCAAAGAACCCAAGCCGTTTACTTTTTCAGGTCTTGTAGTATTCTCCACATGAAGACCCAACCAGTCCAACCGTCCGTGTCCGTGTCCGTGTCCGTGTCCGTGTCCGTGTCTACACAGATAGAGCATAGTCGTGTTAGTTTGACTATTCCTGGGTTACCTCAACGGTCAACAATGACATGCTCAAGAGCTCCAGCCTGTGCATGTATGCATGTTATGCAAGTTCCCACCATCAATATATATATGAACCAACTCACTCCACCATTCATTCGTTCGTTCGTTTATTCATTCAACCTATCAATGGTGTGTGAACTGTGATCGAAATTAATAGCTCATCGAACCGATTCGTTTGGCGTCGCGTACGTTTCTTCCCGCAGCGTGCATTGTTGCGAGATGGAGAGCGGTAGCAGCGACCACACCGCCGCCGGCAGCGCCGGCGGGCCCAGCCGGCTAGCGCCGAGCCTGAGGGCCGGGAGCACGAGGGGCAGCGTGAGGGAGAGCATGATGGTGGGGAGCATAAGGGCCGGGAGCATGCACCGCACGGTGTCCTCCTGGAGGGGCACCTCCTCCGCGAGCAACGTCTTCGGCCGGTCCGGCCGCGAGGAGGACGACGAAGAGGCGCTCAAGTGGGCCTCCCTCGAGAGGCTCCCCACCTACGACCGCCTCCGGAAGGGCATCCTCACCGGCGCCGGCGGCCGCGCTCAGGAGGTCAACGTCAACGACCTCGGCTTCGAGGAGAGGAAGAACCTCCTCGAGAGGCTGGTCAAGACTGCCGAGGAGGACAACGAGAGGTTCCTCCTCAAGCTCCGCGACAGAATGGAACGGTACGTTACGTACGAGAAAATCAACACACATTATATATATATACACACATATACATATAGAAGAGAGACTGAGTGTAGATATTGTTGCAGTGTTGGGATCGATAACCCGACAATCGAAGTCCGGTTCGAGAACCTGAACATCGAAGCCGAGGCCTACGTCGGCAACCGGGGCATTCCGACCTTCAGCAACTTCTTCTACAACAAAATTGCTGTGAGCGGTTCGGAACTTTAATTAGTTTGGTTGTCCTTGTACGTACGCACGTACGCATTGGATCTCGAATTAATGGACCACCACATTTGTTTGGTTTCAGGACACGCTGAGCCACCTCCACCTGATACCGACAGGGAAGAGGCCGGTGTCGATCCTTCACAACATCAGCGGAATCATCAAGCCCTGCCGGATGACCTTGCTTCTGGGCCCTCCGGGCTGCGGCAAGACCACCCTGCTCTTGGCTCTGGCCGGGAAGCTCGACCGGACGCTCAAGGTCGACGGCAGGGTCTCCTACAACGGCCACGGCATGGACGAGTTCGTCCCCCAGAGGACCTCCGCCTATATCGGCCAGCACGACCTCCACGTCGGAGAGATGACGGTGAGGGAAACCTTGGCCTTCTCCGCGCGGTGCCAAGGAGTCGGAACCCGTTACGGTAGGTGAACACATCCCGGTAGTAACAGCTAGCACCAGTTCTATATATTGAGCTCTTTCGATCTGGGGTTACTAATGATTTCCCTCCCTGTGAAAATTGATGGCAGAAATGTTGACGGAGCTGTCGAGAAGGGAGAAAGAAGCAAACATCAAGCCAGATCCCGATATCGACATGTACATGAAGGTGAGCATCTGAACAAAATGTGTACAGTTCTTGATGATTGAACGATGCTTCAATTTATAGTCAATATCTTGAGTAAATTGATATGGTTGATAAAGAAGAAATGAAGCTAGCCAAAGCATGAGTAGCTTGATCTAGTATATTAATTGGAAGTGAAAGCTAAGGTTGAACTTCACTTGTGAATAAAATCAACTTAAGGTCTCCTTGACAATTATAGGGGTAGCGGTTATGAAGTGTTTTTAGAGTAGCGATTATGAGGGATTCGACTTTGGATAGTTTTTAAGTAGCGGCTTTTAAACCAGTCTAATACATGCTTGGTAATTCACTAACGAGGGATTCTGAAATTTTTTTACATGAATAAAATTAAATATGGAAGGGTATCAGTAATTATAATTATATATTGTTTGTGAGGATATAAATGGAATAAAATAATAAAGTCGTTCAAAATCCATCGATTTATGGCATTTATAAAGACAACCAAAATTACATTACACCGATTTTTTGGGGTTTTGAGCCGACCAAAACGAGTACCTCAAAATAATTAACAAGCGGAAGTTTTCATAAACAGTCGGTTCAAAAACACCCCATAACCGGTTAAAATATCGTTACCAAGCAGACCCTTAAAAGAAGAAGATCATATCGAGCCAAATCAACCTCATCAAGAAATTTTCAGGCTATATATGCTTGCACACATTGCTAACAATTTTTTTTCTCAACAATTCCTGAAAGATGTTAGTTTTGATATTTTGTACTTGACATTCATTTTATTTTGACCACTACAGGCTATATCTGTGGAAGGACAGGAGGCTGTGATCACAGATTACATTCTGAAGGTTTGTATAGTCCTCAAATTATGAAAATGTAACAAAGCATGTATATAATCATGTGCCATCGGAAGAGCACGAGTTAATAAATTTCTTCTCGATGTGGTCACTTGTGCAGATTCTAGGACTGGACATCTGCGCCGACACCTTGGTTGGTGATGCTATGATAAGGGGTATTTCTGGAGGACAGAAGAAGCGTGTCACGACTGGTACTCAATCCTTACAAGAAGAGTCTGATACTATTTATCGACACGTATGATCGATATGCTAAAGTTCGGTACTTGCTCATGTTGGATGTAATGTAGGTGAGATGCTCGTCGGACCAGCCAAGGCGCTCTTCATGGACGAGATATCCACTGGCCTAGACAGCTCCACGACTTTTCAGATCATCAACTCGCTCCGACAGTCCGTTCACATCCTCGGAGGGACCGCGGTGATTGCTCTGCTGCAGCCGGCTCCGGAGACGTACGACCTCTTCGACGACATTATCCTCCTCTCGGATGGACAGGTCGTGTATCAGGGTCCTCGTGAGAATGTCCTCGAGTTCTTCGAATCCATGGGGTTCAAGTGTCCCGAGAGAAAGGGTGTTGCTGACTTCTTGCAGGAAGTAAGTTCCTGAAACCATATTTCACAGACACGAATACCACAAGACACGTTTTCGAGTGTTTGTGTCGTGTCTGATACTTGTCCAACAGGTGACATCGCGAAAAGATCAACATCAGTACTGGTGCAAGAGAGAGGAGCGGTACACGTACGTCTCGGTCAACGAGTTTTCGGAAGCTTTCCAGTCCTTCCACGTCGGCCGCAAGCTAGGCCAGGACCTCAGCGAACCGTTCGACAGGAGCAGGAACCATCCTGCTGCACTGACGACGTCCAAGTTCGGAATTAGCAAGACGGAGCTGCTCAAAGCATGCGCCGGGAGAGAGTGGCTGCTGATGAAGCGAAATTCCTTCGTCTACATCTTTAAAATCGTGCAAGTGAGCAACGACGCAACTCTATATCGAACAATTATAACAATTATAACATTTAACACATTTTGAACCTCTTCTTTTTCTCTATATGATCAGATTATAATCATCGCACTCATTGCAATGTCCGTCTTCTTCCGTGTCAAAATGAAACGCGACACGACGCAGGATGGGGTCATCTTCTTAGGTGCCATGTTTCTTGGCCTGCTCACTCATCTGTTCAATGGGTTCGCCGAGCTTGCGATGACCATCGCGAAGCTCCCGACGTTCTACAAGCAAAGGGACCTCCTCTTCTACCCCTCGTGGGCCTACGCAATCCCCACCTGGGTGCTCAAGATTCCAGTGTCGTTTGTGGAATGCGCCGTCTGGATCGTCATGACTTACTATGTTATCGGCTTGGAGCCTGCATTTACAAGGTTAGATTGATTGATCAAAAGAACATTTTCAAGATCACTCTCTCTTCCATTGGATCCTCAATAGTTGGGAAAAAAAAATTTTCGATGCCTCAGGTTCCTCAAACACTACGTGCTGCTCGTCCTAATGAGTCAGCTGGCGTCTGGCCTGTTCCGTCTCCTTGCAGCAGTCGGGAGAGAAATGGTTGTTGCAGACACATTCGGTTCGTTCGCGCAACTTGTGATGATGGTGCTTGGTGGCTTCCTTCTAACCCGAGGTAGGCTCAAGTCCGATGAGCTTCAATTTTGATGATTACTATGGAGTTCATAGAACATCCTGATAACTGGAGATTGATTGATTCTCTAATTGCAGACAAAATCAAGAAAGCGTGGTTGTGGGGATACTGGTCCTCGCCTCTGATGTATGCGAACAATGCCGTCGCGGTGAACGAGTTTCTCGGGCCTCACTGGCGCAAGGTATGTAGTACTGATCTTCAGCTGAAGGAACACAATTTGTTCGACATATTTCTCTGAGCTGAAATGCAATGTATGAACAGATTTACGACGAGACCACCAACCAAACATTGGGGGAGGCAGTGCTGAGGATGCGCGGGATCTTTGTCAGCGCAACCTGGTACTGGATTGGTGTGGGTGCACTCGTCGGCTACGTCTGCGCGTTCAACATCCTCTTCGTCTTCTTCCTCGACTGGCTCGACCGTGAGTGTCAACAACCTCGACTTTCAGTAGCCTCTCTTGTGCAAATTGCTATACCAACTCTTTTGCTATCGTTACCTGCAGCGTTCGGCAAGGGCCAAGCAGTCGTGACCGAAGAGGAGCTGAGAGAGAAGCATGCCAACAGGACCGGAGAGAGTGTAGAACTGCCGCCTTCAGGGACCGACGCGACTAGGCAGACTGCAGCGGGTAGGGGTGGGGTCGACGCAGGGAGGAACGGGTCGGAGGAGGGAAGAGGGATGGCGCTGCCGTTCTCCCCTCTCTCGATCACCTTCGACAACGTCAGGTACTCCGTGGACATGCCACAGGAGATGAAAGACAAGGGGGTCGGGGAGGATCGGTTGGTGCTGCTGAAGGGCGTGAGCGGCGCTTTCAGGCCGGGGGTTCTTACAGCGCTGATGGGCGTCAGTGGTGCCGGCAAGACGACGCTCATGGACGTCCTGGCCGGAAGGAAGACCGGAGGTTACGTAGAGGGGGACATCCGCGTCTCCGGGTATCCTAAGGTGCAGGAGACCTTCGCTCGGATATCCGGATACTGTGAGCAGAGCGACATTCACTCCCCCCACATCACCGTCTACGAGTCCCTCCTCTTCTCCGCTTGGCTCCGTTTGCCCGGCGAAGTCGACTCTAAGCAACGAAAGGTGTGTGACCCCTAGCTAGTGCTGATGTTGTTTGAACATAGACTCATCCTCTATTATAACGGTTTGATTCAGATGTTCGTCGAGCAAGTGATGGAGCTGGTCGAGCTGACTCCGTTGAGAGGATCTATTGTCGGCCTGCCCGGCATAAACGGTCTCTCCACCGAGCAACGTAAGAGGCTCACAATTGCGGTCGAGCTCGTCTCCAACCCCTCGATCATATTCATGGACGAGCCGACCTCCGGACTCGACGCCAGAGCGGCCGCGATCGTGATGAGGGCGGTGAGGAACACCGTCGACACCGGAAGGACCGTCGTATGCACGATTCATCAGCCTAGCATCGACATCTTCGAGGCTTTTGACGAGGTTAGTAGTGTCTAGTCCAGAAAAAAGAAACATGGTCTCCTTGTATTAGTACAACTAGCAAACTAACGGTAGCTCTGCTCAACTCCAGCTCTTCCTCATGAAGCGTGGAGGTGAAGAGATATATGTAGGACCATTGGGAAGCAACTCTTGTCATTTGATCAAGTACTTCGAGGTGAGGCTGGAAGAAGAAGAAGAAAGTAGCTTCGATATTGATTTTTTTGGGGCTAATTCTAAAGGCACTCCACATTTTACTCCAGGACAGTCCATTACGACTGCCAACTTCGTTCACAGTTATCTTAATATTTAATTTTTTTTTAGAACTGTAAACAGTCCTATTTTATATTAGGACTGCCAACCAGTCCTAGAACGGGACTAGCTCCAAGTAAAACTTGGAGTACCTTTAGAATTAGCCTTTTTTTTTTTTCTTTCTTTTACATCAAATTAATGATATCTTGATCTTGACCAGGACATTCAAGGAGTTAGAAAAATCCCAGATGGCTATAACCCCGCGACATGGATGTTGGAAATCACTAGCCAGGCTCAGGAAGACTTGTTGGGTGTCAACTTCTGCGAGTTGTATCAGAACTCAGACCTATACAGGTTGGATAATTGGTCGACAATTCCCTCGCCATGAATCCTTGTAGAGTGCTCAAGCAGCTCAAGATTGTGCCGATGTACTAATGTCTAACGTTATATTTGCACAGGAGAAACAAGGCTTTGATCAGCGAGCTCGGCAGTCCGCCCCCGGGCACGAAGGACCTCTTCTTCCCCACCCAGTACTCCCAGTCCTTCTTCACGCAGTGCTTCGCTTGCCTGTGGAAACAGCACAAGTCGTACTGGCGCAACCCGTCGTACACCGCCACCAGGATCTTCTTCACCACCGTCATCGCCATCCTGTTTGGCACCATCTTCTTTAAGCTCGGCAAGAAAGTGTAAGCCGCCCACATCGAATCGAATTGCCAAACTTTTCTCGATACCGATTCTTCACAATAGGAGGCATTACCTGACACTTTCTTTTCCTTTTTTTTTGCAGGAACACGCAGCAAGATTTGCTCAATTCTCTCGGTTCCATGTATGCCGCAGTCCTCTTCATCGGCATCCAGAACGGCCAGACGGTGCAGCCCATCGTAGACGTCGAACGAACGGTGTTCTATCGTGAGAAGGCTGCCGGAATGTACTCAGCTCTGCCCTATGCATATGCTCAGGTATATAGGGATATTATCATCACAGTAGTCACTGCCTGCTTGGCAATTGTAGGGGTAGCTGTTATGAAGTGTTTTTTAGAGTACCAGTTATGAGGGGTCCGATTTTGGATAATTTTTAAGTAATGTCTTTTAAACTATAGTCAAATCCATGCTTGATAATACACTAACTAGCGGGTCTGAATTTTTTTTTTACACGAATAAATTTAATTAGGGCAGGATATTAGTAGTTATAATTATATAATTTTTGTGATAATAGAAATGGAATAATCAAAACCCACCGCATTGATATGTTTATAAAATCATCTAAAATTACATTACACCAATTTTGGAGAGTTTTCGAGCCCACCAAAATCAGTGTTTTCGCAAGAAAAATTAACAACCATAGGTTTTCATAAACGTTCAATTCAAAAACATCCAAGAACCGGTAAAAACACCGTTACCAGACACACTGCAAAAACACCGTTTTCATAAACGTTCAGTTCAAAAACATCCAAGAACCGGTAAAACACCGTTACCAAGCACACCCGTGCTCTTTTCTTCTGACTCGAGTCGATTCTAAACTGGCATTCCTTTAAATTGCTGCAGGCATTGATCGAGGTTCCGCACGTCTTCCTCCAGACTCTCATCTACGGGTGCATCGTCTACAGCCTCATCGGGTTCGAGTGGAAGTTGGTCAAGTTCTTCTGGTACATCTTCATCATGTTCTTCACCTTCCTCTACTTCACATTCTACGGCATGATGGCCGTCGCCATGACGCCCAACAGCGACATCGCCGCCATCGTCTCCTCCGCGTTCTACGCGATCTGGAACGTCTTCGCCGGCTATCTCGTTCCCCGACCCGTAAGTTCTTCCGCTGGCGCTACTATACTAGTTTAAGTTTCTGAACTTGAATTATGTGATCTTCTTTTTCAGAGGATTCCCATATGGTGGAGATGGTACTGCTGGGCGTGTCCGATCGCCTGGACCTTGTACGGGCTGACGGCGTCGCAGTTCGGAGATTACACAAATGTCGTCGTGGACTCGGAGGGGCAGCAGACGGTGCAGCAGTTCTTGAGGTCCTTCTTCGGGTTCCGGCACGACGTCATGGGGATGATAGCTTGCGCGCTGGTGGGGTTCGCCCTGCTCTTCGCCTTCGTGTTCGCCTTTGCCATCAAGGTGCTCAACTTCCAGAAGAGATAGCTGCATGATCTCGCACAAATGAGTTTTCCTTTGTTGATTGATTGATTGTGTATTCGTTGTTATGAAAAAGTTTGACAAATAGTTGATTGTGTACAGAATGTAATAGAGAGGTATTGTTTTTTTTTTTTTTTTTGATTACAAACCAAAGAATATATTACTGAACTGGAAAAGTCACAGAACTCATGTCTAAAAGAACATGATGTTCAATACATGATGGCATCTCTGTGAAAAGAGATGTTGAATTAGAAACATGAAAAAGAAGAGCATTAGATGCTAATAGATGAGAACATTGATTAGCATTTCTGTAAATGAAATGGAATGACAGATGGAATATAGAATGTACAGCCTTCCTTGCATCTTCAATTGTATGTCGAACTTGCCAAAGCGGAAGAGTGTCAGGTTGGTTGATTGAATCTATCAATTGTTTACAGTCCCCTTCGATGATAACATCACCCAAATTGTAATTGTTGCAGATATCAAGAGCCAAGTTTATACCCAAAGCTTCAGCTTCAAGAGGAGAGCCTCCATCCTTTGTAGTTGTAGTAGCTGCCTGGAAAATTCCATTTGAATCTCTTAGAATTGCTCCTGCCGCCATCTTGCCATCTAGAAAAGCTCCATCAAAATTGATTTTCCAGCAATGAGGTTCTGGTGGACGCCATCGATCATTGCAACAGAGTGAAACCTGTGAAGATGGAATATCTGAACTGGAAAGATCAAGTTGTCCAAATTTTTCCTTCATGTACATAGCCTCCTCATAGATCCTTTTACTTGAAAATTTGTAGTTGTTGAAGATAGCCTTGTTCCTGAATTTCCAGATGAACCATAGATGATAGAACAAGGAAGCAATTATGTTTGAATCTCCCTCCTTTAGGATATCAGTAATGATAGATGAAAGGGAAGAAGTAGCATGGAGCCTTGGGAAAACATCTTGATTATGTATCCAGGAGGAACCTGTAATAGAACAATGCAATAATAAATGGTTAGTAGTTTCTATTTGTACCTTGCAGAGAGGACAGATATCCTCGATATGATGCACTCTTTTGTGGATATTCTCATTTGTAGGTAGGGAATTGGTTAAGGCTCTCCACACAAACAGCACCACCTTAGGACTGATTTTGGATAGAGACCAAAGTTTTCTCCATTCATGAAAAGCTTGAGAATCAGAATTATGAAGAGAAGGATGCAACTTGCCATGGATAACCCTGTAAGCTGACTTAGTAGATAATTCCCCATTACTGGTATGAATCCAGATTAATTTGTCATCAGAGCAATTGACAGAAAGTGGAATATGCAGTATGGCATTAGCTTCTTCAGGTGGGAAAAGCATATGAATGAGATTTGTTTTCCAGGAAACAGGATTCTTACTAATCAAATCACAAACTTTCATAACCCAGTTGGAACTGTGATTGAACCCATACACTCTGAAGCCTGGGAGTGATGGAACCCATGGATCATTCCATATATTAATGTTTTGGCCATCACCTACAGACCAGAAAACATTATTGTGTAGGAATTCTCTACTGCAAAGAAGGCTAGTCCAGATAATTGAAGAATGAGAAGGTGGGGTTGCTGTCCAAAATGAATTGGAATGTAGATACTTGTTGGTAAGAATAGTAGCCCAAACTGAGTTAGGTGAAGTAAGATACCTCCATGTAAGTTTTAAAACTAATGCAAGATTAGAGATATATGGATCCCTAATCCCAAGACCTCCATGATATTTAGGAAGAGTGAATTTTTCCCAAGCTGTATAGTGAATCTTTCTTTTTTCAGTAGAGGACCACCAAAAGTTGCATTGATGCTGGGACAATATCTTTGTCACCTTCTTTGGGACATGATATGCAGACAAATAGAAAGTAGGCAGGGAAGAAAGAGTTGATTTAATAAGAGTAGTTCTTCCTGCATGAGATAAGCATTTCCCCTTCCAACCATGTAATTTCGACTGACTTGAGCTCAGCAAGTCAGTGAAAGTGCTCTGTATTTTCTTGGATTTGAGCAGCAAATGACCAAGATATCTGTCATTAGGTTTCATCAACTGTACCCCCAACAGATGAATATAAAGTTCCCTCATAACAGGGTCAGTCTTCTTTGTGAGAAATAGGGAAGATTTATCAAAGTTTATACGCTGACCAGACCAAGATTCAAATGTTTTGAGGATGACTTTCACTTGAGTGAAATTATGAAGAGAACAAGTACCAAAAATCAATAAATCATCAGCAAAAGCCAATAGAGAATAAGTATGATGAAAATTTCGAAATTTAAAGCCATCATAAAGAGAATTCCTGACCATAGATTGAACTAAAGTGTTGAGAATTTCAATACATAATATGAATAAGAATGGAGACAAGGGGCACCCCTGTCTTAAGCCTCGACCAGGGACAAATGAGGTAGATGGCTC
Source organism: Iris pallida (assembly GCA_029216955.1). Lineage (NCBI taxonomy): Eukaryota > Viridiplantae > Streptophyta > Magnoliopsida > Asparagales > Iridaceae > Iris > Iris pallida. The sequence continues at coordinate 21,652,578 of JANAVB010005597.1, read as the reverse complement.
ACCATTAATAAGAATTGCAAAGGATGAAGTAGTAACACATTGCATTATCAAATCATGAGATTTTCCTTTGATTCCCACCCCTTGTAAAGCTTGACTTATAATACCCCAATCCAATCTATCATAGGCTTTAGACATGTCCACTTTGAAAGCAAAGGAACTGTTAGAAGGAGACAATTTTGAAATAGAATGGAAGAGTTCTTGAGCAATGACAATGTTATCACCTATGAATCTACCAGGAACAAAAGCATTCTGAAATGGACTGATCAATTTATTCATAATAGGTCTTAGTCGAGTGGCAAGAAGTTTCGAAATAACTTTGTAGAGGACATTACAAAGGGCAATTGGTCTGTAATCAGCTGGTCGAGAAGGATTAAGGACTTTAGGAATGAGGGCAATGTATGTATGATTGAGATTTAAAGGCATTGATCCAGAGATGAAAAAAGATTGAATAAAGGAGATAACCTGAGGACCAATATATTCCCAACATTTGTGATAGAAGACTAGTGGATACCCATCTGGACCAGGGGACGTATAGGGTCTCATACTCATGGCAGTAGCTTTAATCTCTTCAGCTTGTGGTAGAACACTCAAGAGTTTATTTTCCATATCTGCAATTAGAGGTAGGTCTGATAAAATATGCTCTGGCACACAACTAGTATTCACTGCTGCAAATAATGATCTGAAATGGGAGACAAATGTAGCTGCAATCTCAGAGTGATCGGAGACTTGGATACCACTATCATTGACAATGCTATGAATTGAATTTCTCTGTTTCCTGGTAGTAGCTGACATGTGAAAAAAATGAGTATTCCTATCACCTTCTTTCAACCAAGATATACTCGATCTTTGTTTCCAATATAACTCTTTTTAGAGATGTAGTTTGTTGAGGAGAATTTGAATATTCCTCTCTTCCGCATAACTCTGTACAGTAGGAAAAGAGTTTTGCAATTGTAATAAATTCCTCTCTTGATGTTTGATCTCTTGATCAAAGTTGCAACTTTTCCTTTTTCCCCAGAATTGAAGTTTGGGAAGCAATGACTTCAATTTGTCCTGGAGGTCAGTAGATGTTTGCTGATTCCATGTTTCAGAAATGAAGTTATTGAATCCTGGTTCAACAGTCCAAGAGGCTTCAAAACGAGGCATAAAAAATTTTCTCCTGTGGACTACCTTCAGTAATAGTAATATAGGATTATGATCACTGTTTAAACATGGTAGATGCAATAAACCAGCTTGAGGGTGTTGTGAAAGCCATTGAGAGTCAACCATTGCACGATCTAGACGTTCAGCCACATACTGAAAAGGTCTTCGTCTGTTGTTCCAAGTAAAAGCTGGGCCATAGAAACCAATATCCATTGCTGCAACTGAATTGTACCATTCAATGAAGTCTTTGTGATGATGATAGTTAAATCGGGAACCTCCAATCTTTTCCTCTGGAGATAAAATGCCATTGCAATCTCCAATACATATCCATGGGTCAGATAATGAGATAAATGAGCTCTGAAAATGATTCCAAAATGAATAGCGTTGGGATATGTCAGGAGGACCATAGGTACAGAATAAATTCCAAGACTGGGCATAACCTGGATAGACCAAAGAGGATTGTATACAATTTGGAGATGAGGAAACAATAGTAATGTTTACAGATGTGTCCCAACAAAGCAGAAGTCCTCCAGACATGCCAATTGAAGACACAGATGTGAAATTAACGAACCCCAAGGACAGAGCCAATGAAGATGCTACGGTTGACGAACATCTAGTTTCTGAGAGGAATAATATTTTAGGTCTAGATGCACGGAGAAATGATTTGAGTGTACGAATTGTAGGGTCATTTCTCAAACCCCTACAATTCCATGATAGGATCATATTTGAGGAGGCTGTTGAAGGCCAGCCGCGCCTATAGCATCATCCAAAGCAAGGATAAGTTTTTTCTTTGGTCTATCATTCTTAGTATCAGATACAAGGTCCTGACATGAAGATCTGTTTCTTTTGACAGAGGAATTAGTGACTGTATTAGGAGGAAGGACTGCATTAGTAGATGAAAGAGGATGTTGATTCAGACAGTGAGGGTTAAAGGAAGCCAGTAGAGATGTAAATGAAGGGGTAACAGAGGAAGGTGTATTAGTGTTTACAGATGGAGACACTGATGTAGTTATAACAGAGGAAGAGTATATAGGGGAAGCTGATGAAGATAGTGTAGTGGAAAGAGATGGAGATGAAGGTAATGATATGGTAACAGACGAAGATGATTTAGTGGTAAACGAAGTAAGAGCAGAAGAATGTGATCTAGTGATAACAGATGAAGAGGATGATATATTAGATGATGATGATATATTAGAAGATGATATAGATATATGAGTTGAAGGATGAGTGTGATTAATGTATGAAGTAACAGGTGTAGTGGGTTTGATGGAATAAGATGGGTTTGTTGAATGAGATGCAGGATGTAATTGAATGGTGGGAATAAGATGAGATTCTGATGAAGATGTGTTATCTGAAGGAGGCATAGGCTTCATATAATTTGATGTGTTCTTTTCTGGTAATGGATGAGCCAATACATGATCTATTTTCTTAGGAGGAGGTAAATCAACAGCAAGGTCAACAATAAGGCCCTGTTTTTCAGTTGTGAAAGGAAGTAGTGGAGGAATAATAAGTATCCCTGTAACTGACACATCCATGAAAGGTGGAGGAGTGGAAGATAACTGAATCAGGTCTTTTTCTGGTGGAAAATTAACTGATTTAGTGATTGTAACCGGAGTAACAGCCGATGATGGAGGTGGAGTGGGTTGATCAATAACCATAGTAGTAACTGGATGAGAGGGAGATGGGGGGATATGAGAGGTACTTGCGGAATAGTCACCAGTGACAGGAGAGTTCTGTATTGGAGCAGAAATGGGAGAAGGATGTTGATTTGATGTGACATTGGCTTGAGATTTAGATTTAAATCTATCAGCATGAGTAACACATATAGATAGATCGAGACGTTTATCAAGAAGAGTTTGAAAGTGAATCTTTTGATCAGTAGACCAGTCATCTCTAATCATGGAGGAATACTCTTTGTGGAGACAACATTTTTTGACACTATGTCCAAGACATCCACAAAATTGACAGAACTTAGGAAGTCGTTCGTATTTCAAGAGAACAGTACACTCCTGTAGATTCCCCATAACAACTTTCAGACTTCTTAACAAAGGCTTTGTGATATCAATGGTAATCTTTATCCTAGCAAATAGAATCCACTTACAAGCCTCTTCTATTGAAGGAGGATGGATTGTTCCAATTCGAGAAGCCAGTGATGATATGTAATCAATAGTAAGAAGATTAACAGGAACACCATGTAATTGCACCCAGAAATCACTGGATTGAAATTTATACTCACATGGAGGTTTATTGGGGAGACACCTTTCAATGATGAGCATATGATGATTGAATTTCCATGGCCCATTGGAAAAAACAAACTCCAAATCCTTCTGTGTACTGAACTTTGCTGAGAACGATCCTTCATAATATTCAGAAACTTTGACAGGACTCTTACACTTCCAGATTTTGGGAATGGTGGTGGTGATGATATGGACTGGGTAAGTCTTTGTGGACATGATCTTGAAGAATAAGTATAACTGCCAACCTGCTTGAGGATTGGATGAAGAATCTTTGGATGAATAATCTGGATCATTGGTAGTTGAGGAGAGCAAAGAGGACAGCTTCTTCAAGACTTCATCATATGTGGAGGAAGGGTTAAGAGACGTATTGTTCTCGTTATTCCTTCTTGTTAGGCTCTTTTGTATATCATCAGTAACAATGACTTGGAGTTTATGTCACCTTTTTTTTATCAACTTATGGATTGAATTTCTTCGAGGAAATGAAGTTTATATGCAACTTGTTGGGTTTGGGTTTCCTTTCTATACAGAGAACACATTGGAGTACTGAAGAAATACGTCCAAAAATAGGCCATGATCTTTTTTGACCATATATATGATAATCCTATATAAGATTGGATTTGACCATATATATGGTAATCCTACATATATGGTAATCTTAGGATTTGATTATATGTGGTAATTCTACATAGGATTGTATTTTTTAGCCTACATAGGATTGGATTTCTATGCTATATAAATTGGCCACGTAAATCATTGTCTTTGTGGTTGTAAATTTTCTCTGAGTTTCTTGGATTTATTTTTGCTGTGTCACAACAAGTACAACGAGCGAAAAAACTTGAAAAGTCGAAGGCGAGTGACAGGGCTCGATTTGAGTCAGTTTCGGAGTTGTTCTAAGTTGTATCAGGGATAGTGGCATACCTGCAGTATATTGTCGGTGTCATGCTCCGATTTTGTATGACCGAAAAGTCGTCACTGGACATGATGTCGTACAAGTTTAAATTAGGCTTGCACAAGACATCAACGAGCTATTGAGCAAAATAGACTAAATTAAGACTAAGCCATCAAAAATTAAGACATAAAATCAAATAACAACAACGATACGAGAACATAATTCTTTTATTCATAACTTGCAGCGTATATAAATATATTTTTTATTACAACCCACACACGCCTACACGTCCTTACGGTTGGGAACACGAAAGTTGTCGGCATCGTTTGGTGTCCGTGCTGCTTCCCACATGAACTATAAGCGCTAGACAAACGATACAAAAGTTTCAATACCCAACTTTTTTTTTGCGCTGCAATACCCGACTTGTGCATGCCAACTTGGATTACTACTTTTGAAACCGAAATAAATAATTACAATAACTTTGATCCATATATTATATTTTTTTTATACAAAGAAAATAATATGCCTTTAGGTCTCCAGCTTTCAAAGAATGAAAGACTTCTACAACTTTCAAAGTCCAACAAATTTTTTACCACCTATGACATTAGGGAATGCACTGATGAGTGACAAAACCACAATCACCTGAAAGCATACACTAAGTAATCATGTGAGAAAATATTTTTTTTAATAATGATAATTTTTCTATCTTTTATCCACTTCCTTTTTAAGTCTAATAAACATAATAAGTCATATTTTCTTCTTTTATTTATTCAAGCAACTATTTCATAAACAATATCTATTTTTCCTACCTTTAGCAAGCACAATATTACACTTAAACTATATTTGTTAAGATAATGGCATTTCCGGTTTAGAAAATGTTAGTGGCTGATAACAAGGAACATGTCGCACTATTAGTTGAAAACTCGTGACTTGACGAAGATCACGCGAGAATTCGTGAGTTGAAGGAGAAGGTGTGAGAAATTACGAGTACGAGTTGGAGGGCATATATGTAAATCACTCAGAAATTAGGGTTCAAGAACCCAGAACCAGAGGGCGGCATTGTCTCGTGGTCGATATGGCCGTTGTCGACTGATTAGTGGTCAACTTGAGTGCCCTTAATTTCGGCGGAGCCCCAACATTGAAGTTGTCGAGCTCGAGATGGCTGAAAATCAGAGCTCGGAGTGCGGCATGCGGGCGAAGGTTTGGAGCGTATGCGCAATAGATCTAAACTAGCGGCGGCCGAACACGAGTGTCTCTTGTAGTTATCGGCAAAGTCCTAAGAGCCATAACTAGATGGCGGAAGATCGGTAAAACGAGCCACGTTCGTATATTATATCTTACTAGTAAATGAACGTATAATAAGAATATTATTCAATTTTAGTTAAAATATATATTCTAACTCATGTGGTTAAAGTGTGAGATATTTTTCTTGTTTGGTTAAGTTTGATTCCTTATAGTGACAAATTTAAAAAAAATTCACAAATTTTTCAATAATTTAATTTTTTTAAATAAAATGGAGCGTAATATAATTACGACTTAGATGGCTCAAAAATAAGCCGTTTTGAAGCTGATATTTATAAGAAATGATGGAAGCTAGAGGTAGTGTGCTGTGTGTCTTATTATTCCATGCATTTATAATAGTATGGGCTATGATGAGAGAATGAATATCTATGTAGGTTGCGTGCCTATATTATCTTAAGCGACGGGAGGAGGTGTTCTTGATTTTTCGTTTTACCAATAGAGTTGTCGTTATATGTTGTGTTTTAGCTACATATATTTGGTTTCGGAACACTATGCAAACAGTGTTTAGACTTTTTGTAATGTCCCTGAGCCCAAATGCAAATTTCTATTTCTGCTATCATTGCCTCTTTCTCCGGATTACTAATTGCAAGGAGGAGCGAGGATTATAGAGTAGGATTACTTAGCTAATAGTTACTACAAGGTTCTAAAAATTTGTGCCAAAAATTTGGCAGTCTTTTTTGTAAATATGATAATTTGGCAGAATTTTTTTTTTGTAAATTTATGCCAAAATTTTGGTAATATTTACTTATTGATAATTTTTTACCAAATACAATTGCTTCCATATGTTCCAAAAGATATGCTATTACTAGGAAGCAAGAATTTGAAAATGGAAAGCATCATGCAAGACAAGGAGAGTATGGGCTTTGATAAGCCACTTGAGGAGTGAACATGTAACCTGGCCATACGTTTTCTTTAAACCAGACTGTAAGATTTGAAGTTCTTCTTGTAGGTTCCATGAACATAAACTACGAAAAGAGAGAATTTATAACAGAAGACAAAGAGAGTATGAGCTTTGATAAGTTCTTAGAATGTACTAAACTTGAGTGGCTCTTATGGTTATCAAGGAGAGGTGTTAGATCTGAGTGTCGGAAGATCCCTGGATTGAATCAGAGGAACATATTATTCTTTTTATTTATTTGGTGAGAGTTGTTTCCTTCTTTCACTTAAAAAAATTGCATACTTTTTTGGGCTTGCACTGGGCTATAGCCCAGTGTATAGCCTAATGCAGAATTAGGCCTCGTTTGGTTCACGAAAAGGAAATGCATTTCCTTGTAGTTTTCATGGACATGGAAAAGTAGGATTCCTGTCACATTTTTTTTTCGTTGTTTGGTTGGTGCAGGAAAGAAAAACAAAAATATAACAATGTTTCAATAATATCCTTACCTTTTAACATAAAAATAACATTATGAAAAATAACATTAATGGTAAAATAAGCAATAACACATAGTTACTTTTGTCATAATTTTTGTAATAAATGTTAGAAAATGAGGAGGAAAAATCAATCCCATGTGTCATAAGTGGGACTATATTCTCTCCAATTTGTCTCCTTGTCAGAAAATTAATTTTCAAATTTGTGGCTACCAAACAAAAAAAATGAATAACTTTTCTTTTCTGATTTCTTAAATCTGCGAACCAAACGAGGCCTTAATGTACCTCCGATCCGCCCCTGGCTTATTGGATAGGTTTGTATTTTGTGTAACCCCTCTATTATGTTCACCATATGTAGTACTGTACAAACGTCGAGGTTGTACAAATGTTCTTTTATGTCTGAGCTCTCTAGCCTAGTAGTATTAAAGCGGACACTCGGAGGAACCGGCAAGGTTGAGTCCCCCAATTGTGTGTGTGCGCGAGATTTCAAAAAAAAAATACAAACGTTCTTTTATGTTCTCTCTGTCTCTGAAGCTGGATAGCGCTGTATTTTTTATTCTTGTGTAGAACTAATTTAGCTATATACGTTAGGAACATAAAATTAGCTCTGTACAAATATTCTTTTATTTTCTATAAATGCTCTGTTGACTGTCAAGAGTGATTTATATTATTATTTTTTAGTTTTTTTTTTTTTTGTGTTTTTTTTCATCTTTCTTTATTTTTTCTCCCATATTTACACGTTCACCAAATAAGAAAAATATAATTTTGTACATAATTTAATTATTGGGATTTGCTTACCAAAAATATAGAATTTTCGGATAATGTTATTCGTAGCTCCAAATTGTCCATCCAAGCTATCATTCGTTACGTGACAGCTGACGTGACATCTAACATGTCAGCTGATACGACAAATTCAAACCCAAAAGATTAATTATCCAAAAAATTTAGTATTAGTATTAATTTTAATTTTAATGTATGTCACGACCCGATCCCAATAATCTAGGTCTAGTCAGATCATGTCCAGCCTGCACCGTTGTTGAGACGGCGGCAGTAAGCTGTTCAGTAGCAGGTAACCATACAACAACACTATCTTTGTCACAACTCAAATTCGAAAATAAACTTTATTTAAACTAAATTTAAATACAAATGAAAATTGTTCTGAAAAGAAATACAGAATTTTAAAACAATTGAACAATGCAGAAAGGAAATCTATCTAGCAGCTGGGTCATCGGCCTCAGTTCCATCGTCCTCCTGCGGGGACTCTGGCAGTACAACTGGAAACAACACAGGATCATAATAGCTGTTGTAACACAGCTCAGCATCCTCAACATCGCCTAAAAATATATCTCCAGTCAGGAGGGAGCAAAGTACAATTCATGCTAATTTTTAAACAGTTAAATAAGTAATAGAATCATGCAGTTCTAAACAGTTTTAAAACAGGAACAGTTTGTTACAGTATAAAACAGTGATTTGAACAGGTAATGACATATGACCGGCTTGGGTTTGTTACAGGAGGGATAATGGGTTTTGTTACAGTAGCGGTCATAATCATTACGCTATTTTCCAGTCCCCAGTAGTTACAGTACAGTACTCTCGGAGAGAGTTTCGTGTTTGAGTCGTGGTTTAGACATGCAGTAAAGCGATTAAATAAATAACTGTAAACTAACATAAACTATACTTGCCTCAGGAAAATGACTGGAGAGGTGGACGACTCCGAGACGGAAAGTTTAGAGTTGTCCTCGAATTTCTACATTCGAGAGATAAACTCAGAGATTAGGTTTACCAGCCTTAGCTACGCTAGTTGAAATCTCTATTAGCGTCCTAGTCAAATTTTAGTTATTTAATTAACAAAACACGAAAAAGCACGATTATTAAGTGCGTTGATTTAATACGAGGGAAAACGATTATTTAACTTTTGATTTCGGGGAAAACTCGTCGTTGCCAGATTATTTATGAAAACTTGGTAATTTTTTATAAATATAAATATAAAGCTAATTTTCTTATTTTAGTGAGAAAACACGTAATTTTTAATTATTAACAAACTTGTCAATTTTAGGTGAGAAAATTAATTAATTAATTTTTATACGAAAAATACTTTTTAATCATTTTAATCGTTAAATAATAAAACACGAAAAACCATAAAAGGACAAGAAAACTAAGCTATTACAGTCACAGACCAGCCAGCTGGGCTTATGCCCATTACAATTTATTTACATAAATTGAAATAAGATAACTGTCGTTAGTCCTAAACTGAAATAGAAATTAAATAAAAAACAGAAAATAAATAATAAAAATAAGGATAAATAGTAAGTCTCAGATAATGGTCTGATCCTCATCTGGCTAATTGCCTCAACGTCCGGACGGGGCCGGTATCGTTTGCACTTAGCCGGGTCCATTGACCGATACGGTCGTCACCCAAAAATCAAATATCGACTAAATTCCGAAAATTATTTTAAATTTATTTTGAAAATAATTCAGGATTTACAGAAAAATCGGACAGCATCTCCTCTGTTTTTAGTCAACCCAAAAACTGGGAAAATTGCGCCGATAATTCCTGCAAGTCCCAAACCAGGGAAAAACCCGCATTTTATATATATATATAATATCCACAGCCAATCCACAGCATAATCGGGCGACCCGAAATAATTTCGGAAGTCCGATTCCAATTCTACAAATCACAGAACGTTCTCGAAAAATTTCGGAGAACTAAAACACACCAAAAACCATTCCCGAAATATTTTGGGAATCCAAAATAACTCACAGGACTTTTCCGAAAGTCCCGAAAAATTACGACGGCGCTAAAACCGAATTCTCAAAGGGAATCGGGGACCATTTCATCATCGACAATAATAATAAAATAGCGGGACAGTGGGTTATACCTCGGATTGCTCGACTAGAGCTCTCAGATGAATATTAAAGAAAAAGAGCTCCGACAGCGTAGTAATCCCCAGGTCAGTGCTGAAAACCAGCAACGTTGACGACGAACGCCGAAGAACTCAGAACTAGGCACGGCCAGGGAACAGCAAGGGAAAATGAACTCGGACAGATCCGTGGCAGGGGATCAGCCAGAGGGGATCGCCGTGACAGAGAACAACGGCTAGGGCACAGGCGACAGGGGCGCAGAGGGGCGCGCCGGAGTCGGGGCTTGGCCGCGGGGAGAGGGCCGACAGGATGCTGTTGACGGGGTATGGCCGCACGGGGGCTTGGGCCAGGGAGCTCGCGAGGGGGTCGGCGCTTGGCCGCGAACGCGCTGGTCGGCGTGGTCGGCCGAGCCCGGCGCGGACAGGGGGTCGCGCGGATCGGAGGAGACGCGGGTTGGCGCGAACCCGCGGGGTGGTCGCGTGCGCCGGAGAGCCGACGGGAAGGGGCGCGCGGGGGTGTGCTCGGGCGGACACTGCCGCGAGGGGGCGGCGACGGGGCGTTCGTGGGCTGGCCGGAGGGAGCGGCCGAGAACGGGCGGGGGTTTGGGAAGATGGGGTGAAGAAGGGGTTTGGATGTGAGTCTTCCAGAGAGAGAGAGAGAGAGGTTGAGAGTATTTGCTTTTCTGTGAAGGGAGAGATGAGGAAGAGAGTAGTTATGTTCCTCTTCTGAGAGTTGTTCGTGTGTGAAGCAGAGGAGTGGGGAATGATGGAAATTATTAAGGGGAGGAGTGGGGTGGCGTGTGTGGTAGAGAGTGGTTCGAGGGAGAAAATAAGGGGAAGTTGGAGACTAAGCTGTGGGGTTAGGCCAACTCGGGAGTGCTGGTCCTACGGGACCAGCCAAAGCTAATTTTTTTTTAATAAATAAATAAACCAGGTCAACAAATCAGTTTTAAAAGAATGGAGTTGGGTTTGGCTCAGGCCTGGGTCTGGTTTCGGACTCGGGTCTGGGTCTGAAATCCAAAAGTCCATGTTGTAAATTATTTTCGAAATCATTTTCATCCAAAAATATTTAATAATAATACTAATAATAATTTTACTAATAATAATAAAAATAAAACACTACTATTAATTAATTATACAAGATATGGGTTTAACAATCTTTCCTTCTTAGAAAATTTCGTCCTCGAAATTAAAGTAAGGTTAGGGATTACCTCAAGTCTCAAACAGGTACGGGTACTGCTCCCGCATCTGGTCTTCTCGCTCCCAGGTCGACTCGTCTGGTGAGTTGTGCCGCCACATCACTCTGACTATTGGCGTCACGGTGTTCCTGGTCCTCTTCTCGCCTCGGTCCAAAATTGCCACTGGTTTCTCCGACATTGTGAGGCTGGGTCCAATCTCCAGCTCTGAATGGTCCAAGATATGGCTCGGGTCCGGGATGTAGCGTCTCAGCTGCGAGACGTGGAAGACGTTGTGGACGCCTTCGAGACTTGGGGGTAGAGCCACCCGATAAGCCACTTCTCCAATCCTGTTAAGTATTTCAAATGGACCAATATACCTGGGGCTCAACTTTCCTGCTCTGCTTAAGCGAATTGTTCCTCTGGTAGGCGAGATCTTCATAAATACACTGTCGCCTGCTTCAAACTCCAAAGGCCGTCTGCTGCAATCGGCCTAATGCTTCTGCCTGTCTTGGGCTATCCGGAGCTTGTCTCTGATCATTCTCACCTTCTCTGCAGCTTCGGTCACCATCTCAGGTCCAAGCAACACTCGTTCTCCGACGTCATCCCAGGCAAGAGGGGTGCGGCAACGACGTCCATAGAGTGCCTCGAACGGTGTCATCCCGATGCTAGCTTGGTAGCTATTGTTGTAAGAGAACTCTACCAAGTGCAAATGGTCTTCCCAAGACCCTCCAAATTCCAGGACGCAGGATCTCAGCATATCTTCTAGCGTCTGGATGGTTCTCTCCGATTGCCCGTCAGTCTGAGGGTGGTAGGCGGTGCTGAACTTCAGTTGAGTTCCCAGGCTGTCATGCAAACTCTTCCAAAAGTGAGATGTAAATCTAGTATCTCTGTCAGATACGATACTTATCGAAATTCCATGAATCCGGTAGATGTGCCGCATGTACAGTGCTGCCAACTTCTCGGTGGATAAACCAACCTTGAAGGGGATAAAGTGAGCTGACTTCGTCAGTCGGTCCACTATAACCCAGATGGCATCCTTCCCTCCTTGGGATCGAGGCAGTCCCGATACAAAATCCATCGTTATGTGCTCCCATTTCCACTCCGGAATGTCGAGCGGCTGCAATAATCCTGCTGGTCTCTGCCTGCTGGCTTTAAATTGCTGACAAATTAAACATCTAGCCGCATACCTGGATACGTCCTTCTTCCTCCCGTACCACCATACTATAGTCCGCATATCCCGGTACATTTGTTGGCTCCAGGGTGTATGGAATACTGCGACTGGTGCGCTTCTTGCATCAGCTCGTTCCTCAGTTCGCCAGTTGGTACGCACAGCCTCGTACCATTCTTCAATGCTCCGTCGCTGGCGATTGAAAATCCTTCAAGTGTTCCTGCCAGCACTTGGTCTCTGAGTTTGCAAAGCGTCTCGTCTTGGAATTATGTCTCCTTGATCCTGTCCATAAGACTCGAACGCACTTGCAACTGCATCAATGATGATTCAGCTCCTGGTATGATGGCTTCTCTTCCAAGTTTCTTTATTTCCTCCTCGGGTAGTACAACTTCCAATCCAAGCTTCTCCATATCCTCCAGCAAATGGCGCTCCTTGGTCAAGAACATCGCCATTGGGTATCGACTAAGTGCATCTGCAACAACATTAGCCTTACCCGGATGGTACTGCAGGTTGATATCAAAATCCTCCATTAGCTCCAGCCATCGTCTTTGTCTCATGTTCAGCTCCTTCTGAGTGAAAACATATTTCAGACTTTTGTGGTCCGTAAATATTTCCACTCTCTCTCCATACAGGTAGTGCTTCCATAGCTTCAAAGCAAATATCACTGCTGCAAGCTCCAAGTCATGTGTGGGGTAGTTCTTCTCATAAGTCCGCAATTGTCTAGATGCATAGGCAATCACTTTCCCGTGTTGTTGAAGAACGCAACCCAGTCCTTTTCCGGAAGCGTCACTATAGATTGAGAAACCGCCAGTACCTGCGGGTAGCACAAGTATCGGCGCAGTTGTGAGCCTCTTCTTCAGTTCCTCAAAAGCTGACTGGCATGCTTCAGACCATATGAACTCCTCGTTCTTCCTGGTAAGCTTCGTCATTGGCTCCGCAATCTTGGAGAAATCCTTCACGAACTTCCGGTAGTAGCCAGCTAGTCCCAAAAAGCTCCTGATTTCTGCAACCGAGCTTGGTGCAGTCCACTTCTCAATAGCAGCTATCTTCTTAGGATCCACCGAAATTCCTTTTCCTGTGACAACATGGCCCAAAAATTCCACCTTGTCTAAAAAGAATTCACATTTGGATAGCTTACCATAGAGCTTCTCCTTCCTCAAGGTACTCAGCACTTTCCTCAAGTGCTCTTCATGCTCTTCCTCCGTCTTCGAGTAGATCAGTATGTCGTCGATAAAGACAACAACAAACTGATCCAGATATTCATGGAAAACCTTGTTCATGAGGTTCATGAATACCGCAGGAGCATTTGTCAGTCCAAACGGCATGACCAAGAATTCAAATTGTCCATACTTGGTGTTGAACGCCGTCTTGGGAATATCCTCCTTCCTGACCTTGATTTGATGGTAGCCTGATCTGAGATCTATCTTTGAAAATACCTTGGCTCCGCTCAGTTGATCAAACAGGTCGTCGATCCGGGGCAGGGGGTACTTGTTCTTGATGGTGATGTTGTTCAGCGCCCGGTAGTCAATGCACATCCGCACAGTTCCATCATTCTTGGGCACGAACAAAACTGGTGCTCCCCAGGGTGAAGCTCCGTCTCTGATAAATCCTTGCGACTTCAGCTCGTCGATCTGATCCTTCATCTCCTTAGCCTCCTTTGGGTTGACTCTGTAGCATCCCCGAGAAATAGGGGAAGAGCCAGGTACTAGATCGATGTTGAATTCCACATCTCGATCTGGCGGCAATCCTGGAAGACTATCTGGAAAGACGTCCATAAATTCCGCAATGATAGGGTGAGGAGGCCCGGGTTCTTCGGTGATAGAGGAGTAGGAAATACTCTTCATATCTTCCGAAGCCCGAGAGATTACAAACTCCGGTTCTCCTGGTGGGCTGAAGATTACACATCCTCGGTGACAATTTATCAGCGCATGTTGTTCACTCAACCAGTCCATCCCTAGGACTACATCATAGTTGGGCAGGGGCATCACTAGTAAAGGTGTTGAGAACTGATGGCCAGAGATGGTTATGGGACAATTACAAGCCTCAGTGATGGGTATAGGTCCACCACCGGCCATAACCCTACTTATCACTTTGCTAAGTCCCGAATCTATGTGGTGTGCAGATATAAACTTGGATGATATGAAACTATATGATGCACCCGAATCAAATAATGCTAGAGCAGGATGTGAAAACACATAAATGGAACCTGTGATGACATCTGTGGTGGGTTCCTGCTCTGGCTCCTGCTCATCAGCTGCTAGGGCAAAAGCTCGTCCAGTCTTCTGCTGGTGCTGTCCAAACTGTTGTTGCTGAGTAGGTAGGGGAGCTCTCTACTGGTTGGTTCCTTACCGGTGGCCTGACATGGGGCAGTCCTTCACTTGGTGGGTGGCAGACCCACAGACTAGGCAGTGACCTAGCCTCTTCCTGCAGATATTCGACTGGTGCCCTGGCCTCTTGCAATAGTCGCAGACAGGGATCTGCTTCTGGTGTGCCCGGTCATTGGTCCTCGCCTGATGATGATGCTGCTGGTGGTGCGAGGGCCTGTTGTTGTTGGGCCTCTTCTGATTACCCTGGAAGTTGCTAGTTCCAGGGTACTCCCTCTTGGATCGAAAAGGCTGGCTCTTCTCCACATCTTGTGCTCGGATCAGGATTCTCGCATAGGTCTTAGCGCCACCTGCGATCACAGGGGTGCGAATCTCTTCTCGTAAGCCATACCTGAATCGCTCAGCACGATCCTTGGGGTCAGCTACCAGGTTCTGGGCAAAGCGGCTTAGTCGGCCGAACTCTGCTGCATACTCACTGACCGTCATGTTTTCCTGCTTCAAGTTCTGGAATTGCCTCTCCATTTTCGGCATCTCAGATGTCGGGAAGAACTTCCTGCGGAACAGCTTCTTGAAGGTGTCCCAGTCGAGCTGCTTGTCCTGGAGTCGGGGTTCATTCCGATACCAGGTGCTCGCCACATCTTGAAGTTGGAGTCCTACAGCTTCAGCCTTGAGGTCCTCCGGGAGTCGAGCGACGCTCAAGAGACGCTCCATATGGTCTAGCCATTCATCGGCGTAGATGATACCCTCGGTTCCTTTGAAAGGTCATGGGTCTTGCTTCTTAAAACTTTCTATATCTCCAACCTTCATGAAATAATACGCCTCTAATCAAAGAATGGCCTTTAAAGAAATATAATTAACTCCTGAATCATGCTTACCTTGGCAGGTCGTGGTCCTGATGAAGTGGTTCATTCTCTCTCGAGGGCAGCCATGGCCACGTTGTGGGCATTCTCCATGCCTTCTCTCATAATCGCGGTCTGCTCGCGATGGGCTTCATCTTGGGCAGCAGTCTGCTCTCTGTGGGCTTCTGCTTGAGCTCTCTGTGCTTCAAGCACTCCTCGTAGCATTCCCACTAGGTCAGTGGGATCCACGGGCACTGGTGGAGCAGCTGGTGCGGGCACTACCGCAGGGATCTGCGGCTCAGTCCGGGAAAGTGCCGGTTCTGCCGCTTGCGCCGTGGAAGCGTAAACGGGCCGGGGAGCTGGTGCAGCATGAGGACGGTCTGTCAGCTGCAAGGAAGGTAGGTCCCGACGTGCTTGAGAAGGGGTGTGATCAGTTGATGACACCTCATCGTCAGCAGGGCCGGATCGGGTAGTCTTTTCTTTGGCCATGAACTGGAAGGTTTAGGTACATACATAAGCAAGGTATCCTACCAGTCTATAATCAAACAAAAATATTTATGTACATAATTCGGTCCTATGTTGTGACAAATCAATGTTCTAGTGTTCTAATTGTTTCTAGGTATGTTTTCCTAAGTTGTTGTAGGACCTGCATGGGCCACCACTGAAAACATGTCACGACCCGATCCCAATAATCTGGGTCTAGTCAGATCATGCCCAGCCTGCACCGTTGTTGAGACGGCGACAGTAAGTTGTTCAGTAGCAGGTAACCATACAACAACACTATCTTTGTCACAACTCAAATTCGGAAATAAACTTCATTTAAACTGAAATTTAAATACAAATGAAAATTGTTCTGAAAGGAAATACAGAATTTTGAAACAATTGAACAATGCAGAAAAAAAATCTATCTAGCAGCTGGGTCATCGGCCTCAGTCCCATCGTCCTCCTGCAGGGACTCTGGCAGTACAACTGGGAACAACACAGGGTCATAATAGCTGTTGTAACACAGCTCAGCATCCTCAACATCGCCTAAAAATATATCTCCAGTCAGGAGGGAGCAAAGTACAATTCATGCTAATTTTTAAACAGTTAAATAAGTAATAGAATCATGCAGTTCTAAACAGTTTTAAAACAGGAACAGTTTGTTACAGTATAAAACAGTAATTTGAACAGGTAATGACATATGACCGGCTTGGATTTGTTACAGGAGGGATAATGAGTTTTGTTACAGTAGTGGTCATAATCATTACGCTATTCCCCAGTCCCCAGTAGTTACAGTACAGTACTCTCGGATAGAGTTTCGTGTTTGAGTCGTGGTTTAGACATGCAGTAAAGCGATTAAATAAATAACTGTAAACTAACATAAACTATACTTGCCTCAGGAAAATGACTGGAGAGGTGGACGACTCCGAGACGGGAAGTTTAGAGTTGTCCTCGAATTCCTACATTCGAGAGATAAACTCAGAGATTAGGTTTACCAGCCTTAGCTACGCTAGTTGAAATCTCTATTAGCGTCCTAGTCAAATTTTAGTTATTTAATTAACAAAACACGGAAAAGCACGATTATTAAGTGCGTTGATTTAATACGAGGGAAAACGATTATTTAACTTTTGATTTCGGGGAAAACTCGTCGTTGCCAGATTATTTATGAAAACTTGGTAATTTTTTATAAATATAAATATAAAGCTAATTTTCTTATTTTAGTGAGAAAACACGTAATTTTTAATTATTAACAAACTTGTCAATTTTAGGCGAGAAAATTAATTAATTAATTTTTATACGAAAAATACTTTTTAATCATTTTAATCGTTAAATAATAAAACACGAAAAACCATAAAAAGACAAGAAAACTAAGCTATTACAGTCACAGACCAGCCAGCTGGGCTTATGCCCATTACAATTTATTTACATAAATTGAAATAAGATAACTGTCGTTAGTCCTAAACTGAAATAGAAATTAAATAGAAAATAGAAAATAAATAATAAAAATAAGGATAAATAGTAAGTCTCAGATAATGGTCCGATCCTCATCTAGCTAATTGTCTCAACGTCCGGGCGGGGCCGGTATCGTTTGCACTTAGCCGGGTCCATTGACCGATACGGTCGTCACCCAAAAATCAAATATCGACTAAATTCCGAAAATCATTTTAAATTCATTTTGAAAATAATTCAGGATTTACGGAAAAATCGGGCAGCATCTCCTCTGTTTTTGGTCAACCCAAAAACTGAAAAAATGGCGCCGATAATTCCTGCAAGTCCCAAACCAGTAAAAAAACCCGCATTTTATATATATAAAATATCCACAGCCAATCCACAGCATAATCGGGCGACCCGAAATAATTTCGAAAGTCCGATTCCAATTCTACAAATCACAGAACGTTCCCGAAAAATTTCGGAGAACTAAAACACACCAAAAACCATTCCCGAAATATTTAGGGAATCCAAAATAACTCACAGGACTTTTCCGAAAGTCCCGAAAAATTACGACGTCGCTAAAACCGAATTCCCAAAGGGAATCGGGGACCATTTCATCATCGACAATAATAATAAAATAGCGGGACAGGGGGCTATACCTCGGATTGCTCGGCTAGAGCTCTCAGATGAATATTAAAGAAAAAGAGCTCCGACAGCGTAGTAATCCCCAGGTCAGTGCTGAAAACCAGCAACGTTGACGACGAACGCCGAAGAACTCAGAACTAGGCACGGCCAGGGAACAGCAAGGGAAAACGAACTCGGACAGATCCGTGGCAGGGGATCAGCCAGAGGGGATCGCCGCGACAGAGAACAGCGGCTAGGGCACTGGCGACAGGGGCGCAGAGGGGCGCGCCGGAGTCGGGGCTTGGCCGCGGGGAGAGGGCCGACAGGATGCTGTTGACGTGGTGTGGCCGCACGGGGGCGTGGGCCAGGGAGCTCGCGAGGGGGTCGGCGCTTGGCCGCGAACGCGCTGGTCGGCGTGGTCGGCCGAGCTCGACGCGGACAGGGGGTCGCACGGATCGGAGGAGGCGCGGGTTGGCGCGAACCCGCGGGGTGGTCGCGTGCGCCGGAGAGCCGACGGGAAGGGGCGCGCGGGGGTGTGCTCGGGCGGACACTGCTGCGAGGGGGCGGCGACGGGGCGGTCGTGGGCTGGCCGGAGGGAGCGGCCGAGAACGGGCGGGGGTTTGGTAAGATGGGGTGAAGAAGGGGTTTGGATGTGAGTCTTCCAGAGAGAGAGAGAGAGAGAGAGGTTGAGAGTATTTGCTTTTCTGTGAAGGGAGAGATGAGGAAGAGAGTAGTTATATTCCTCTTCTGAGAGTTGTTCGTGTGTGAAGCAGAGGAGTGGGGAATGATGGGAATTATTAAGGGGAGGAGTGGGGTGGCGTGTGTGGTAGAGAGTGGTTAGAGGGAGAAAATAAGGGGAAGTTGGAGACTAAGCTGTGGGGTTAGGCCAACTCGAGAGTGCTGGTCCTACGGGACCAGCCAAAGCTAATTTTTTTTTTAATAAATAAATAAACCAGGTCAACAAATCAGTTTTAAAAGAATGGAGTTGGGTTTGGCTCAGGCCTGGGTCTGGGTTCGGACTCGGGTCTGGGTCTGAAATCCAAAAGTCCATGTTGTAAATTATTTTCGAAATCATTTTCATCCAAAAATATTTAATAATGATACTAATAATAATTTTACTAATAATAATAAAAATAAAACACTACTATTAATTAATTATACAAGATATGGGTTTCACAATGTAAATGTCACTGTTAATTTAATTCTAACTTTTATTATTAATTTTAATATTAATATTAATGTTAATATTAATATTATTTTTGTTTTTATTTATTTTATTTTTTTTAATTTTAGTTTTAGTTTTAATTTTATAATTTTTCTTGCCAACTTTCATGTGAGACAATGCGTAAGCTGCCACATAAGTAAAAATATTTTTAAAAAAATATTTTAGAAGGACAAATAGTATTTATATATATATATATATATATATATATATATATATATATATATATATATATATATATATATATATATATAATTTCGTATACCAGTGGATAATTGGAAAAAAAAAAAAAGTGTGTAGGCACTAAAGTCTAAAGTTATACCGTTCTTGTAGTACCTTATAATATACCAAAGCAAGAAAAAGCAATTATAGGCGACACTAACTATTGTCACTTTTCCCTTTATTTTAGTTTATCAAACATCACCAAACCATTAGCAACAACACCCAGAAATTATGCCAAAAAAAAAAAAAAGGAAAAAGAAAAAAGAAAAACTTCACACACAAGCTGTTCAATCTGGAAGGAAAAGAAATGAGTCAAACTACGAAAGCAAAGCAGTAACCAATCAAGTAAATCACAAAAATACAAATATTATTCATCCATTCATTCCTGTGCGAAAAAAAGAAGAGCATGCTCTCCTTCTTCCATTAATAACAGAGCCAAAAAGCAAAAGAGAGAGCCCAGCCACAGCCCGACCCCCCCCCCCCCCCCCCCCCCCCCCCCACACTATTTGGCAACATCTGCTCCCACATGTTCCTCTGACACTCCTCCAGCACATAACAATCAACAACAAACATTACCTAATTGTTGGGCATTCAAATATGCAAAAATAATGGAGACCATTTTTTGTTCATCCACAAAATTAGATGAAATATTCATCCCACAATAAACAAATGGTACATGACACAAAACTACTTTGATGGACGAAGAAAATCACTTCCAAAATAATTTGTGTAGGATAAAAATATCACGTGCACGCGCATAGTTAGGAGACTCGAACCTTGCCAGTCCCTCCGGGTGTCCGTTCTAATATCACTAGACTAGAGAGATCGGACTTGATAAATAAACTTTAAAAATACTTTTATAACACACAGAGCAATATTTTACACCGGACCCCATATTCTCTTCCTGCCATGTGGGTCAGATGTCACGGAACAGGTAGGGTGTGCATAAAATATAGTTACATTATTCAACCACTGTCGATGAACATTTCGGTTTGGCTCAAAATGAACTATTTTTAAAAAATTGAATAAAATTGAACATATTTTAAAACCAATCGGACAGAACAGAACCGAATTAATTCAATTATTTTGGTTATATTTGACTTTTCTTGATTGGTTGAACTTTTACCAAAATAAAAATAAAAAGTTAAAACCAAGCATATTAAAACATGGCTATCTTAATTCATAATTTAGAAACAAAAATCTAAACACTTAAAATATAAAAATTTATTATATAAATGATTGTGACTGGTTTACATAAAAATGAATTAAAATTAGAAAGAATAAAAAAAATCATGTGTGAAGGTTTTGAAATAAAGCCACTATTTTCAACTGAAAAACAAATTAAAAATAAAGTTGGGACGTATAGGAGGACAGATCATAACTTTACAAAAAAAGTGATAGAAATGATCATAAAACAAAATAAAACTTACAAGAAAAATCATATAGATTAATCTTAAATATCTATAATTCGGTGGTTTTCGATACCTGTTGGGAACGCGGACCGGTGCGACCCGAACTGGAGTCGACCCATGAGGTGCAACATTGAATTTGGTTCATATGCGTTACAAGAGAATTCTCATGTAAGGTCTGAACCAATTCGAAATATCTACACCTCATAATTCCAACACCTGTCCGACGTGAGTTATAATCCAACAATATCAAATTTTAAATCCGAAATCTGAACCCAAAAATTAAAATTTGAAAAGATAAAACCGAACGGTACAGTAGAAAACCAAACAAAATTACTATTTCGGTCCGGCTGGAATCGATTCCCTATTTAAAACTGCTCACTCCTTCCTATTAGAAAGAGAACGTAAAGAATTCGAATGGAACCGTTAGAATAGTTGCAATATATACCAAAGAACTCCACCTGTATCCTTGGTTCAGTAGTGTGACAAATACAGGGCCGTGCCAGAGGATTGGGTTATCCTATTCTGAGCAAATTTTGATTGCCCCTTAACCTTATTGACAGATGGTCCTGGTGGTCATTCGTGGCCCTGATCTTTGGTGGGATCATGCTAAGTCTAGGGGTTGTCCTAGCAAAAAGGAGTTGTCTAAGTCCCAAGTCTTGTTCGACTTACCCTAAGACCGGCCCTGGATAAATAACACTAGAGACACTTCTCGCCTACCTATCACCTTAGTCCAAATGCCCAATCGTCCCACCTGTCAGACAATACATGTTCACAGACTCGTTCCTTACCTGATAGTGGTAATCCTAGTACACTTGTCACCAATGTTTTAAAAAATGGACCAGTGACTGAACTAATTTTTTTTTGTATAAGTCGGATCGAAATTCAACCAGGTTCAACCGGAGTTAAAATAGACTTGGTTTGATTTGGTTCAAATAGATAATATACTACATTTACTTCTTGGTTTGCTTTGATTTTATTTTTAGCAAATTTGGTGTGGTTTAATATAACTATATGGTCTCTCAAAACCAAATCAAGAACCAAATGGTCCAGCTCTCACACGAGAAATACTTTAGTTTTTTTTATTAAACGAAAATTGGCCCGGTTCAGTTATGAGCCAGCCGACCGGTTCAATTGTGACTTGTGAACCGGCAGACCGGTTGATCGGTTAAATCCGATTTTAAAAATAATCAACGGCTCTTCAAAAATCTGGTTCACGTAAGACCGGATCAAATTTTCTGACAGAATCGGTAGCACATTGCAATGTCTCTCATGATTAGAATATTGTGTGTGAAGGAAGACAAAACCCAAGCTAGGCTTGGCCGGCACCAGCCTGTACTCCATTCATTATACACAACACTCCACTTACTTTCAAATTACCAAATGTACCAAATCTACATCTATGCGCAGCCTCTGTAAACTTCGTATGATTTGGTCAACCGAAAGAATGAACACAAACTAAACAAATCCAATCCACCAAGAAATTTCCATATTGCCTACAAATAACCCATTGAATCCATGCCCGTCGAAAAACCCTGGAAGGAATTACATAAAATCAATTAAAAGAAACCAAAAATAAAAAAAAGATAATACACAATTTGTTAAAATGACGAATACTGCGCAACTTGCTGCGCAACTTGCTAAGGAGTAGATGACGCCGCCGGCGGTGGCGGTGGCGGCCGCGTCCGTCCTCCAGACGTCCCACCCTTGGACGGGTCGTCCGAAGACGCCCCTCCAACCCCCTCGGATTCAGACGCGGCCCGGTTAACGATCTCCTCCATCATCTTCACAGCTTCCGACACCTCCGGCCGGGAATCCGGCATCGTGGCCACGCAAGCCATCGCGATCTGCAACAGCTGCACCATCTCCTCCTCGATGTTCGGGTACTGCATGAGCTCCGAATCGAACACCTCCGCCGTCCACTCCTCCCTCACCACCGACTGCACCCACCTCGGCAGGTCAATCCCTTCATCCCCTAACAAAGCCTGGTCCGGCGTCTTCCCCGTGAGGAGCTCCAGTAGCAGCACCCCGAAGCTGTACACGTCGGACTTGAGTGTGGGCCGCCGGGTCTCCACGACCTCGGGGGCACGGTACCCGGCAGTACGGTTGGAAGGGGCGGAAGCAAAGCTGAAGAGCGGGCCGAGGGCGTAGTCGGAGAGGGCGGCAGAGTCGAGGTCCGGGCGGAGGAGGACGTTGGAGGCCTTGACGTTGCCGTGGACGGTTCGGGCCGAGTTGTGGAGGTGGGACAGGCCGCGGCCCACGGCCAACGCAATGCGCATACGGTTGTCCCAGTCCAGCTGCGCCCGGCCGGAGCCCCTGCTTCCTGTTGATTGTTGGTATTTGGGCCAATAAGATCAATTAATACAAACATAAAACTACAAAAGGACAGCATAGAACTTGGTAAAGTTAACTATTTCAAACACAAGACTACAAAAAAACAACAGAGAATAAGTAAAAGAAGTTTGTTAACCAGTACCTGCCTATAATTATTTCTCTCTGACAGAAATTTGCGCCCCATTATCAATTTCTAAATTATAAATACAATATTTTGAAGTGAATTGGAAACTAAAATTGTTTATAATTGATGTTAAATATTCAAACTGTAAATAAAATAATCTTAGGCCTCGTTTGGTTCGCGGAAAGTAAAGGAAAATGATTCTATGATATTTCCTTTCCATTGAAAAATTGCAATTCCAATCAATTTTCTTTCCAGTATTTGAAAAAACCAAGAAAACTGAAAGGAAAAATGAATCCTTAGAAGAAGAAAATGAATCATTGGATTGGTGGAAGAACCACTTTTCCCTCTATTTTTCCTCCTCTTAGGAATCAAATTTCTTTCCTCCTCATTTCCTTTGGCATCCAAACAAAGAAAATGAACCACTTTCCTTTCCCAAGGCTCCAATTCCGCGAACCAAATGTGGCCTTATATATTTGTAATATCATGACTGTCAATTCCATGAAAAAAAAGAAGTTACACAGATAAAAAAAAAAATAACAGGACATTTATAAGACTGTTTTAATACTGAATATTCCATAATGTGCTTATGCAAATTAGGCGCTACTTACGCATTGTTCATCAATATCCAATCTACATTACAATTTGCCAATTGATAAACCACACATCAATGTCATCTACAAATTCTAAAACTTAAAATGGTTTTCGAGGATAAAATGGTTCATGAAAATCCAAAATTTGAAGATAGTGAACAATAAACTATCAACTTTTTTAAGACATTCACCACCTCCATTCTTCAAATTACTTCAATCAGAGGTTCTCATTGATGTTCAATCTTACTGAATATTTTTTTGCCAACCAAGAAATAGCTCAAACAAACCTCAATTTACTCTATTTCGCTAATTCTCAATGTGTCAATCACTACCCCTTTTATATAGATTTAGGCAACCAAACTTCAAGTCATGGAAGATAAAATAAAATTTTTACACCAATACACCAAATTGTGTGATGTATCATTCCTAATAGAGCTAAATTATCTTAACGGCATCCTAACTATAATGTCTGAACGTTTTTAACACATCAACTTTTCACTGTTCGATTTTGACACCCCATGGTCATAAATAGTTAACTTTGAAATACATCGGAAACACTTTTTTTTTAAAAATAATTGACTACACAAGTATTTAATTTGCATTTTTATACTACAAGATATATTTCGAGGGGGTCTCGAATTGTTGCAAAATTGATGAGAAGTATTTTAAAAAATAATTTAGAAAATTGGATGCCAAAACTCGAGCAGGAAAACTATTGGGACAATTTGACCTTCCTAATATTGAAAATGAGTTAGAAACGCCAAAATATGTCAGGTCGGAGTCCCCCACACCCTTGACAAAAAAGGAAAATGCTAAGTTTACTACCAAATTCTTACAACCTTCTTACAACCACTCTCTCCCACCCCTTACACATGGGTCCCACCGGATCCCACCACCACTCTCATCCCTCCTGCTACATGGGCTCCACCCGGCCTCATCATTTCTTCCCCTCCTCTAATCGAAGCCCGACACGTGTCCGGTTGTAGGGGGTTATAAAATTTGGTTGTAGGCATAGCAAAGCTCGACAAAAAAAGTATAGGAATCCAAGAGGAAAACAAAAGATTAGTAGCAGTAGTAGTACAGCAATTTGCCAGCTCACAGGAAAACGCATGTTAGGCTAGCAGCGCAGCTCCCAATGCAACAACAACGAAAGAATGTAGGTCATAAAAAACGAAATTACGAAAGTGCCACGGAAGTGGGACTTACCGTGAAGCACGGAACTGAGACTTCCGGCGGGCAGGTAGTCGAAGACGAGCAGCTTCTCGTCCTTGGAGTAGTAGTAGGCCCTCAGGGGCAGCAGGTTCCGGTGGTCGATCCTCCCGAGCTCCTCCATCTGCACCTCGAACTCCCTCTTCGACACGGCGACGTCCTTGAGCCTCTTCACCACCACCGTCGTCCCCTCCTCCAGCACCGCCTTGTACGACGTCCCGAAGCTCCCCTTCCCCAGCACCTCCGCCGACGCCCGCAGCAGGTCCTCCAGGTCGAAGCTGTAGCCCCCTCCGCCCCCCACGAAGTTCAGCCGGTTCCGCTCCGCCTCCACCACCCCGCTCAGCTCCTCCTTCGACGACGACGTCATCCCCGTGTCCGTCGAACGCACCGCCGGAGGCGGCGTGGGCCCCGGCTTCGTCGACGGCCTCCCGTCCTTCCTCTTCCTCTCTCTCGCCAGCAACAGGCATATACATAGCAGTATTATCAGGGAGATCAGCAGGAACGCGCCGACCACGATGCCGACGATGGCGGCGGTCGACAGCTTCTTTTTCTTCTTGTTGCTCGCAGGCCCCGCCGGCGGCGGCGGCTCCGTGGGAGCGGAGGGAGAGGGGGACGGGGACGGGAAGAAAGGAGGGCAAGGGGGCAGAGGCGCTCCGCAGAGCTGCAGATTCCCGGCGAACGACGACTGGGGGAAGGAGCTTAGGGTTTCCGGGATGGATCCGTTCAGGTTGTTGTAGGAGACGTTCAGCTCCTTGAGCGTGCCGATGTTGATGCTCGGGATGGGGCCGGAGAACGAGTTCCTCTCGAGATTCAGAGTCGAGAGGCGAGTCAGGTTGTTGACGGAGAAGGGGAGCGAGCCGGAGAAGTTGTTGCCGGCGAGGTCGAGGTGGGAGAGGCGGGTCAGGCCGGCGAGCCCCGGCGGGAAGGGGCCGGAGAGGAGGTTGTTCTGGAGGTAGAGGCTGTAGAGGAGGGTGAGGTTGGAGAAGTCGGAGGGCACGGGGCCGGAGAGGGCGTTGCTGCGGAGGGAGAGGACGCGGAGGGAGCGGAGGCGGCCGAGGGTGGCCGGGGGGATGGGCCCCACCAGCCCGACGGCGGGGAGGCGGAGGGAGACGACGGCGGTGCTGGAGGGGTCGCAGGTGACCCCGGTCCAGGTGCAGGCGGAGGCGGAGGAGTTCCACTGGACCCGGTTCAGGTGGCGGGTCTGGGTTATGAAGGAGAGGAGGGCCGCCTTGTCCTCCACCGGCTCGGCGGACGCCGCCGCCAGGACGGCGAGGAGGAGTAGGAGGAGGAGGCGGCGGCGGCTGCTCATTGGTGGGGAAGTTGTCATTTTCCGGTTATGGAAGTGGGGCGGAAGTGAGTTCCATAACCGGAAGTGAGTGAAAGAGAGAGAGAGAGAGGACAGAGAGACTTTTCTTCTCCTCCTATTTTATTTTCCCCGGGAACAATATAATTTATATCTGCGGTATGATTTTCCGCGGGATAATTGTACTATAGTGGGCCAGCGGTATAATTTGGTGATACAAACGAATTTTTGTCTAGTGGTTTTATGTATAACGTGCGTCTCTCTCCCTCTATATTTATCGGAAATTTTCATACAGAGCATTGAATATTTGTAAAATCCCACTCAAAGTATAAAATTTGGGATTATTCCCTGGGGGTACAAAAACGCTCTTAGGATGGACGTTATGTCATTTTTATGATTTTAAAATTATTTTTTTCTTTCGTTACTAACTCCGTTAGTGGGGGCGGCCTTGGCCCAGAGCAGGCCGGACGACGGTCTAGGACCTCTGACGAAAGGGGGAACCAACATGGAACTGTTATAATAGAACTAGCATATATCATGTGCATTTTTTTTTAAAAAGAAACATTGTGGTGTAGTGGTTATAATGTTAGACTTATCTTTGAAAGGTTTGGTTCAAATCTTGATTACAACAAGTTTTTATTTTATTTATACTTTTTTGACATTATGTTTGGGGACCCATTTTAAAAATTTTGCCTCGGGTCCCAACAGCTCAGGACCGGCCATGTTCGTTAGCCGTCGAATGAAAAATAAAAAATAAAAAATAAGAGGAACGTCGTTCCTAAGGACGTTCTCCACTTTTTTTTTTCTTTTCTTTTCTGACTGTGGACTGATGGGAATAATAAATGATGATGGGATATAGGGTGGACAGTTGGATGGGATTAATAAATGATGATGGGATATAAGGTGCTGGGTGAAAGTTATACATTATATAATTTAATAAAAATAACAACAAGAAAATTAATTACCTAAAATTTAGTTTACCTCTCCCGTAAATACAAGTTTAGAAACGTGGGATTTCCATTCATGTAAAATGGCCGGAGTTGTCGGACCACAGGATATTTTCCATCATTTAGACTAGCCATCTGTAATAAAAATTATGTAATAATTATTGTTATGTAGAGATTCACATTAAAATTATTTTCACTTTTTGTTAACTTTCTTTGATAATTACATGTTCCAAGAATATTCTAGCTTCTACATCTATAAAGAATTTAAGGGTTTTTTTTTCCAAAATAAATAGAATGCAAATTTATATTACTAGCTGGTAACAACATTATTATAAAAGAATCACATTCATATAATTAGTAATTTATTAAAAAAAATTACCTGAAATTTTTTTCTCCTACTAGCTGGTTTTTTCTCCTACTCCTCCTCCTTCTTCTTCTGCTTCGGCTTCTGTTTCTTCTCTTCTGCTCTCTTCTGTTAGAACTTTCCCCCTCCTCCTCTATTATTTCCCACTTCTAAGCAGGCATTCAAAGGGAGCTGTCCTCGAGGAGTTGTTCCCGAGCAGTCAAAAGCTGTCCCGAGCAGTCACATCAGCACAGTCCACACGAGTCACGACAAGCAGCAGTTCCGAGAAAGTGAGTCACGAGAAAGAAAGCAGCACGGACGGGGGGTCAGAGGACTAACAAACGCCCTTAGGAAATGGCGTTTTTCTCTGACAGAACTGACAAAACGTCCTTCCTAAGGGTGTTTTTTTTCCTTCCTGTGACGGAAGCTAACGGAGCTGACGGGATTTTCTAAGAAAATTAATTTTAAAATAAAAACACCCTTATGAAGGGCGTTCTTGTGCTTCAGATACAATAAGTAAAAACTTTGTGCTCTACGTATAATTTCATAAATATTTAATGCTTTGTGTGAAAATTTCATAAATATATATAATGCATCATAGAAACGGCTAAAAAAATGAAAGGAGATGTTTAGGAATTGTTTAAGTAGAAGCAATTATTTGAAAGTATAAAAATAATATTTGTAGCATGTTGAATTGCATTATAATTGCAGCAACTGATATTTTTAAAATGTGTTTAGATAAAATATTTTTTGTTATCTGCAAATTATAAAGATGACTTTTATTGTTTGAATGTCATATATGACTTTTCTCTCTACTTCTCATTTTTTGCAAATAAAAATTAATTTCATTAACAATTAAAAAATTATAAAAATTTATTTTATTATAAAAATAAGGAATAATCTTTTTTTCTTTTGCGTACTATAATTAAAAAACTAATTTTATCTATTTGCTTCAACATATTAGGATAATTTATTTTACGTAAATGCATGTAAACTTGTCTAAGTATATATTAGGTCTGACCAGGGCCGGCCCTGAGCAATTGAAGGCCATGTGCGAATCTCAAAATGTGGTCCTAAATTTATTTATTCATATTTTAAATGTATTATTCTATGTCTTTGTCAGAATCTCTGGAGATGCTCTTGATTGTGTATTATAACTGAATCTATAGGTAGTTATAAAACAAAATAACCAAAGCTTAAATTATCTATAGTTAAGCACATTACATAGTATAATAACAAAAATGTTATTTGGCTCCCAAAATATTTGGGTGATACCATCTCTCATTATGTGGCATATGACATGGTTGCTGACACGACAGCTGACATGACAAAATTTAACATTAAAATTAATATTTAAATTAAAATTAATATTAAATTAACATGATAATTAACATTAAGATTAACCTTAACATTAAAATTAACCTTAACATTGAAATTAAAATTAATCTTAACATTAAAATTAATATTAACATTAACATTAACATTAATATTAATAATATTATTATTATTAACATTAACATTAAAAAATTGGATAATTAATGTTTTGGGTTAAAATTTGTCATGTCAGCTGCCATGTCATATGCCACATAATGGGAGATGACATCACACAAATATTTTGGGAGCAAAATAACATAATTGGTATAATAAAGATGTTTAAGATAGAAGCGTTCAATTATCAAAATATGGCATCAGATTATTCTGTTGATGAGAACATATAATATGTTACTCCCCGTTCCCAGAATGCGTATTTTTATACATGTACAACTCATATATATTTATTTAGTATTTATCATGTATTATCCTGTAATTAAATTCATTAATTTCATGTTAATTAATTATCTGCATTTTTCTTCCTACTTTTATTCTCTGTTTTAGTCTTATGTGGTTCGGCCTAGGTTGGTTTTTCTCGGGTTCATGGTGGTTCACATGAACCGAACCCCACCTACCACCACCCCTTCCATTTAAATCCCCCATCCCCTTCTCTCTCCTCATAACTTTCCTCCACCATTACTTCTTCTTCTTCCTCATCACTCTCTCCACCTACCAGGAGAAGGCAAGTACAACTTGCTTCTCCTGCACCCATTTTTATGGTTCATTTGTCTTCCTCTTGTGATTCTAAGAGAGTTTACTACTTAGCATTTTTGATTTCTTTGGCTTGTTTCTTCTAGATCTAAGTAATAGTATTCTCGGTTGTTCATGGATTTTGATCCACCAAACTGGCATGCTTTTCGGAATAGATAGTTCATGTTGTAGAGCTTCTCATTCCACACCATTCTGAACCATGGGAACCTCATTTCTGGCTTGGAACGAAGGCTCCATAAGATTGGAGTTCAGGAGATTTAGTCACGCACACGTCTTTACGTGTTAGCGTGAATTTTGAGTCACGCTCACGTTCTTACGTGTCAGCGTGAATTTTGAGTTACGCTCACGTCTTTGCGTGCGTGCGTGAATTTCTTATCACGCTTTTCACGCTCATACGCTCACGCTGTGCGTGCGTGAGTTACTTTTCACGCTCACGTTATGAGTGCGTGAATTACCCTTCACGCTCACGCTGTGCGTGCCAACGTGAACCACTTTTCACGCTCACGCTGTTTATACGCTCACTCCTACCTACTAGACTTAGCGTGACTTGTTGGCCTTAGCATAGACTTGTTGGCGTGACTTCCTGACCTGGGTGTTTCTATTTGCTCTATAATTTATTCCTTTAATGGTGGCATGATAATTCTTCTATTATATCCTTACGCCCTTTTATGAACTCGATAATCTTGGCATGTTAATATTTTTAATATATATGGTTATGTAGAACGTGCCCTGTGTCTTGATTGGTTTATGGATACCCAGTAAGACTGGAACTTAACCCTGAGGAGTTATAGACTCGACCCCATTTAATACTAATTGACTTTCATGCCTTGTCACCATTGATAATAATGGTTATCTTGACTAAAATTGATCATGCGTTCCTAGTTGGAACTAAGAGACTGGCTAGTCGTCTTATTGAATTAAATAAATGAGACACGTTCATGTAATGAACTATTGTAATCGATTAGCCGATCCCGAATATTGACATACAGGCATGTGCAGGCTTCAATTTATTTATTTTTCTACAAAGCAGCATGTGTACTTTATGGTCAAGGCATGATTACTCCGTAGTTAGATTTGATTGTTGTATTACGCTATGTAAGACCTACAACCTAGCCGCACGGATATCGTTGTAAAGTTGCGCATATCGTACCCCGTACGAAAGTACTCATTTGAATGACCATGATCCACGGCATGGGATTTCACTCAACGTAGAGACTATTAAGTTAAATAAAATAATGATTGCATGGAGAGAATGGATCCCCGAGTTCTTACATGGCAGCCCTCTTGGGACTAGTAGTGCCCGACAGGCCGGCTGGTTCCCACAGATACTGTAAACCTGCCACACGGGCAGGGAGCGATATCTGCTTATATTATTATTGTATATTATATATTGATGACGGGCGTCCCGCTGAGACTCGTCTAATTCATGATTGGCGCAATTGATTGACTAGATAGACTAGCCTTGCTCGCACATAGTAAGAACTGTGGAATCCCTATTTGCATAATTCCAGGATAACTTGGGACTCACAATAGCAAGCCGTAGGAGTTGATTGGCAGTTCAAGATGATTTGTTTGTGTACTGTACCTACTCTGTTGCCTAACTGAGAGGATCAGAATGTCAGGACATGACGGACCAACTTCTGTCCTTGTTTGGTTGGGAGATTGGTTCGAAGTGTCGTGATGTTGTGTGAGTCCTAGTAGATAACAGAGATCTATTATCATATTCTCTTATTACTGGCTTCATTCCTCATATCGTGCTCCCTTGCGGTACTTGCTATTAGAGGTCTAACCTCTCTGGTTTTGCACGGCCAGATTTAGAGCCAGTCCTCGAGGATCCAGCTTACTTCTACCTCCAAGATGGTCAACACTAGAGGGATGATCGCAGGAGGACTCGAGTGGGTTTCTTACTTCCCCGCCCGTTTTGTTATCTACTTTAAACTTTGTCGTTTGGCACCGACATGTTAGTCGGATTGTCCTGTACTTACTTTTGCATAATTGTAACTAAAGTCAGGCTGCAGCTGATAAACAATTGTGTGTACTTTGCTACATCGTCTGGCTATGTTTTTGTAAAGCCAGATATCAGGAACATTTTGACTAAGCGTTTGGGACGCCTTACTGCTTTATCTCACATGTTCTCTATTTCTGTTTCTTGTTTGAACGATTGAGACAATAGATGTGGAGTGACCATAGTAAGACTTTCATGTAGTATGCACCCCCTCGTCTGTTTAGACAGCATTGATCGTATTATACGGTATTCATCTACCCGTAATACGTAGCTGGCTGAGTCATTCCCCCGCTCTCCAGTATTCTGGTTCTGGGGCGTGACATAATAAAATGAATAATGATCAATATCCAAATGAGAAATAATATGTAATTACACAATTGAGGGCCTCCAAGACCTGAGTCACCTGATGTAAGAGGCTTGCACATCCAAATTCCTAAATAATATATATATAAAAAGATCTGATCATTATTATAGAAAATTAAACTCACATCAGATCATTATTATAGAAAATTGTCACGACCCGCACCCACCGTGAGGGTACGAGTACGTAACAGCGTCCAGCCTACGCCACAGTGTCGGCGGTAGAACGCTGTTCTAGGTCATGAACTATAACTAACTAACATGAAATACTCTCCATAAGGAGGCCAACACAGAGGTACAACTCAATCACAATCTAGAGATAGAATATGGCACGATAAAATAGATAAGAAATTCCTCGACTGAGGTACAACAGAATGAAATAACATAAGTTAATAACTACCAGTCTCAATATCTCTAGAATATACAACTCTAAAAAAATAAGGACAACACCTAAACATGAAAAGAAGAACAGTCTAAGCTATCTACACTAAACAAGGGTATCATCCTCAGCAGCTGCCTGAACCTCCCCTGGGGTCCAGGTCGCAAGTGTCATCTAGGCAAGCTCCAAAGTAAGGGGTGCAGGGTTCCTCATCATCCTCTGTAAAAAATTTAACAGGTCCAGTCAGGACGGGAGCGAGCACAGTACATCTCAACAGTTCATAGCAGGTTAGAAAATATAATCATGCAGTAAAGTAAGATATAGATACTGAAGGAAATGCAGTATGTAAACAGAGAGAGAGAACTGTAATAGAAATATCTACTATAAGTAGAGAGCTACCAGTGACTAGTGATTTAGAGTACAAAGTCGACATGTGAACGGCTTGATTTGCACATGGCTATACTAAAGAGGCGTACATGGCTATTCTACTTTGGAATTGTTCACATGACTATTTATACTCCTCCGTACCCCCAATCAATACACAAGGATCCAGCCAGGTTATGTTATGATTCCATGCAAAGGCCCCCGAAGGGTGATACATGGAAGTCCCATAAATGGGGATTCTGGGAAACCTAATAAATAGGATAAAGATTCAAAGAAGACTCTGTGATCATAAGAGTATATGTCACAAGTGATCAATGAACCAAAGAAGCATAGTGATACGCCATGTAAGTGAAACGCACAGAACATGTAGTACTCGATTCTCCCTGAAGGGATAACATCTCAAGGAGGGATCCATATAGTACTAATCCGTGTGACCAACGTGACAGTATCAAGTAAAGTAATTTAATGCAGGAAAATAATTCTAAGCAGGATATGAAATGATCAGAGAATGTACTCGCCTCGTATCTGAATGTCTGAAGTAAATGTACTGTCCCAGATGAGATACCTGACTCCTATTTAGAGCAACACAATTCAAGATGTATATAGGGGATGATAAATGTAATCTACAATGCATCTGCATGCTGTCTAGGTCAAACTAGGCTAAGTCGACACTTGGTCAACTCTAGTCGACCACACTAGGCCTAACTAATCACAATGCTATACAAACTATCAAACTTATTTATATATTTATTTACCACATTATTCATGCCTATATTGTCACATAGGTGTATCCACTGATACGTGTCCGATACGGACACGTATTGGACACGAAACCTAACAATGCCTATACCAATAGAGAGAGGACATCTAGGGCTTCCTATCCGTGCAAAGAAAACAAAATTTTATGGAGGGAATGAAAAGTTACCTAGGTGTGTACTTCCTCAAGAAAAGTTTCAAAATGGGGGATCCTTCTTGCAAGCCCCCAAGCTCCAAATTGTCCCAAATTCGAGAATAACATCCATGAACAGTAGGGAAATGAAATTTAAATTACTATGGAAGAAGTTTGAATGAAAAAGGAATTATATTGATCAAAATAGGGAAGGGTTTCTAAAGAGACAAACCTTGTTCTTGAAAAGAGAGAGAATGAACAAGGAGGCAATGATTTGGGAGGGATTAAATAGGCTCACCTAGGGCTTTGGGCTGGCCATTCTTGGATTTTGGGACCCCATCCAATGGTCACCCTCACATCATGTCAAATCGATGGCTAGGATGGAACCTAGGTTTCAATGCTTATCTCAACTAACTAAAACTAGCTAGTCTAACTTGATCATTCTAACCAATGACTAGTCATGACTAGTCCATAGTCCAAGCTAACTAACCCTAGTCTAGGCCATGTCTAATCTGGGTTAGGACTAAACTTCTAGGTTAAGGACTATCATAACACACAACAATATTTAATTAATATTAAAATCACAGAAATTCCCATAAATCATAATAAATTCAAATAAATCTTAAAATGACCAAAATATCCTCTAGGCTAAAATGTACTAATTAAAATCTCTACCCACATGGTTAGGCTCTAGGGCAGACAGTCTCTACGGCTTCACTAGCTGCACATCAAAATCACAAGTCATGATATTTAAATAGTTTTAAAATGATTAAAAATCACCAAAAATTCTATTATTATTTAAATATCATAATTAAAAGACTAAAATTACAAAATTTTAAAATTATCCTCTTCTGAAAAACTGGGTGTTACAAAAATAAATTCATCTAACAATTGAGGGATCTTTAGAAATAAAATAGCAATTGAACCTCTTAGAGATGATAGACAACACACCGGTCAGAGCAAGATCTTTGAGAAACCCTAAAATTTTTGTATGATTATAAATATGAGTCTTAGAATCGATAATAAATAATAATTGAAGAATTGGAGGTCTTGGACGGATCATAGAGTAGGAATTGAGGAAGAAATGGAATAACTTCAATTACAAAATTATAAAACTAACGATAATATTTTTTTTGAGGCCCCTCAAAATTGGAGACCCTGTGCGGCCGCACTTTTGGCACGGCCCCAGGGCCGGCCCAGGCTTTCTGCAACTAGGTACCTCAACTTTCTTTGATTTGCACTTGCTATCCGAATTTCTATTCGATGAATAATGATATGTTTCCTATTTTTCATTATATAATTCATAATGATATTCTACCTTACTCGTGTGTAGTTTTTAATTATAAATTTAATTTAGGATATCTAATTGTAAATTTGTCAGACCGTCTGACAAATTTACAATTAAATATCCTAAATTAAATTTATAATTAAAAACTACACACGAGTAAGATAGAATATCATTATGAATTATATAATGAAAAATAGGAAACATATCATTATTCATCGTATAGAAATTGGGATAGCAAGTGCAAATCAAAGAAAGTTGAGTTACCTAGTTGCAGAAAACAGTTTTACGTATTTATAGTAGCGTCCAACTGATCTTTTAAGTAGCAATCCACAAATATAAAAAATATTCAGAATATCGAGTTGTAAATTAGAGTTTAATGGATGTTCTTTTACGTTAGTTCTCTTTGCTAGTGGGGACCGGTGAGAGAACGAAAAAGTCCCAAGTTCGAGTTAGGCCAAAAAATAAAACTATAGATGTGCTAGCAGGACGAATCAATATGTTTATATCTATTAGTCCAGCGTCCTAATAGCATCAATAGTAATTATGTAATAATAAAAATTAATGTATATAAAAATAGTAAATAAATAAATTTAAAGTCCCGAATCCTAATGATCATTGTGGACAGCGGTGAGAGACATAAAAGCTCTGACTGGACGGCAGAAGATCATTGAGCTACGGAATCGTATTATTCCTTTTATTTATGGTGGGAGTTGAGAGACAATGGATCGAACACGCATACAATGCAGTGTAAACAAAAAGTTACGAACATTACGCCAGACACCATCAATCAATCAATTAATCTTGAAGTCCAAATAAAATGAATGTATATAAATCTAGGTGTTATCATTCTTTCTTTTTCAAAAAATAAAATAAAATAAAATCTATAACGTAGAAATTGAGGTTCCAAATTGAATCTTGCTACTCTATAAAATGAATTTCTACCTTTTGAAGTAGAAGTTTTGAGGTCCAGACTATAGCTACTGGAACTGAATTTATTTTACCAAAATGACTTCTATATTATGAATTTTGAATCTAGAAATTGGGATGAGCATTACTATTGATGTTATTGTATATGTCCACTTCTAGATATTTTACCCTAATGTATATTAGAATAAACTAAATTTTATTGTTTTCCTTGTTTCACATATTTTTTTTTAGAATCGGATATACTCATTTAAAAGATCGAGTTTGATTTGGGCAAATAAAATCGAGTTCGAGTAGAGTACGATCTTGGACCAAAATGCCAGTCCTATTTGTTTATAGGCAAAGGAATAGAACAACTAAGTAGGGGTGAGCATTATTCGGTTTTGAACCGAAAATCGAACCGAACAAGAGATTCGATTCGGTTTTAAAAAAAATCGGTTCAGTTTCGGTTTTGAAAATACTAGATTTTCTTATTCGGTTTCGGTTTCGGTTTTGGGTTTCGGTTTCGGTCCAAAACCGAAAACCGAATAAGAAAATTTAGTTTATATATATATATATATATATATATATATATATATATATATATATATATATATATATATATATATATATACTATAGGTATATAATAAATATATCTAGGTATATATAGTTATTATATATATTAACAAAAAATAAAAAATAAACCCAAAAATCGAATAAACCGAAAATCGAACCAATTTAATTCGGTTCGGTTCGGTTCGGTTATTGACCAATTCGGTTCGATTTCGGTTTTGCTTATTCGGTTTCGGTCCAATTCGATTTTTGCTTATTCGGTTCGGTTGGAACCGAATAAACCGAATACTCACACCTACAACTAAGGAGAAAGATGAGTTAGAAATGTTCTTCTCGTATTACTTTTTAAGTGTCAGACTACAACCACAATAACAAGAGATTTTGTAACTAATTTCTTCTAATTTAATAATGTTCTAAGCAAATAACAAGGGAGGATTATGTAAACATAGACGGTTATAAATTTGGGAAGGGCCTATATTCAAAAATCCTTTTACGAACGAAATGATGGGGATGGGTGGAGAAATAATAATGCTCCAAATGGCAACCATCATTTTCTTGATGGAATGATTCTTCAACTTTAGGAATTTATGGGAATATATTTATGTTATAAGTTTTAGGAGGCGTGGCAACTCTTCCAAATCATTATGGTCAATATGCACGAGCTTATATATGACAATATTTTTATTTGAATCATATATTATTGTAGTGCCAATCACTGCAAATTTATTTTAATGTGGTTGATATAGCACAATAACATATTTGGGAAGATTGGTGGTTTGTAAGTTGGCATATGAACAGTACTGATTGGTTGGTTCGGTCGAGATCCAATTCAGTACAAGCGTAGTCCGAACTTTATTTCTTTATTCACAGAAAAACAAAGAAAAGGAAGATTTTTCATATAGGATAAGCTTACATGTAAATAGTGAAAGAAAAAAAAGTTCACGCGAGATAAAATTAGTTTATTTATATAATTAAAACGATAGGGAAAGATCACTCATGTCAAGTCCATCAAATGCACCAATCAATGTAGTTGGTTTTGTCTTGACCTTTGACTGTGATTAAGAAGGAAAGATCGATCTCGTTCATAGTAGAATTATCGTGAACGACGAAATTCTTTCAACCTCTTCGTCAATTAAGTGAGTTGCCTAAAAAGTCGCTAAAATTTTGAATCAAACAAGCACAATTAACTTGACCGTTCTACCCGCCACTGAAAGACAAGCTGGAGATGTATCGACCTATATTCTTACTGTGGGGATGCTGGACTTCGTGTGGATTCGCTACCCCTCCTTTCTTAGACTCTTGTTTGGAATAAGATCTTCTTATTGTCTTAGAAGGATGGAAGTGAAAGACTTGCATTCATAAGCAGTATTCTAGTCTAAATTAGAGAATTTGGTTTAGCTGCTCCGATTGCAGGTACTCACAATTGCATACCGCATGGATATGTGATTCTACTTATGATAGAAAACTGGGATGAGTGCATCCGTTATGTGTGAGTGGGAGTATGTTGGCATATGAAGCAGATCGACCATTCTAACTCGGTTCAAGCTAGACCTTTTCCAAGCCATCCATATGGGGTCGATCTCTATTTGGACTTGGATGCACCCATAGGGCTCTTTTTTCACTCATCCCCTCTTTTCCTTTCTACGTAGGAGTTACTTCTCCGATGTGATGATCAAGAATGCCTCTATAGTAGGTTCTTTCACATCCTTTAACGAAAGATATCTTGGAGAAATCTAGTTCAATCCGCACCGAAAATGAAATGCTAAACCGATTTTCTTCTATTGTATCTTCGATATTACAAATTTACAATATTCTAAAATTTACACGTGGAGCATGTACTGAATTTGGAATGCACTTACCTCCAAGTTCATATATATATATATATATATATATATATATATATATATATATATATATATATATATATATATATTTTGAAGAAATGATAATTAATGTTATATATATATATATATATATATATATATATATATATATATATATATATATATATATATATATATTTATCATTTCTTCAATATATATATATATATATATATATATATATATATATATATATATATATATATATATATATATATATATATATATATATATTATTTATTTTATATATATATATATATATATATATATATATATATATATATATATATAAAATAAAATAATATATATATATATATATATATATATATATATATATATATATATATATATTATTTTATTTTATATATATATATATATATATATATATATATATATATATATATATATATATATATATATATATATATATATATATATATATTATTTTATTTATATATATATATATATATATATATATATATATATATATATATATAAAACATTAATTATTATTTCTTCAATATATATATATATATATATATATAAGCACAATGTATAGTTATAATTTAGTTTAAAATGATTTGATTATTGTGTGGGGTGTTTGTTTGGATTATAAGAATGATTTATAGCTTTGTGATTTTCAAAGCTTTTATTATATAGTTTTGCTCCTAGTTAGAAGTTCTAACTCTATTATTGTAAAACTAAAAGGAGCATATAAAAATATAAATAAGCACTTTTGATCTTAGTCGAATGGATTTAGGATGTATGACAAAAAAAGGCATATCTATTTGCATACTAGTTTTATATGTTATTCGGCCGATAGATTTTCTATGCTTAAAGTTGATTTCATGTTAACAGTCTGTCATATGACTTTCATGGAAAAAAAAGAAAGAAGTAGTGTCATGCATGAAGGAAAAATATCATAATATTTTTATAAACTCAACCATTTGTCTTTAATTTTAAAACATATACTCATATGGACTCAACATTCTCTGGTTGCGTATGGCAACCAGTAGGAGAGCCACCTTGACAAATAGATGAAATCAAAGTTTTATAATACAAAATTAAAGCAATAAGCATCCAAAGTATTTTAATACAAAAGAAACCAATCCAAAATCCAATACAAAGGCTTCATACACGATAATAATGTTCTCATCTTGTTTGTAACATTCTTTTATATATATATATATATATATATATATATATATATATATATATATATATATATATATATAATTTCTCCAGAACAGCAACATCCAAACAAATGTCTCGGGAATGAGTTTTTGAAATGGTCATATACGTACTTTGAAGGCCTCCTTTTTATTAGGGGGAAACAACACTTATACTCGGACGGCGCTGCTCCAAAACCGACGTGTGAACCGACGTTACGTGTCAATTTTTCATTAGTCAATTTTTTACCACGCTAGCATGGGAGAGTATTTTTTTTTGTCTTTTTTCCATACAAACACGTGGCACTGCAATTTTTTTCAATTTTTTTCGGACTGTCAGATCTTTTCCTTGGAGAAATTATTAAGCGGAACAGCCTCACCATGTGCAAAATTGGACCACGGGTAAGTCGGACAAAACTTT
This sequence comes from Iris pallida, assembly GCA_029216955.1. NCBI lineage: Eukaryota > Viridiplantae > Streptophyta > Magnoliopsida > Asparagales > Iridaceae > Iris > Iris pallida. Next base: position 21,612,696 of record JANAVB010005597.1, on the reverse strand, counting down.
GACCTTGGACAACCCCTTTTACTTGAGGCAACACCCAGATTTAGTATGATCCCACAAGAGCTCTGAATCGCAGGTGATCCTCCAGAATCGTCTCACAATAAGAGCCAAGAGGTAACTAAAACTAGCTATGGACAGAAAAAATCTAGTTATGTGGCCGGTCCTGACACCTGACCATGCATGTGACAGTGGTGAGGTCTTGTTCATTTCCAATAACAATATGACATATTATTTTTGTAATATCATGCTACTCGTACTATATACGAAAAATGTTGTATATGTTATTGAAGAAGAGCAATGCTTCGTCACTGTTACATGCCGGACCACTGAATAATTTGAGATTGTAGTGTCATTGTATGCATGCAACATGCAAGAAGCTCTGTCAAGTGTAGCCCCTCCTCAACCCGTCGTCTTCAATTCGTATTGATTGCTAACTTGTCGATGGGCATAGCCAATTTTTGGGGACCAATGTGGGCCTCCCATCTAAATAGATCTTTAGGTGAAATGAGAGGTGGTGGATCGCATCTCGGAGTCCGAAAGAACAAAAGTCGGTCAAGATAGAGACCTGGTAATCCCTCGATCCACATCGACAGATACAAGTCCAAGAAAACTGTTCTTCCGTCCATATGTATTAGGTTTGAGAAAATAGAAAACCGGATTCGAGATTGACCCGGTCAGAATACTGGATCAGATCAAACCGGTTCAACTAGTAGGTTAATTTGGATTGAACTAGTTATGTAGGCTTACATACTTACTTCGAATGCATTATATATTACACAACCATATATATCCTACCTAGAAGTTCAGTATATTTATCGTAGTAGAATTAGTCAAGAAGCAAATATATTACTTTAATTACATGTAAAGTCCATGTTAGTGTAAATTCTCAAACTCTGTATTTAAACTCTGAAATTAAAATATAAGTAAAATAAATAAAATGATACCAAGGTTTGAACTTGGTTCAATGTCCTTATGACAATATTCGTCCCGCACTGGTGCTTACGGTTTAATGGCGATTAGTCTCCCATGATACAACGGTTCTTTCCTTCGGTAGCAGCACTTCACACCGTAGGAACTCGTCGAAGCAACGTTGGTTGTTTCTCTCTCTCTCTCTTAGACTAACTAATGCAATATGGATGAATTGAATGAATGTTTGAATGCTCCAAACACATGTGTATTTATAGAAATAAAGAGACACGATGGAAAGGGCACACCTTTTCAATAAATAGATTCGTACGTCTTTTTCAATGAAAAGATTCGTACACCTTTTCATAGATTCGTTGATAGAAAAAATTGATATTATTATTATAACAAATATACATTCATATTTTCCAACAGTCCAAAGCAAAAGTCAAAAGTAATGTTCAAACCGGTTACAGATCGACCGAGTAGGTAGAATTGATCGGATTTTTTTGACAAAAACAAATAATCAATATTAAATAAAGGGAAGATTTATGAAATGCCCAAAAACTAAAAAAGTTTTATGTAAAACCCACCGCTAAAAAAACTTTCATCGCGTGCCCAGAATTAGAGAAACTTATCCAAAGCGGGTTCCAAATGACCCTTTTGCCCTTCCTTTTAATTTATTGGAAACACCCACAAAACTGCTCTTAAAAAAACGTTTCAATACTCCATCTTCTTCCATACGCTGCTCACTTTCGAATCTAGGTTTTCTCCTCAAAAATCTTCAAAAACTCGTCGAAAAATTTCGGAAAAACCGGGACGAACGACAAAAGTGCTAAAACGGAGGTCCAAACATCATTTTCTTGCGAATCTAAAATTTCGGAAGGCCGTCTAACGATGAAGCTATTACTTTCAGTCTCCTCGACGATACGCTCATTTTGCGACAAACGGGACCTCGTTTCGACCTTCCAGTCAAAAGTTATGGTCCTCCAAAGTTTCAGCTAACCATAAAATGCAGGAGAATGGCATTCTCCGTCTTAATTTACACGGAGAATGACCATTCTCCGTCTTAATTAGGACGGAGAATGACATTCTCCGTCTTAATTTACACGGAGAATGGTCATTCCAGTGTTAAAACGCAGGAGAATGACCATTCTCCGTGTTAGAAACACGGAGAATGCCATTCTCCGTGTTAGAAACACGGAGAATGCCATTCTCCGTGTTAAATGAAACGGAGAATGTCATTCTCCGTGTTAAATAAAACGGAGAATGGCATTCTCCGTCCTAATTAAGACGGAGAATGGCCATTCTCCGTGCTAAATTAAACGGAGAATGACCATTCTCCGTCTTAATTAGGACGGAGAATGCCATTCTCCGTGTAATTTATCACGGAGAATGGTCATTCTAGTGTTAAAACGCAGGAGAATGACCATTCTCCGTGTTAGAAACACGGAGAATGCCATTCTCCGTGTTAGAAACACGGAGAATGCCATTCTCCGTTTTATTTAAGACGGAGAATGGCATTCTCCGTCTTAATTAGGACGGAGAATGCCATTCTCCGTCCTAATTAAGACGGAGAATGACATTCTCGGTCCTAATTAAGACGGAAACGGAGAATGACATTCTCCGTGTTAATTAGGACGGAGAATGGCATTCTCCGTCTTAAATAAAACGGAGAATGGCATTCTCCGTCCTAATTAAGACGGAGAATGCCATTCTCCGTCTTAAATAAAACGGAGAATGACATTCTCCGTCCTAATTAAGACGGAGAATGCCATTCTTCGTCCTAATTAAGACGGAGAATGGTCATTTCCAGTGTTAAAACGTGTAATTTAGTTTTTTCAGGAATAAAGAGTTTCGTTCTTCTTTCAAAGCGATGATAATTCTTATGGAAAAGAAGAAGAAAGATCTTCTCTCCACAATTGAAGATCTGAGTTCAAATGTCTCCACGATGAAGATGATGATGATGGTGATGATGATGACGAACGATGATCTGAGTTCGACTGAAGAAAAACACACCGAACTACGAACGATCTTTGCGATCTCTGCTGAATATGAGAGCAATGGAATTCAGATTTCCCGTGAAGAAGAAGAAGACGAAAATCGCAATCCAGATCTGAGTTTTTTGAATTCAAATACATATAGATGACCAATTCGCGCGGAGGGGTAGTTTCGGTATTATAAAAATAGCAGTTTCTAGCGGGTGGCATCTAAAAGAAAATCTTGGAATATTTAACGTGAAAATACTTAATTCTGGGTATTTCATAAAACTTATCCAGCGGGTGGACATTTCATAAAAGTTCACCCCGAAATTGGATTTCTCAGCAATTTCCAGTTAAATAAATTAAAAAAGTTATTGATTCACGAGTTGACCGAGTAGTCCAATTTTTAAAACGATATATGTCCTATTTATCACCTAACTGGATACCTACAAGCAGTTTCGTCTTCTTCTGGCATAAGATTATTAAGCTTGTTAGTCCTCCACATGTCAATAATGGACCACAAATTAACACGGATGGCATAGGCCAACTTATATATTTTAAGAATATATATATTTTGGTCGTCTCAATTTCGAATGATTCTCCGTAACAAATCCCCTTTTTAATTAGAAAGACATTTAAATGATAAAATAGAACTTTCGCTAGTATGTTCGTCTTGATTTCCTAATCATTATACAAGAATTGCTTCCAATTATGTATTTATTTTCTATTAATTAAAAAAATCCAAGCTACATATAAATTCTGAAGAGACAGTGAAAGGAATTAATACTAAGAAGTGGAAAGCAAATTAGTACTGATCAGCATCTTAATTTGATTAGTATTTAACATAATCAAATTTCTCTTTGGTGGTGACAGGAGCTGACCATCAGTTCAGAGACGAGGTGTGGAGTGGACCCACTAATGAAAGGGAATGAGTTTTAATGATTCATCAAGGAAACACTTCCAACATGTAAATCGTATCAAAAGTTTCATATGTTTAGGTACTGAATTAGTCATAATCCAGCAAAGTGTGGTCAAAATCTTGGCTTAACGTGCTAGCAAACTTCACAATCTATGCTTATACCTAAACTCAAAGTTCTTGTATTTTTGGGAGTTTTGCTATGCCTACAACCAAATGCTTACACCCCTTCTACAACCGCCACGTGTCGGACTTCGATTGGAGGAGGGGGATAAGTGGTGGGGTCGGGTGGAGCCCATGTAGCAGGGAGGGTGAGAGAGAAGGTGGAACCCGGTGGGACCCATGTGTAAGAGGGTGGGAGAGGAGGTTGTAAGAAGGTTGTAAATATTTGATAGTAAACTTAGCATTATTGTTTTTTTAGTGTGCAACTTTAAAGATGTCAGTTAATCGTTGCATCCAAAAGCTGGATCTGGATTTTTTAGGTTTGTCATAGTTGACTGTAACCGGCTCAAGACGTGCAAGTAAAGATGGGTCTATCGTAGTATTGAAAAGCTCGAACTTGTTAGGTTCTGAAATTCATAAGATATTAGCTTTTAAATTATTAGACTTTCGCACTTTAATATTATGATTTTTTTTTTTTGGACAATTGTTCTTAACTTAGGAAATTGCTACTTTGACTGCACGCGGGTCGTACTGGCTCGCGTATGCGTGACGGCCAGCTATTGTCCCCCTTGCTAATGTGGGCCCACCCCGGGACGGGGGACCGACGCATCGCGTGACGGCGGGCCAGCACGGGCCAGTTCCGCGACGGTCAAAATAATAGCTCTGATTAACTTAACACGGCTCTAATTCCCTCCCTTTTTCGGCCATATGTGCCATCCCCGGGTCGCATAGGAAGTGGGGCGAACGGTCCCAATAAATACGATTGATGGATATGTGTTTGTGTTGGAGTCCAGTCTGAATTTGGTAACAACATATTTGTGGAATAATCTAAATCTAATTAAATATTTGACTTAATTAGATTTGGATGTCCATAATTGGTGTTGTGTTATTTTATGTATAATAGGATTCTTATTTTAGAAATTTTTGTTATGATCTAAAATAGGATGCTGATGGAATATTTTAGGCATAATAGGATTCCTATTTAGGAAATCCTACTATGACTAGTGTATGATTTTTTTATCCTATATATGGGATGAGGGTGGAGGCACAAAGTACAACACAAAGTGGAGATTTGGTGTGCTCGTCCACAAGAAAATCTAAAAGAAAGTCCGTACATTGTTCTTAGGACTTCACCATCCAAGACAGAAGGAAGAAGAAGATATAATCAAGGAGTCGTCAACTTTGATTAGGGAGATTGCTACGGGTTGGTGAGCGATCTCAATTGTAACCTTCTATTTTTCTTCTTGAGGGTTTGCTTGGATTGAGCCAAAAAAAAAAACAGAGTTAAAGTTAAGTGGGGTTAAATGATAGGGAGTAGAGTGAGGGGGAGTAGAGTCAATACATAGAACCTTCACTACTAAAATCTGCTAGAATAGCAACGTATATTAGCGACGGCGGAAAAATTCGTCGCCGAAAATTGATTATAGCGACTCCTAGTGTTACACGTTGCTGACCGTCGCCGTGTAGCGACGTTCAGCGACGTAGCGTGTATTACGTCGCTGCATGGTGACGTTCTGCGACGGATATTTTTTTACGTCGCTGTATTGCGACGTATTGCGACGTAAAATTTATACGTCGCTGACGTATTTCATATAGGGTTACTGGCCCGATCGAAATCACAATTTTTCACCCAAATTTTTTTTGTTCCCGCTCGATCCCCCCTCCCCTTCTCCCCCGGGCGACCCCGCTCGCCCGCTGACCCCTCCCTCCGGCGACCAGCCTCCCTTCTCCGACGAAGTCTCCTTCCTCGCCGCCTTCCTCCTCCGACGAAGCCACCCTCCTCGCCGCCTCCATCCTCCGACCGAGCCACCCTCTTCAGGTAAACCCTTGTCACGCCCCGCCCCCGTAGGAGCGATCGTCCTCACTAAGGTATGATGCCGCACGAGCCTAGATTGCGCTCGTGCAAGGCGGGTTCCATAACGGTCGATTTCAGCGGCTGCGACGGGGTCGTCGCACAGAAGTCCCATGCAGAGACTTTGAACATGCAGCAGAAATTTCGAACAAACACAAGTTATTCAACAAAAAGCTCTTTATTGATATTGAAACAAAGGTTACAATGGGCGCAAGGCCAAGATTACAAGTCTCTCAAGCTCACTCTTCTCATATTTTACAAGTTCACTCAGCTCTCTCTCATCTCTCAATTACAAGTCTTGATCCAGCGAAAGCTTCGGAAGGCGACGTCCATACATTATGTCCCGTATAAGTCTTTAATCCATGCGGTCGCACGCTTCGAATCGCCAAGGAACTCCATGCCTCGACGCATCCAAGCGAGCTCCGCGCCACGAGCTTCTACCTGTGCCTGCACATGAAAACTATGTGGGTGTCAGTACTCAACTGTACTGGTAGAATGAGCTCCTCGCCCACCCATACAAACCCAACACGTTAATTTACTTTGTGCAGCTGAGTCCCCTTTTGTATTGTCTTTCTACTCTTATCTTAGGATCAGTTTTAGGACAGACGCCTTGGCCTATTTTGTGTCTCTAGACCATCCCGTGCTTGTATCAACAACGTTAACCTATCAAGTCGTGTTTGCCTTGCGGCCCAAAATCAGAGACGCAACTACGCGATGAGGCTCCATTTCCGTGTGACCGTGCTTCAAATCCTTTGTGTCGTGCCTCGCAACTATGTGCGACTCAACCATATCGCCGCCTCGCGGCCCTTGCTACTTTGATCACCAACTGACCCAATCAAGACTTGTGAATCTTAGTGTCACTCAAACAACATTGCCTTGCGGCGATTTCCTGACTTTAACTCAACCAACTCAACCATAGCCATACAACTTATATGTCGACAACATAAGACTCGACACCACATCTCGTGCCGAAGCACGTCGCCTACGTTGCAGCCAAATCTTAGGCCCAACATTGTATTTTTGACTTGTACACACACCTTCAACTCGACTCATTGATACAGCGCACTTAATACTCGACTAAATCTAAAGGCACACTCGTGGATTGCCGCCGTCATGCCGACATCTATATGAACTTGGTCACTAGGACGACAAGCTATCTTGGACCTCCATTGGAATATTAGGGTACGTTCGTATATAACGAGGCACGATCTCGCCGAATTTTCCCTAATACCCGTCCTACGGCATACCCCTTGGGTCAGGTCGCACACCATCCAAGGGTCCCGTAGGCCCGTGGTTCCTCCTAGGCCAGATCGGTCCCGTGGCCGCGGCAACCGTCTGAGGAACAAATCAAAATCCTTGTGCACCGGTACACAAGTTGTCCAATGACCATGCAGACTCGACACAAACTGACGTCTCACACAGTCATTCCTCTTCCAATGTTACCATCTCTTTCAAACCAATATCAAGACTTCTATCCTTGAGATCCCTCGACGACCCACGGTCGCGAGCCTTCTCCCTTGATGCTCCTTGAGATCCCTCGACGACCCATGGCCGCGAGCCTTCTCCCTGTTACCATATCATTTCATTCAACTCAATGCCTATTCGATAGTCATTTCTCCAAAACTCATTAGATCAACCATGGTTCATGCCTTAAACACTAAGTCCGTGCATCGTGCCTTAAGCCAATCGTGCTCCACGTGACACTCCTGCCCAAGTCGACGGGCCTTGAGACCGTAAGACTATGTAGTTATACCCAACCGTAGAACTCGTAGGACCGTGCTTGCTACCACTCTGATAGCCTAACATAACTTGCCTGACTTAAATGCACAACGACTCGACGAGCAAAGGCTGCATCAAGCCTCGCATTACGGAAACGTGCCGCGCATGCGTTCGACTTCTGAACGACCAAATCATTTGGGTGCCTAGACTTACGCCAGCAGCCGTGCGACGCAACTTAACTCATAGGGTGGGTCAAGGCTATGCCAAGCCTTGGACAAATAGACCGTGCATACTTTATGAAGCATTCATGCGGACGACGCCTATGACTTAGGCTACGATTTATGACTTCGCCTACTCAACCAACTTTTCTTCTTCTAATCCACGGGAAGAAGGACCGAGTGTCATTTTCAAAGTACGTCGTGCACCAACTCTAAGCCGATCGTTGGACCTTTCCATATTCTAACTCAGTTCGACCCGTCGGGATTACTCCCTTTAGCTATGTGGATTCATCTCTTTTATTATTAAGCCTATTTGTGCAAGTTGAAAACATGCGATTTATTATGTGAAGGCAAAGATAAGGCAAGTTCACCGAAACTACCCCACCTGAGCGAGCGGTCGCCTCGATCGAGCGATGTCTTCGAGCAGCTGTTGTAAGACTAAGTCCGAATGCCGTCGGCGTTCCTGTTCCTCCGATTGACTGAGCGGGACGGGGCATTACATCATACACCACTCAGAAAAAGTTTCGTCCTCGAAACTAACTGAGTACACTTATCGACTTATCACTCGACTCGACATTCTACGTTTCTCGCACACATTTCTCCTATGCGTTCCCTCAATTCGAGCCACGCTCATGCTATCCACAATCCTTTTTTTAAAACTCACGATCTCAAACTCCTCGACACTTCCCTGTTTCTCAAGTCTCATTTGATTCAACGTATCACTTAGTATGGATCGTGCACATATTCCAGGCATCCCCAAAATACATACATTTTAACCAAGTCTCGTGATAGCGAAACCCGCTATCACCACTCGAGTCGGATCGTATACGTATTCAAGCGTCCTTGATATACATGCATGTCAACCGATACCTGCGAGTGGTGCCTCCACAAATCCTACTACTACTCCGCACTCGGACGTCTGCCTAACTACTAGGCTATGTCTTTCCGTCAGTATTGGAATCATAGTTCCCAAACAACAATATCAACACTGACCCCATCCTAAGGTCAAACCAAATTGATAGTATGGGGTTTTTTACCCAAGCTCGCATCACTCCGATTTCTAAACATCGAGCATAGATTTCCTATACACATTCCAACATTCGTCGCACGGGGTCCGAGTCATTCAACAAAGCCCTCCTACGACAACTTACGTTCAACCAATTCTACGACGTCTCAATATCGCTCGTTCAAAAAACCATATTCGTGTAGTCTATCTCTTCGAACACGTTTGACATAGTTCGTCTATCAATCCTTCTCAATTCAAGCACGCTACAACACAATTCATCGCTAAACCATAATTCACGTTTTATATTCCCTATGTCATTCATTCCAATTCACGTATTCGATCATGAGGTCGTCTAGCTTAACAATATGTTGCGCCCCGATCTCACGCGATTCAGATTATCCACGGTGGGCATGAATCATCATGCACGCTCCCGCGGGATAGTCATCCTCATCGGAACGTAACTCTTATTTTGTGTCTAGACTAATTCATTCTCGATGCGCGGATTGCACCTACTCAATTCTCAAGTTTATTTTATTCATCAATTGTAAGTCTAAATATCCTCGAATTTTTCTTCGTATCAAACCGACAAGTCGAGACAATCAAAGTTACCGCGTCCTGATTTTTCGAGTTCGATCATTCCCGCGACATGAATCACCATGTCAGCGCTCACGCGGAACGATCGCCTCAAATTCGATGCGATGCATGTACGAGGCTAGAGTTGCGCTCGTGCAAGACAAGAATGTCGACGCTATGGTTATCCGCGTAACCATCAAGACATTTTTATTTTCATCAAACATTCATCTCGATCAAAATCCTTAGTATAGCATCCAACCGAACAAATAACACTTGCACGATCGTCATTCGCCGAGTCAGAGTACCCCCGAGTTATCGCATATCGATCTTTGATATGCCTCAATACCATCGATGATATGCGTAACCTGACGATCTTCCTTTGCAACCAAATTTCGAGTCGTGCGAACGATGCTACCGTCCGACTGGATAGTCTCCTCGACATTCAAATTTAAGTTCGATCATTATCCTTCGAATCATTCACAACATCAATTTCCTCAAACCCAAATCATCGAGCAAAATTTATTCAAATCCTCAGAGTCATTCGCGTAACTTCCAAAATCAAACCTTTCATGCACGTTATCTTCCTGTCGTGCCAACTTTTTATATATGATCTGTATCAATTTTCTTCGATCAAGTCATCCGTTCGCTACGCCTTAACTTTTCTTCGATTCGATTTCACTTACTCAATAATTTTCGCGTTTCATACTTCGCACAATCCTCAATCCCGTGCACGTTCCGTGCATGTCAATCTCTAAGTCGTTCGAATCAACTTGCCAAATCTCAAGGCTACAACTTATTCAACGATACTCAAACTACGACTTTGCATAACGCGACGCTTGCTAACAGACTTATCGATATCCCGTATCCTCAATCGATCGATCGACATTCCTGAGACTATCGCATACACCACTCAGGAATGAAGTAATTTATCAAATCCTCAAAACTATCATTCGATTCACAATCTACTTCCTCCAATTTTCGTCCGAACGATTCCTCAATTTCCAAGCACGCTCATCTATATCGCACCGACGTTATCGTCGCTCGATAGCACCCTATCGATAGTCATCTCAATTTACTCAATCGAGTTCAACTTATTCTTGTTTGACACTATTCAATTCCCGCACTCGACTTTTCTAAGGTCGACGCAATCCTTGGTGTATATGCCCAGCCCGACTTAGCCAACCGTGCTTACGCGAACCATCTTTTTGTTTTATCAAAAACTGTTCTCCTACATTTTGCAAAATAGTTAGACTTATTGTATGGACATCCCGTGGGACATTTGAGAAAGAGCGCACCAACGATATCAACTTTGCGGAAGCAACTGAGTTTTGCGAAAACAACGAAGTTAAAGAATTCAATCGATAGTGCAAGGACGTAAATCCGTGCTCTGATATCATTATGTCACGCCCCGCTCCCGTAGGAGCGATCGTCCTCACTAAGGCGTGATGCCGCACGAGCCTAGATTGCGCTCGTGCAAGGCGGGTTCCATAACGGCCGATTTCAGCGGCTGCGACGGGGTCTGTCACTTCCCGTTCCCAGAACACGTATTTTTAATACATGTACTGCTTTAATATATTTATTTAATATTAATCGTGTATTGTTCTGTAGTTAAACCCCTTTAAATTCGTGTTAATTATTTTTCTGCAATTTTATTTCTGTATTTTATTTCCTGCTTTTATACTCTGCTTTAGCTATACTTAGGGTTCGGTTTGGTCTGGTTTAGTTAAGTTGGTTCATCATGAACCAAAAAAAACTCCTATCTACTACCACCCCTTCCATTTAAAGCCCACCCCTTTCTCTCTCTTCATTACTTCACCATTAATCTCCTTCTTCCTCATAACTTCTCTCCCACCTACCAGCCGCCAAGGCAAGTGCCAAACTTGCTTCTTGATGGATCCCCATTTTTATTGTTCCATCATCTTCCTTACTTGGTTTTGAGTCTCTTTAGTACTTAGCAATTTCGATTTCCATGGTTCATTTCTTGTAGATCTAAGTTTAAAGCATTTTCGGATTTCTTAGGTTTTGATCTAGTAAACTTTGTTATCTTTAAGTTTCGATGGTTTCATGTCGTAGAGAATTTCGTTCTACCCCATTTTGACCTATGGAAATTCCGATTTGGGCTTGGAATGAAGGATTTAAAGAGCTTGGAAGCAATGGTTTCCATGGTTCTGTCCTTAGAAAGTTTGGAGAAGAAGAACAGATCCTGGCTGCATGACAGTACTTGACCGTATGAGTTTTCATGCGGCAAGTCTTCTTATACATTTTCCAGCCGCATGGTAGTTTCGGCCGCATAAAGCTATCTGGCCACATGGACCATTTCAGCCGCATGCGCCGTTCCCCTTTCAGCCGCATGAGCGCTTGACGTTCCTGGTCGTATAAGGACCCGAGTCCTATTTGGCCGCACGTGACTTAACTCTGGCCGCATGGAACTTCCCGTTCCCAGCCGCATGATTTATTAGTTTCTTGGCCGCATGAACTCGTCCAGCCGCATATACATTCAGTCCATCTCAGCCGTATAGGCTTGGCGATTCCTGGCCGCATGGGCGTAAGTCTTTTCGAGCCGCATGGGGCTTGCTATCTCCCAGCCGCATGAAGTTTTCCTTGGCCGTATGGGCGCATGTTACCCGTAGCCGCATGAGACCCCTTTAGTTTTGGTCGCATAAGTTCAGGATTAATTTTGGACGCATAAGCTCCTGTTGATTTAGCCGCATGAGACCCAGCTCCTGATGGCCGTTTGGCCTTATTACATGACTGACTTGGCCGCATACGACATAGGATCCTGATTTGATTTTGGTCGCATAAAGATCATGACTTATCTAGCCGCATAGATGGGCATCCATTTTACTGCCATTCATTGTGCCTTTTTATTATTTCTTGTCCCAAATTAACATTGATTGTTATCTTGGCATTAATAAACAAGGATTGATATCTTAATTTAAATAATTGATCATGCGTTCCTAGTTGGAACTAAGAGACTGGCTAGTCGTCTTATTGAATTGAATGAATGAGACACGTTCATATTAACTATGAACTATTACAATCGACTGGCTAATCTCGAATATTGGCATACAGGCACATGCATGCTTCAAATTATTTATTTATTTATTTATTTATTTATTTATTTATCTTACAAAAATAGCATGTGTACTTTATGTCAAGGCATGATTACCCCGTGGTTAGTTTTGATTGTTGTATTACGCTATGTGAGATCTACAACCTGACCGCACTGGTATCGTTGTAGAGTTGTGCATATCGTACCCCGTACAAAAGTACTCATTTGAATGACCATGACCCACGGCATGGGACTTCACTCAACGTAGAGACTATTAAGTTAAATAAAATAATGATTGCATGGAGAGAATGGATTCCCGAGTTCTTACATGGCAGCCCTCTTGGGACTAGTAGTGCCCGACAGGCCGGTTGGTCCCCACAGATACTGTAAATCTACCACACGGGAAGGGAGCGGTATCTGGTTATATTTTCTATTGTATATTGTATATTGATGACGGGCGTCCCGCTGGGACTCGTCTAATTCATGATTGGCGCAATTGATTGACTGGATAAACTAGCCTTGCGTGCACATAGTAAGAACTGAGGAATCCCTATTACATAATTCCAGGATGACCTGGAACTTACAGTAGCAAGCCGTAATAGTTGTATGGCCGTTTAAGTTGATTTGTTTGTGTACGGTCTCTACTCTGATGACTAACTATGACGATCGGAATATCAGGACATGACGGGTCAACTTCTGTCCTTGTTTGGTTGGGAGGTTGGTTCGAAGTGTCGTGATGTGATATGAATCCCAGTAGTCAGCAGAGATCTATTTATTATGTTTTCTATTATTGGTTTTACTCCTCATATCGTGCTTCCTTGCGGTACTTGCTGTTAGAGGTCTAACCTCTCTGGTTTTGCATGGCCAGATTTAGAGCCGGTTTCCGAGGATCCAGCTTACTTCTACCTCCAAGATGGTCAATACTAGAGGGATGATCACAGGAGGACTCGAGTGGGTTCCTTACTTTCTCGCTCATTTTGTTAAATACTTTATACTTTGCCGTTTGGCACCGACATGTTAGTCGGATTGTCTTGTACCTACTTTTTCATAATTGTAACTAAGTCAGGCTGCAGCTGATAACAATTGTGTATACTTACTACATCATCTGGCTGTATTTTGTAAAGCCAGATATCAAGAACATTTTGACTGAGCGTTTGGGACGCCTTACTGCTTTATCTCACATGTTCTCTATTTTTGTTTCTTGTTTGAATGATTGAGACAATAGATGTGGAGTGACCATAGCGAGACTTTTATGTAGCATGCACCCCCTCGTCTTATTAGATAGCATTGATCGTATTATACGGTATTCATCTACCCGTAATACGTAGCTGGCTGAGTCATTCTCCCGCTCTCCAGTATTCTGGTTCTGGGGCGTGACAAGGTTTTAGTGGTGGCCCATGCAGGTCTTATTTCAGACTTGTGGGGTGTTTTAATAGGATGTCTCAATCACACATGTTCCCCCTTGATCTCCTGATTCGTTACTCTCGACTCTAGCTTGACATTCCGGTATCCTTTGACTTCATTGATCTTTCCTGTCCGGTCGTTTGATTGTTCTCTTGTCCCTTTTCTTAGGGGCACCTTGTCCGCATCTGTCAGGACTGGGCAGCAACAACAAGGGCAGCAAGGACAACATGACCAGGTTGATCAGCAACACGGGCCAGTACTACCTCAAGAGACTATCCAGGAAGAAGTGATAGTGGAAGCAGCAGCTGGATCGCAGTATCCAGAGGTTCCACCACCACCAACAGTTCCACCTACCCCTGCGGAAATGGACACACCGGCCCTTCTAGAGATCATGAGAGGGATGATGGCCACTCAGCAACATCAGATGTTAGCCCAGCAGCGCATGCACGCTCAGTTACAAGAGCAGAATGTGTTACTCAACCAAGGATTGCAGACGGCATTGGATAGAGGGGCGAGGCCAGATTCAGGAGCATCAACCAGATTTTGCAAGTTCAACTCCCGCCGTTTAGAGGGCACAGAGGATGCCATCTCAGCAGATACATGGCTTAAGGATATTGAGGCTATTTTGATCGCGGCTAAGGTGCCGACAGAAGAACGTGTGGATCAGGTGAAGTTGCTACTTCAGGATCTCGTACGTGATTGGTGGGAATCAGAGGAAGTAGGTATCAGACGTCTCGTTGCTTGGGACGATTTCACAGCAAGGTTCAAGACAAAGTACTATAGAATTGTGGCACAATTTGAGCTACAACAGAAGTTTATCAACCTCAAGCAGGCCGGCAAGACAGTAGATGCTTATGCAGCGGAGTTCTGCAGATTGAGTAGGTTTGCCCCAGAGATGGTAGCAACGGAGCGCCAGAGGGCGATGAGGTTCCAGCAAGGGTTTCATCTTGAGTTCTTGCAATTGATAGAAGGGCACAATTACCAAACTTTCGATGAAGTATTGACGGCAACTCGAAGGCATGAGATCACCATTCAGAGAATCACGGCAAGGACTGGGGGTCAGAAGAGATCCCACAGTCAGATGGAAGGAGGAGGGGGAGTAGCGCCCCGAACAACAGCACCATCCCTTGGTATTCGTATCTACGATATGGCGATACGAGGGCCAGCACCACCACCCAGGCAGCAGCAGCAGCAACCAAGGAAGAACCAGCAACCCCCAGCGGGCTGTACTTATTATGGGAAGATAGGGCACACTAGAGATGTGTGTCGGGCATTGAACGGACTGTGTTTGATATGTAGAAATCCAGATCATTGGATTACCACCTGTCCCATGAATTCGAGATCAGGAGGACCAGTACAACAGTTTCCTGCTCTGTCAGCACCAGGGACAGGACAGTATCGAGGACCAGCGGTAGCAGTGAGACTGTTGGCACAGCGCCCGTTAATGCCACAGGCTCAGATGTTTCGGCAGCAGGGACCGTCGATGCAGCAACACCAGCATAGACCACTCCAGCATCATCAAGGAAGGGGCCAGCAGCAGCACCAGGCTAGGCCACCGTATGGAAACCAGCAAGGAGGTCGAGGGCAGGCATTCACTCTGTCCTTGGAAGAGGCATTAGCATCGGGAGATGTTGTGGCAGGTAACATTCTCGTCGCCTCATATCCCGTAGTAGCATTGTTTGATTCGGGAGCATTACATTCATTTATATCTGTACAATTTGCGACACGGCTAGGAGTAGAGTTCGAGGCATTGCCAAGGAGGTTGAATATACTTACTGGTAATGGGTTCGTAGGAGTTAGTAGAGTTATTCTAGCATGTAGCGTTGTAGTTTGCGGGCATTCCTTACCCGCCCAGTTGATAGAATTTTCTGTCAGAAATTTCGACGTTATCTTAGGCATGGACTGGCTGAAAGACAGTCATGCGACAATAGATTATCGTAGTGGGAGTGTATCTTTTGATATTCCAGGCGTGAGACGGTTCACCTTAGTCAGATCAGAGGCAACTCAGCAAGAGCAGGGAGTAATAACGACAATGGAAGAAGTCCAGGTTCCGAAGGTAGTTGAAGAGTTTCTGGACTTATTTCCCGAAGAACTTCCAGGTCTACCACCGGTTAGAGATATTGAGTTCAGTATAGAATTGGCACCTGGAACTAAACCGATATCAGATCGGGTTTACAGAATGGCGGATTCGGAGCAAGCCAAGGTATATCAGCATATAGAGGAATTGAAGGAGAAGAAGTTTATCCAAGCTAGCATATCGCCATGGGCAGCACCAGTGGTACTTGTAGGAAAGAAGGATGGGTCATCCAGATTGTGCATCGATTACAGGAAGCTTAACGCGGCAACAGTAAAGAACAAGTACCCACTACCAAGGATCGACGACTTATTTGATCAGTTGAGCAGGGCTAGAGTTTTCTCCAAGATAGATCTTCGTTCGGGGTACCATCAGGTGAGGGTTCGGAAGGAGGATATTTCCAAGACAGCATTCAGGTCGAAGTATGGACATTATGAATTCTTAGTAATGCCGTTTGGTTTGACCAACGCTCCAGCAATATTTATGGATTTGATGAACCGCATCTTTTTACCATACTTAGATCAGTTTGTCGTGGTGTTTCTCGACGACATTCTTGTATACTCCACCAGTGAAGAGGAGCATGAAGACCACCTCAGGAAAGTGTTACAGGTTTTGAGGGAGAACCAGTTGTATGCCAAGCTCAGTAAGTATGAGTTCTGGACGGATAACATTTCATTTTTGGGTCATATCATATCAGGAGCTGGAGTAGCAGTGGATCCCAAGAAGATATAAGCAGTAGAGAGTTGGCCAGTACCCAAGACCGTAGCTGATGTACGGAGTTTCTTGGGATTGGCAGGTTATTACAGAAGGTTTGTATCAGATTTTGCAAGTCTTTCAGCACCCATGACCCGCTTGACACGGAAGGATGTGCCATTCATTTGGTCGGCAGAATATCAGTCATCATTTGAGAATCTGAAGCAGAAGTTGATATCAGCGCCCGTTCTTACATTGCCAGTTAGACCCGGAGGTTTTACTGTATATTGTGATGCGTCAGGTAAAGGACTTGGATGTGTCCTCATGCAGCACGGGAAGGTGATAGCATATGCATCTAGGCAGCTTAGGGACCACGAGAAGAATAATCCAACTCATGATTTGGAGTTGGCAGCAGTAGTATTTGCTTTGAAGCTATAGAGGCATTACTTATATGGTGATCGAGAGGACATGTACACAGACCATAAAAGTCTGAAGTACATCTTTACTCAGAAGGAGCTGAACATGAGGCAGAGAAGATGGTTAGAGCTGATCAAGGATTACGATGTTGAGCTTCAGTATCATCCAGGCAAGGCTAATGTGGTAGCAGACGCTCTTAGCAGGAGAGGCGGCACATTTATGTTGACAACCCAGAAGCACATTTTAGAAGACCTTCAGGAGATGGGCATAGAAGTTATACTTCCTAGTGATATAGGAGTTCTGGCAAGTCTACGAGTCCAATCTGACTTGGTAGATAGGATCAAGGCAGCTCAGGCACAGGACCCAAGGATTCAGAAGCTTAGGAAAGAATGTGAGTCAGGACTTAGAAAGGAGATACAAATCCATGAAGATGGTACCCTTAGGTTTGGATCGCGCCTATGTGTGCCTAGTGGAGATATTAGACAGGAAGTTATGGCAGAAGCTCACAGTTCTCAGTATTCTATACATCCTGGAGGGACCAAGATGTACCAAGATATCAAGCAGCACTTCTGGTGGAATGGAATGAAGAGGGAGTGTCACGCCCCAGTACCGAAATACGGAGACGGACTAGGCCAGCTACTTCATATGAGGTACGTAACGTCATACGATGATCGTGGCTGTCGAGAGACTAGGGGGTACATGCTACAATCAAGTCTCCTATGGTCCCCCAGAGTTATATGTCTCAATCAATCAAGTCACATCAGCAATTAAATGAACATTAAAGATAAAGCAGTAAGGCGTCCCCGACACTTCATCAAAATGGTCATGAGAGACTAGCTTTATAATTTAGCTATCTCGGAGAGTCAGGAGTACAAAATTATACACAGCTGCAGTCTATTTAATTACAATTATGTACTGACACAAAATATCAAGTAATCCGGCTAACAGGTGCCGGTTGCTAAACGCCGCACAAAGTATAAGCAGGAGTGGTGGAGAAGAAACCCACTCGAGTCCCCGAACCGCCATGCTTCTAGTATGCACCATGGATGTCAGGGAGAAAGATCCTGTCCTCTGGCTCTGCTACGAGATCTGGCCAAACAAAACCAGCGGGGTCAGCCCTGAATAGCAAGTACCGCCAAAGGGGCACAAGAGTTAAGATTAAAAACCCAGTTACTAGAATGATTGATAATAGCAATACTTATGCTACTATTATAGGGTAGCGCAACATCCTCGAACCCATATGGCACCCTTACAATCAAACAAGGACAAAAGGTGCCGCATGGAGTCGGGACGTGTCGTACTCTATAACTTTCACATAAATTTAAAGGTAGAAACAATAAAATCTCCTGACCGTGACTTCGGTCGATAGCCTATCGTAGCACAATAACCAACCCAACAATCAAACAAGAACATGGGTTGGATCATGTACCATGATAGACCATGTTCCTCAGTCATTCACAGAAGTGACACTTCACAACCAGAATAAGTCTTCCGTTCATAACTTCGGTCCACAGCCTGTCATAGTACGATAACCAATCCAACAATCAAACAAGAACATGGGTTGGATCACGTATCATAACAGTCCGCTTCCCTCAGTTATTCGCGGAAGGTAATAGGATACAAGCAAGTCGTTTTCGCGGCCAATCAAGTCTACGAGTTTCTAGTGGGACGAGGTTATCCTCGCGTCATGTTATTTCAAAATCCTCATATCGTATCTTTCCAGCAAGGCTAGCCAACCCAGGGGTTCGCGTAGACAGATATTATTGAGCACAGGTCCCTCGTAAGGCCACCTTGCCAAGACATATAATGTATAGCAGGAATTAATCGGATACAGTCGTCCGCTCATTGCAGATGACACAGTATCCGTGGAGACCAGCCGGCGCGTCAAGATAATATCTCAAGGCGGCTGGTGTAACACGATCTCGGGATTCTGCCCTCCCCATGTATCTAGTATATTTAGTTGCCTAGTTTAACCCTAGGTGAAATCTTGGACTCACATGCTGTGGCCTGCATGATTATCCTCCTAAAAGTCGTACTCAAGTACGAGTACCCCAAGAGAGGATCCATGTCAGTCAGTATGCCAACATGTTCTACCCTCCTTAGTGTAATGTATCATTACAAATACGTCACGTGAAGTTATGAGTCATTTGTTGAGCATGAACAAGAACTGGGACATTCAGGCACATGTATCGGGTAGGAATACTTTGTTCACCGGGGTCACATTAGTGCTCATATCATGCTCAGGACAAAAGGCATACATTTACATATATATATACAATATAATATATATAAAAATATGAAATATAGGGGAGTCCAGGTCAGAGCGCGCTGGGTCAGAGTGCGCTGGGTCCAAGCGCGCTGGGTCAGAGCGCGCAGGGGTCCAAGCGCGCAGGATCAAAGCGCGCAGGGGTCAAAGCGCGCAGGGTCGAAGCGCGCAGGGTCGAAGCGCGCAGGGGTCCAAGCGCGCAGGGTCGAAGCGCGCAGGGGTCAAGCTCCTAGCGCCAAAGGGCGCTGGGCCACGAGAGAGCTGCGCCCATCGCTAAAAAGCGCTGGGGTCAAGCGGGCTGCGCGCGCCAACTACTACAGGGTCATCTCCTTCTTCTTGGCTGAGAGCAAGAATACCATGAACCCTAAAACTTCTAAGGACCATAAAATCCTCATCCTAAGCCCAAATTGGGACTTCTATAGGTCAAAATGGGGTAGAACAAAATTTTCTACAACATGGACCACTCAAAACTTAAAAATAATGAAGTTTGCTAGATCAAAATCAAGAAAATCCGAAAATAGTTAAAACTTAGATCTACAAAAATTAAAGCTTCAAAATGGAAAATTTTAAGTTCTAAACTAGTATAGAATGAGGAGAAGAACATATTTTGACAAATAATTTTGTAAGAAAACATGAACACAATTTATGGATCCATCTCTTGAGCAAGTTGGCACTTGCCTTGGTTGGTGGAGGAAATAAATGAAAGGAAATAAATGAGAGGAGAGAGAATGAGATTAGTTATATATATAGAATCTTGAACCCAAGGGTTCATGATGAACCATTGGTGAACCAAAAATAGGTTACCCAAATGAGCCAAAACTGTAGGTCCAAATACAGAAAATAAATTACGAAATAATATTTTGTCGAATATTTTAGGAAATGCATGAAGAGATACAGCATAATAAATATCGTATAAATACAAGGTAAATACAATTTATCGGTTTACGTATTAAAAGACGTATTCCAGGATCGGGGAGTGACATCTCTACCCTTCTTAGAAAAATTCCGTCCTCGAAATTCCAGCCAAGACAGGATAGTGAAATCAGGGCAAGCAAGGCACAATCATATACAAGTTAACTATCATAGCAATTATTATCATACATCACAAAGTGCCAAACAAGCAGGTGCAGATAAACATGGAATCGTGTCAATAAGGCGTAAAAATATACCTCATTAGTGAAACAAATACGGATACCGAGATCTGATCTCGTCCTCGCGCTCCCAGGTTGACTCTCCCGAAGAGTGATGGTTCCAAGAAACACGGACAAGGCTTATCGTCCGATTCTTGAGTACCTTCTTTCGCCGGTCCAAAATAGACACGGGTTGTTCCTCGTAAGTTAGGTCGGTACCAACGACTAACTCAGAATGATTGAGGACATGACTCGGATCTGGGACATACCCACGTAATTGGGACATATGAAACACATCATGTATGCCAGTTAACGAAGGCGGAAGGGCAAGTCGATAAGCCACATCGCCTACCCGAGCGAGAATCTTAAAAGGACCAATGTATCTTGGACTAAGCTTTCCTCGGGTTCTAAATCTGATGATACCCTGAGTAGGCGAAATCCGCAGAAACACTTGGTTGCCAACTCTAAACTCTAAAGGCCTACGATGCTGATCTGCCCAATAACGATGTCGGTCCTGTGCAACTCGAAGGCGCTCTCTGACCAACTTAACTATCTCCACAGTCTGCGTGATCATCTCTGGCCTCAACAACTTCCGTTCTCCGACGTCGTCCCATGCCAAAGGGGACCTGCACTTCCTTCCGTACAATGCTTCGAACGGGGCCATCTGAATGCTAGCCTGATAGCTGTTGTTATAGGAGAACTCCACTAGATGAAGGTGATCCTCCAAAGATCCGCCAAAATCTAAGGTACACGCCCGTAGCATATCTTCTAACGTCTGAATGGTTCTTTCTGATTGCCCGTCAGTTTGTGGATGATAAGCAGTACTGAATCTTAACTTGGTTCCCAAACCTTGGTGTAAGCTCCGCCAAAAATGGGAAGTAAACCGCGTATCCCGATCTGATACTATACTAACTGGAACACCGTACTGCCTTACTATCTGCTTCATGTACATTTCTGCTAACTGCTCAGTAGTCTGTCCAACTCGGAAGGGAAGGAAATGAGCGACCTTCGTGAGTCGATCTACTATTACCCAGACTGCATTCTTACCAGTCGGGGATCTAGGTAAACCGGTCACAAAATCCATCGTGATGTGCTCTCATTTCCATTCTGGGATAGGAAGCGGCTGTAGCAACCCTACTGATCTCTGCTGCTCGGCTTTCACCTGCTGACATACCAGACACTTGGATACAAATCTCGCTATCTCTTTTTTCATACCATTCCACCAAAAGAACTACCTGATATCTCGATACATCTTCGTTCCTCCTGGATGAATGGAGTAAATAGAACTATGAGCTTCAGACATAACTTCTTGCCGAAGGTCTCCACTCGGTACACAGAGTCTGTTTCCAAACCTGAGCGTACCATCTTCATGAATCACTAACTCCTTCCTACGGCCTGATTCATACTCCGACCGCAATTTATGAATCTGTGGATCTCCTACTTGTGCTGTCCTTATCCTCTCTACTAAGGTTGACTGAATCTGCATACTGGTCATTCTTCCTATATCCCTTGGCAAAACTACTTTGATTCCCATACTCTGAAGGTCTTCTAAAATATGCTTCTGCGAGGTCAAGATAAAGACACTGTCTCTCCTATTCAGTGCATCTGCAACTATATTCGCCTTGCTGGATGATACTGAAGATCTAAATCAAAATCCTTCAGCAGTTCTAACCATCTTCTTTTCCTCATGTTCAAATCTCGCTGCGTGAATACGTATTTCAAACTCTTATGATCAGTATAGATCTCTACCCGATCCCCATATAAGTAATGCCTCCACAACTTGAGTGAAAACACCACAGCTGCTAACTCCAAATCGTGAGTCGGGTAATTCTTCTCATGGTCTCGAAGCAGCCGAGACGCATATGCTATCACCTTTTCGTGCTGCATTAATACACATCTAAGACCCTTTCCTGATGCGTCACAATATACTATAAAGCCTCCCGCACCTACTAGAAGCGTCAAGATCGGGGCTGAGATCAATCTCTTCTTCAATTCTTCAAATGATGCCTGACAGCTAGCTGACCAAACAAACTCTACGTCCTTGTGCGTCAAACGCGTTAAGGGCGCAGAGATCTTGGCAAAGTCCGCCACGAACCTTCTGTAGTAACCAGCTAGTCCTAAGAAACTTCGCACTTCTGCAACCGTTCTCGGGACCGGCCAATGCTCTACGGCCTCAATCTTCTTCGGATCCACTGACACTCCTGCCCCAGAAATTATATGTCCCAGGAACGAAATATGGTCTAACCAGAATTCACACTTGTCGAGCTTCGCATAAAGTTGATGCTCCCTCAATGTCTGCAAGACAGTTCTAAGATGTTTCTCATGCTCCTCTTCACTGTTGGAATAGACAAGAATGTCATCTATGAACACCACCACAAATTTATCCAAATACGGCAGAAAGATGCGGTTCATTAAATCCATGAATACTGCGGGGGCGTTGGTTAGTCCAAAGGGCATTACTAAAAACTCATAATGCCCATATCTAGATCTGAATGCTGTCTTCGGTATGTCTTGCTCCCGGACTCTTACTTGATAGTATCTCGACCGAAGATCGATCTTGGAAAAGATACTGGTCTTGCTCAACTGGTCAAACAGGTCATCAATCCTTGGTAGTGGGTACTTATTCTTTACTGTTACTGTATTCAGCTTGCGGTAGTCGATGCACATTCTCGTCGACCCATCCTTCTTGGGAACTAGAATCACTGGCGCGGCCCAGGGCGATTTACTGTCTCGGATGAATCCCTTAGACTTCAACTCTTCCTCATGTTGATACAACTTATCCTGTTCTGACGACGACATTCTGTAAACTCTGTCTGCAATAGGCCTCGTTCTAGGGTTCAACTCAATGCTAAATTCTACCTCTCTGACTGGGGGTATCCCTGGGAGCTCATCAGGGAAGACGTCGAAAAAATCTTTGACCACTCTCGGAATCTGTCCTGGCTCTGACACTGCTGCTGAGATGATGCCTCCGGCCTGATTCTTCAAGGTTCGAGTAAAGATGAGCTGTTCCATCCCAGGAACACTGAATATGACCCTACCTCCTCTACAATCAATTGTCGCATGACTGTCTCTCAATCAGTCCATGCCAAGAACAACATCAAAATTCCCCATAGGGAATTCAATCAATGATGCGGGCAGTAAATGCCCATACACCTCTACCGGACATGAAAAGTGCACTCTGCTAACTTCTACGAGCCCATTGCCGGTGAGTATATCCATCCTCTCCAGTAATGCCTCAAACACTAGTCCAATCCGTGTAGCATATTGTGCAGAGATGAATGAATGAGTAGCGCCTGAATCAAATAATGCTACAGCGGGAAATAAGGTGACGAGAATTTTACCTGCCACCACGTCACTAGACGCTAGAGCCTCTCCCAAGGATAATATGAGAGCCTGGCACTGGCCCCGCGGAGCTCCTTGTTGCGGCCTTCCTCGACCATGTTGTTGCTGCCCCTGAGGGCCTCCGGCTTCCTGAGCTTGGCAAAACCTCTGAGCCTGCGTTTATAGACGCTGGGCTAGGGGCCTCACTGCTAATACTGGCCTTCCACTCGGGGTTGCTACCGGAGCTGGCAACGCTGGAAACTGCTGAGCTGGCCCTCCTGGCCTCTGCATCATAGGACAAGTGGAAATACGGTAGTCTGAACTACCACACCTCAATTATAAGCCATTCGCTGACCGATACACCTCCCTCGTGTGCCCTACCTTCCCACAGAATGTACAGCCCTGGGGTGCTCCCTGACGCTGCTGTTGGTTCCTCGGCTGCTGATACCGAACTGGCGCTGTATTAGTTGACACGACTGTCCTCCGTGGCGCTCCTACATCATGAATACGTACACCGGGTGCTGGTGCCGATGTTCGCTGCATTACTCCTCCTCCAACCTGGGAATGAGATCTCTTCTGACCCCCTGTCCTCGAAGCCAACCTCTGCTGGATAAGCTCGTGCCTCCGAGCGGCCGTCAAAACAGCGTCAAACGTCTGGTAATCGTGTCCCTCCACAAGCTGCAGTAGTTCCAAATGAAGTCCCTGCTGAAACCTTATAGCTTTCTCTGGCTCCGTTGCCACCATTGCTGGTACGAAATGGCACAATCTACAGAACTCTGCTGCGTACCCATCTACGGTCTTGTCTGCTTGCTTGAGACTAATAAACTTCTGCTGGAGCTCATATCGAGCTACTACGCCAAAATACTTGGCCTTGAATCTTTCACTGAAGGTGGTCCAACGAACAGGGCATCTTATACCAACTTCTTCTGATGTCCACCAGTCGCGGGCAAGATCCTGAAGTACTAATTTGACCTGATCAACCTTCTCATCATCTGGAACCTTGGCTGCCACAAGAATGGCTTCGATGTCTTGAATCCATGCATCCGCAGTGATGGCATCCTCCGTGCCATCAAAATACCTCGAATTCAAGCGATGGAACCTTCCTGATGCTCTCGAGTCAGCCCCGACACTCCTCTCAAGAGCTAACTGAATCCCTTGGTTCAGCAACACGTTCTGCTCCTGCTGCTGAGTCTGCTGTTGGTGAGTGACAAGAATCCCCCGGATGATCTCCAGGAGTGCTATGGCATCTGGTACTGCCGTCGCTGCTGGTGCTGCAGGAGTTTCAATAACCTGCGGCTCCACTGCATCTGGTTCCACTTCTGCTCGTGTCTGTCCTGGGGAAGGTTCTCTCCCCTGTTGGGGCCCAGTCGAGCCGTGCTCTGGCTGCTCTTCCTCATGGGCCTCACCCGCTACTGAGAATGAAGCACCCCTATAGAGAAAGATATAAGATTATCAAGTCCGAACGAGGAAGATTTCGAGGATGTAAGTCAGGTTAGAGATCAAGGCAAGGACAGAGAATTTGAAACAGAATTTTAAGGGGAACAAGTTTGATTGAGACTCCTAATAATTCACAATACCCCACAAGTCTGAAAAACAGACCTTGCATGGGCCACCACTAAAACCTTGTCACGCCCCAGTACCGAAATACGGAGACGGACTAGGCCAGCTACTTCATATGAGGTACGTAACATCATACGACGATCGTGGCTGTCGAGAGACTAGGGGGTACATGCTACAATCAAGTCTCCTATGGTCCCCCAGAGTTCTATGTCTCAATCAATCAAGTCACATCAGCAATTAAATGAACATTAAAGATAAAGCAGTAAGGCATCCCCGACGCTTCATCAAAATAGTCATGAGAGACTAGCTTTATAATTTAGCTATCTCGGAGAGTCAGGAGTACAAAATTATACACAGCTGCAGTCTGTTTAATTACAATTATGTACTGACACAAAATATCAAGTAATCCGGCTAACAGGTGCCGGTGGCTAAACGTCGCACAAAGTAAAAGCAGGAGTGGTGGAGAAGAAACCCACTCGAGTCTCCGAACCGCCATGCTCCTAGTATGCACCATGGATGTCAGGGAGGAAGATCGTGTCCTCTGGCTCTGCTACGAGATCTGGCCAAACAAAACCAGTAGTGTCAGCCCCGAATAGCAAGTACCGCCAAAGGGGCACAAGAGTTAAGATTAAAAACCCAGTTACTAGAATGATTGATAATAGCAATACTTATGCTACTATTATAGGGTAACGCAACATTCTCGAACCCATATGGCACCCTTACAACCAAACAAGGACAAAAGGTGCCGCATGGAGTCGGGACGTGTCGTACTCTATAACTTTCACATAAGTTTAAAGGTAGAAACAATAAAATCTTCTGATCGTGACTTCGGTCGATAGCCTATCGTAGCACAATAACCAACCCAACAATCAAATAAGAACATGGGTTGGATCATGTACCATAATAGACCATGTTCCTCAGTCATTCACAGAAGTGACACTTCACAACCAAAATAAGTCTTCCGTTCATAACTTCGGTCCACAGCCTGTCATAGTACGATAACCAACCCAACAATCAAACAAGAACATGGGTTGGATCACGTATCATAACAGTCCACTTCCCTCAGTTATTTGCGGAAGGTAATAGGATACAAACAAGTCATTTTCGCGGCCAATCAAGTCTACGAGTTTCTAGTGGGACGAGGTTATCCTCGCGTCATGTTATTTCAAAATCCTCAGATCGTATCTTTCCAGCAAGGCTAGCCAACCCAGGGGTTCGCGTAGACAGATATTATTGAGCACAGGTCCCTCGTAAGGCCACCTTGCCAAGACATATAATATATAGCAGGAATTAATCGGATACAGTCGTCCGCTCGTTGCAGATGACACAGTATCCGTGGAGATCAGCCGGCACGTCAAGACAATATCTCAAGGCGGCTGGTATAACACGATCTCGAAATTCTGCCCTCCCCATGCATCTAGTATATTTAGTTGCCTAGTTTAACCCTAGATGAAATCTTGGACTCACATGCTGTGGCCTGCATGATTATCCTCCTAAAAGTCGTACTCAAGTACGAGTACCCCAAGAGAGGATCCATGTCAGTCGGTATGCCAACATGTTCTACCCTCCTTAGTGTAATACATCATTGCAAATACGCCACGTGAAGTTACGAGTCATTTGTCGAGCATGAACAAGAACTGGGACATTCAGGCACATGTATCGGGTAGGAATACTTTGTTCACCGGGGTCACATTAATGCTCATATCATGCTCAGGACAAAAGGCGTACATTTACATATATATATACAATATAATATATATAAAAATATGAAATATAGGGGAGTCCAGGTCAGAGTGTGCTGGGTCAGAGTGCGTTGGGTCCAAGCGCACTGGGTCAGAGCGCACAGGGGTCCAAGCGCGCAGGGTCAAAGCGCGCAGGGGTCAAAGCGCGCAGGGGTCCAAGCGCGCTTTTACATATATATATATATAATATATAATATATATAAAAATATGAAATATAGGGGAGTCCAGGTCAGAGCGCGCTGGGTCAGAGCGCAGGGGTCCTAGCGCGCAGGGGTCCAAGCGCGCAGGGTCAAAGCGCGCAGGGGTCCAAGCGTGCAGGGGTCAAAGCGCACAGGGGTCCAAGCACGCAGGGTCAAAGCGCGCAGGGGTCCAAGCGCGCAGGGTCGAAGCGCGCAAGGTCGAAGCGCGCAGGATCGAAGCGCGCAGGGGTCGAAGCGCGCAGAGTCGAAGCGCGCAGGGGTCAAGCTCCTAGCGCCAAAGGGCGCTGGGCCATGAGAGAGCTGCACCCATCGCTAAAAAGTGCTGGGGTCAAGCGGGCTGCGCGCGCTAACTGCTACAGGGTCATCTCCTTCCTCTTGGCTGAGAGCAAGAACACCATGAACCCTAGAACTTCTAAGGACCATAAAATCCTCATCCTAAGCCCAAATTGGGACTTCTATAGGTCAAAATGGGGTAGAACAAAATTTTCTACAACATGGAACACTCAAAACTTAAAAATAATAAAGTTTGCTAGATCAAAACCAAGAAAATCCGAAAATAGTTAAAACTTAGATCTACAAAAATTAAAGCTTCAAAATGGAAAATTTCAAGTTCTAAACTAGTATAGAATGAGGAGAAGAACATATTTTGACAAGTAATTTTGTAAGAAAACATGAACAAAGTTTATGGATCCATCTCTTGAGCAAGTTGGCACTTGCCTTGGTTGGTGGAGGAAATAAATGAAAAGAAATAAATGAGAGGAGAGAGAATGAGATGAGTTATATATATAGAATCTTGAACCCAAGGGTTCATGATGAACCATTGGTGAACCAAAAATAGGTTACCCAAATGAGCCAAAACTGTAGGCCCAAATACAGAAAATAAATTACGAAATAATATTTTGTCGAATATTTTGGAAAATGCATGAAGAGATACAACATAATAAATATCGTATAAATACAAGGTAAATACAATTTATCGGTTTACGTATTAAAATACGTATTCCAGGATCGGGGAGTGACAGGGAGATAGCTAGATTTGTTTTTCGTTGCTTGATATGTCAGCAAGTGAAGGCAGAACAGTAAAGGCCAGCTGGGTTATTGCAACCGCTTCCTATCCCGGAATGGAAGTGGAAGCACATCACAATGGACTTTGTGACCGGTTTACCAAGATCGCCAAGTGGTAAAGATGCTATTTGGGTGATAGTGGACCGGCTTACAAAGGTAGCACACTTTCTTCCTTTCAGAATAGGACAATCTACAGAAAAGTTGGCGGAGTTATATATGCAACAGATAGTCAGGCAGCATGGAGTCCCTGTCAGTATTGTGTCAGACAGAGATAACCGTTTCATATCATATTTCTGGAAAAGCTTGCATCATAGTCTAGGCACCAAGTTAAAATTTAGCACGACTTACCATCCACAGACGGACAGACAATCAGAAAGGATAATTCAGACTTTGGAAGATATGTTACGAGCTTGCACCCTAGATTTTGGAGGGTCTTGGGAGAGCCACTTACACTTAGTCGAATTCTCATACAACAACAGTTATCAAGCCAGTATCCAGATGGCGCCATTTGAGGCACTATATGGTAAGAAGTGTAGATCGCCACTAGCATAGGATAATATCGGGGAGAGGAAGATACTAGGCCCGGAATTGATTGTTCAGACGGTTGAAGTGGTTAAGAGAATTAGAGAGCGACTTTGAGTTGCACAGGATCGGCATCGTCATTGGGAGGACCAGCATCGTAGACCGCTAGAGTTTTCCGTTGGGGACCACGTGTTCTTGCGGATCTCACCTACCCGTGGGGTCATTAGATTTGGCGTTCGCGGGAAATTGAGTCCGCGATACGTAGGACCATTCGTTATCCTTGATAGGGTAGGCGATGTTGCTTACCGTTTATCCCTTCCACCTTCGTTACCAGAGGTGCATGACGTGTTTCATGTATCTCAACTGCGAAGGTATGTATCGGACCCCAGCCATATCCTTGATCATTCTGAGTTGGTTGTTGGTACCAACTTGTCTTATGAGGAGCAGCCGGTGTCCATTTTGGACCAAAGAGAGAAGACACTCAAGAACCGAACAATTAGCCTTGTCGGGTTGCTTGGGGTCATCACTCATTAGGAGAGTCAACGTGGGAACGTGAGGATGATATCCGATTACGGTATCCACATATGTTTGACTCACAAGGTATATTTCTTCCCGTGTACCTTGATTGTCTTAACCCCTCATGCTTGTCACCCCATGGATAGAACTACTTGATATCGTAGATTGTTAATATAGATATGTTATCTGCTAGTTAACATTGAAGAATGATTGCTTGCTCAAGTTTCTTGTACCTAGATTAGTTTAGTTTTGATATTCCTATCCTGTTTGGATTTGAAATTCCGAGGACGGAATTTTTCTAAGGAGGGTAGAGATGTCACTTCCCGTTCCCAGAACACGTATTTTTAATACATGTACTGCTTTAATATATTTATTTAATATTAATTGTGTATTGTTCTGTAGTTAAACCCCTTTAAATTCATGTTAATTATTTTTTTGCAATTTTATTTCTGTATTTTATTTCCTGCTTTAGCTATACTTTGGGTTCGGCTTGGTCTGGTTTAGTTAAGTTGGTTCATCATGAACTGAAACAAACCCCCACCTACTACCACCCCTTCTATTTAAAGCCCACCCCTTTCTCTCTCTTCATTACTTCACCATTAATCTCATTCTTCCTCATAACTCCTCCCCCACCTACCAGCCGCCAAGGCAAGTGCCAAACTTACTTCTTGATGGATCCCCATTTTTATTGTTCCATTATCTTCCTTACTTGGTTTTGAGTCTCTTTAGTACTTAGCAATTTCGATTTCCATGGTTCATTTCTTGTAGATCTAAGTTTAAAGCATTTTCGGATATCTTAGGTTTTGATCTAGTAAACTTTGTTATCTTTAAGCTTTGATGGTTCCATGTCGTAGAGAATTTCGTTCTACCCCATTTCGACCTATGAAAGTTCCGATTTGGGCTTGGATTGAAGGATTTAGAGAGCTTGGAAGCAATGGTTTCCATGGTTCTGTCCTTAGAAAGTTCGTAGAAGAAGAACAGATCCTGGCTGCATGACAGTACTTGACCGCATGAGTTTTCATACGGCAAGTCTTCTTATACATTTTCCAGCCGTATGGTAGTTTCGGCCGCATAAAGCTATCTGGCCGCATGGACCATTTCAGCCGCATGAACCGTTTCCCTTTCAGCCGCATAAGCGCTTGACGTTCCTGGTCGCATAAGGACCCGAGTCCTATTTGGCCGCACGTGACTTAACTCTGGCCGCATGGAACTTCCCGTTCCCGGCCGCATAATTTATTAGTTTCTTGGCCGCATGAACTCGTCTAGCCGTATATACATTCAGTCCATCTCAGCCGCATAGGCTTGGCGATTCCTGGCCGCATGGGTGCAAGTCTTTCCGAGCCGCATGGAGCTTGCTATCTCCCAGCCGCATGGAGTTTTTCTTGGCCGTATGAGCGCATGTTACCCGTAGCCGCATGAGATCCCTTTAGTTTTGGTCGCATAAGTTCAGGATTATTTTTGGACGCATAAGCTCCTGTTGATTTAGCCGCATGAGACCCAGCTCTTGATGGCCGTTTGGCCTTATTACATGACTGACTTGGCCGCATACGGCTGGGATCCTGATTTGATTTTGGTCGCATAAGGATCCTGACTTATCTAGCCGCATAGATGGGCATCCATTTTACTGCCATTTATTGTGCCTTTTTATTATTTCTTGTCCCGAATTAACATTAATTGTTATCTTGGCATTAATAAACAAGAATTGATATCTTAATTTAAATAATTGATCATGCGTTTCTAGTTGGAACTAAGAGACTGGCTAGTCGTCTTATTGAATTGAATGAATGAGATACGTTCATATTAACTATGAACTACTGCAATCGACTGGCTAATCTCGAATATTGGCATACAGGCACATGCATGCTTCAAATTATTTATTTATTTATTTAGTTATTTATTTATCTTACAAAAATAGCATGTGTACTTTATGGTCAAGGCATGATTACCCCGTGGTTAGTTTTGATTGTTGCATTACGCTATGTGAGACCTACAACCTGACCGCACTGGTATCATTGTAGAGTTGTGCATATCGTACCCCGTACGAAAGTACTCATTTGAATGACCATGACCCACGGCATGGGACTTCACTCAACGTAGAGACTATTAAGTTAAATAAAATAATGATTGCATGGAGATAATGGATTCCCGAGTTCTTATATGGCAGCCCTCTTGGGACTAGTAGTGCCCGACAGGCCGGTTGGTCCCCACAGATACTGCAAATCTGTCACACGGGCAGAGAGCGGTATCTGGTTATATTATCTATTGTATATTGTATATTGATGACGGGCGTCCCGCTGGGACTCGTCTAATTCATGATTGGCGCAATTGATTGACTGGGTAAACTAGCCTTGCGTGCACATAGTAAGAACTGAGGAATCCCTATTGCATAATTCCATGATGACCTGGAACTTACAGTAGCAAGCCGTAATAGTTGTATGGCCGTTGAAGTTGATTTGTTTGTGTACGGTCTCTACTCTGATGACTAAATATGACGATCGGAATATCAGGACATGACGGGTCAACTTCTGTCCTTGTTTGGTTGGGAGGTTGGTTCGAAGTGTCGTGATGTGATGTAAATTCCAGTAGTCAGCAGAGATCTATTTATTATGTTTCCTATTATTGGTTTTACTCCTCATATCGTGCTTCCTTGCGGTACTTGCTGTTAGAGGTCTAACCTCTCTGGTTTTGCATGGCCAGATTTAGAGCCGGTTTTCGAGGATCCAGCTTACTTCTACCTCCAAGATGGTCAATACTAGAGGGATGATCGCAGGAGGACTCGAGTGGGTTCCTTACTTCCCCGCTCATTTTGTTAAATACTTTATACTTTGCCGTTTGGCACCGACATGTTAGTCGGATTGTCTTGTACCTACTTTTGCATAATTGTAACTAAGTCAGGCTGCAGCTGATAACAATTGTGTATACTTACTACATCATCTGGCTGTATTTTGTAAAGCAAAATATCAAGAACATTTTGACTGAGCGTTTGGGACGCCTTACTGCTTTATCTCACATGTTCTCTATTTCTGTTTCTTGTTTGAATGATTGAGACAATAGATGTGGAGTGACCATAGCGAGACTTTTATGTAGCATGCACCCCCTCGTCTTATTAGACAGCATTGATCGTATTATACGGTATTCATCTACCCGTAATACGTAGCTGGCTGAGTCATTCCTCCGCTCTCCAGTATTCTGGTTCTGGGGCGTGGCAGGGTCGTCGCACAGAAGTCCCATGCAGAGACATTGAACATGCAGCAGAAATTTCGAACAAACACAAGTTATTCAACAGAAAGCTCTTTATTGATATTGAAACAAAGGTTACAATGGGCGCAAGGCCAAGATTACAAGTCTCTCAAGCTCACTCTTCTCACATTTTACAAGTTCACTCAGCTCTCTCTCATCTCTCAATTACAAGTCTTGATCCAGCGGAAGCTTCGGAAGGCGACGTCCGTACATTATGTCCCGTATAAGTCTTTAATCCATGCGGTCGCACGCTTCAAATCGCCAAGGAACTCCATGCCTCGACGCATCCAAGCGAGCTCCGCGCCACGAGCTTCTACCTGTGCCTGCACATGAAAACTATGTGGGTGTCAGTACTCAACTGTACTGGTGGAATGAGCTCCTCGCCCACCCATACAAACCCAACACGTTAATTTACTTTGTGCAGCTGAGTCCCCTTTTGTATTATCTTTCTACTCTTGCCTTAGGATCAGTTTTAGGACAGACGCCTTGGCCTATTTTGTGTCTCTAGACCATCCCGTGCTTGTATCAACAACGTTAATCTATCAAGTCGTGTTTGCCTTGTGGCCCAAAATCAGAGATGCAACTACGCGATGAGGCTCTATTTCCGTGTGACCGTGCTTCAAATCCTTTGTGCCGTGCCTCACAACTATGTAGGACTCAACCAAATCGCCGCCTTGCGGCCCTTGCTACTTTGATCACCAACTGACCCAATCAAGACTTGTGAATCTTAGTGTCACTCAAACAACATTGCCTTGCGGCGGTTTCCTGACTTTAACTCAACCAACTCAACCATAACCATGCAACTTATATGTCACGCCCCTCTCCCGTAGGAGCGATCGTCCTCGCTAAGGCGTGATGCCGCACGGGCCTTGGTTGCGCCCGTGCAAGGCTATGTCCAGAAACGGCCGACTTGAGCTAGGCCACAGAGTCGCACAGAGTGTTTCCATTTTGCAGCGAAAAGTAAATGAACGCAAGTTGAAGCGAATTCAAACTCTTTATTGATTTCCAAGAAGTTTACAAGCGGCGCTAGGCCGAGTTTACAAGTCGCTCAAGCTCTCTCTCTCTGAAACATAAAAGGCGTGCCAAGTGGCTTACAACATAGAATAATTCATGACGATGTTCCGATACATTATGTCCTGTATATGGTGCTCCAGCTCCTTGCAACGCTCCAAGGCTCCAGAGATAGCTCCACGCCTTAGCACGTTCGAGGAAAGCTCCGCACCCGCCGACGTTTCCTGCTTCCTGCAAGTAGACTGTGGGGTTATCAGTACATTGTTATGCACTGGTAGGGAGGCTAGCTCGTCCACAATGCTATCATTACCAAACACGTTCTATTTACTTTTGTGCATCTCTATTATTCATTGTCTTTCTAATCTTACCTTAGGATCAATTTCATGGCATATTTCATAGCCTATCTCGTGTTGCCAATTTCAAGAGTCGCATGGAAATACATGCACGACTTACTCATACTTACAGTCCGGCCTTCCCTGTCCAAAGTAAACCAAGTTAGTCAAACAATTCATGTGTAATAACATAACGTGATTCTTGGAAACATTCAATATCAAGGGCGTGTCCCTGTCTCAGTTTCTAGCGCGTCGTAGACGTATTCTCTAACTCATTGTACGAAGTATTCATTATCATTTGGTGTGATACATTTCAAGCCGTTCAGTAGGCGATTGTTCATTTAACTTAGACTACTTTGATTTCAATGCAAGGACTTGCACGTGGATAGCTACCAGCAAAGTCCACTTAATCTATATGCACCGGTCGCTGGCATGACAAACCATTTTGGACATTTTCCCTTGGTATTTCTCAACTTAGCGTAGGGTGATGGCTGGTACACCCCGTTAAGTCTCTTGAAATACCCTGCACTTACGTCTCCCGGTGCCCAAGCCCGCACCCAGGCAGCCCGTAAGCCCCGCTTTTGATTCCGCCTAGGCCGGCCACGGTATACTCCACACAACGCCCGTACCGCAGAATCCTTCCACTACACGGCCACGGTATACTCCACACAACGCCCGTGCCGTTTGTCCACGACCATTTCGTATTATCTTGTTATTTTAACTTAACGGCTATCTCCGAGCCGTAGGCTAACCCTTAGCCATAATGCGTTATCGACCAGGTTGGCGTCCGTGCAGCGCGGGTAGCGAGCCCCGTTGCACGTGCCCGTCACACCTGTCGCTAACCATTTTTTTTTCTTATCTTTCATTCATTCTTTCTTTCACTTGTCCGTTTGTTTATTGATTCATTCATTCACTTATTCATTCATTCATTCATTTATACATTTTGCAACTCCCCGTACGGGAGTCGTCTTGGCGACCCATCGGTCCCGTAGCCTTTCAATGTTGCTATATTCTACTCGGAACGACTATGTCGATAGTCTTCCGTTTTCTTTGTTGTAAACCATTTATTGTTTCATTGTTGAACGCATAGGGAACTCGAAATGTAAGCCCGTGCCTTAACACGAGCGTGGAGCGCGGTGCGAGAGTTCTCACATTTTCCATATTCTTTTCCACATTCTATACAAGCATACAAGATGGGATTATTCCCTTAGCTAGGTGCGTTGAGTAATTCATTTATTAGCATGCACGGTGTTGACGCCTAGCGATTCTAGCAATAGTGTCCGTATTGTTATGTGTCTAGGCTAAACAAAGACGGGTTCATCGGAGCCACCCACCTTAGCGATGTTCGCATCGGCCGAGCGATACTCCGAGCGCGCCTTTGAAAGTCTAAGTCTGGACTCATCTTGACGGGCCAATGTAAGCCTTGCATCGATTCTTCATCAGGTCGATGCCAACTCTTTGGGTCGACGGCTCGTTTGAGTCGTTGCACTTGCCGTTGGAATCGACGTTCCGCTAGGGCAGAGCGGGTCATTACATAATACACCACTCAAAACAAGTCTCGTCCTCGAGACTTCCTGAGTGCATGTCATCCTACCATTCCTTAACTCGTGTCATCGTGTTTCATAGACAATTCTATCGAACGGCTCTATCGTTCGATGGCATCGAACCATGCTCGGTACCTTTCCGAGTTCCGTGTCGCATACGTTTGGTCGATTTTTATTGGATAACTTTTCATTCATTTAGAGTTGATGGCACTTATTCAATTCAAGTGTTTCTTCGACTTGGTTGCTTTTTCGACGTATCATGGGACTGAAACGGTCGTACGAGGTGCATTATAATTCGTCAAATACGAAAGTCGTAGGCTGAGGCAAACTCACTCATTCGTTCATGCGCATCTCAACGCCCACTTGCAGCTTTATTCGAGTTTATCATATCGCTGAATTTGGATCGTGCACGTATTCAAAGCGTCCCTCGAATACATACATTTCAACCAAGCTTAGCGACTAGCGAAGTCGGACAAGCTACTCGTGATAGTTTCGATTTGCCGATCGTTTTGCTAACTTCGATTTAAAACCGAACTCATGTGTGTATCACATATCGTTTATCTCGGTCCTCGAGATTATTCGATTCGCTTCTCAAGCGCTCTTGTCAATGAAATCAATACGATTTCTTCTTAGCGGGGTCGACCAAGTCTAAGTAATTTCCGTCCGATTCAAGACCAAGCATTGTACCATCATCGAGTATATTTTCCTATCAACGATTCAATTCGTTATCCCAACTTTACTTGCGCATCATTCATTCCTATCATTCCCTTCGCTTGGGGTCAATCTCGTCGTCGTTCACGCACACTCCCAATTCTCCGTCCTACTCTAAGTCTTGTTGCCCCAAGTCAATCGTCCGTCCAGACGATACTGTAAGGTCAATCGCACAAGTTCAATCACTCGACATAGGGTCGTTCGCCTATCCGTTAGGTCGTCTCACAGGGTCATAGTTACAAGTCAAATTCGTGGCTCATCGTGCAAGGTCGTTGCACGACGCTCGCCCCAAATCCTATGGTCAAACCATTTGTTCGTTCGTACGGGAGTTTCTATCCAAGTTTGCTTCACTCAAATTTCTAAACATCAAGCAGTGTTCACCCTATTCGCATCAACACATTCTCCGTTCCAAGTCCGAGCTCGTTAGGAATGTCATCCTACGATAGGTTATCCTCAACCAAATCCTCGACATGTTAATATCGTACGTCCGTACTAGCTATTATCGTAATCTATCTCTTCAAGTATGTTTTGATACAGTTCACCTATCCAATTTACGTAGTCGATCACAAGGTCGTCTAGTCTTGCAATATATCGTGCCCCGATCTCACGCAAGTCTGATTATCCATGGCGGACATGAATCACCATGTCGATATTTCTGCGGAATAATTATTCTCATCGGGATGTAACTCTTGCGTTGCATCTAGACTTGCTCCTTTCCGATACGCGGATTGGGTCTACTCAATCCTCAAGTTTTCTCATTCTTCAATCGCAAGTCCTAATAATCCTCGAATTCACCTTCGCTTCAAACCACAAGTCGAAGCAATCAAAATTGCCATGTCATGATATTTTGAGTTCGACCATTCCCGCTGGACATGAATCACCATGCCAATGCTCACGCGGAACGATCGTCCCAAATCCGACGTGACGTATGTGCGAGGCTGGAGTTGCGCTCGTGCAAGACAAGATCGTTGTCGTTGTAGTTATCACCGAACAATCAAGTCACTTTCCTTCCTCATTCCAAACATTCATTTCCAACATAGCATCCTTCAAAACAATAACTTCTAACACGATCATCATTCATCGAATCAGAGTACCCCCGAGTTATCGTACATCGATCTTTGATACGCCTTAATACCATCGATGATGTACATAACCTGACGATCTTTCTTTTGCAACGAATTCCAAGTCGTACAACTTAATTTCCTCAATTCACATTGTCGCGTGCTAACTCTTCATCGAGCAACATCAATTTCAATTCCTTAGTCATTCTCGTATCTTCAAATCAACGTTTCCTATGCACGCTATCTTCCGACCGTGCTATTCTCGATCTCGTCCATGAGTAATTCACCTTAACTCAAGTTTCAGTCCATTCAACTAAATTCAAAATCGCATGCACGATCTTCTATGTTTCCTCGACCAAGACCTCCATTCGTTTCATGATTTGCACTACACATTCTTAATTCGTCCGAACGATATCTTGTTTGAGACTCTCGAAGTCAAAACCAACTAAGCGTTACTCGTGCCATGGTCTTGCGCGATATAATCGCTTGCCGACATACTCGTTCTATTCGTAAATCCTTTAGTCTCGCTCGAACAGTTTCTATGTCGTCCATACACCACTCAGGGTTCGAGCCACTTGACTAGTCATCGACACTCGCTCTTATTCTTCTTCGAAGCTATCACATACACCACTGAGTCAAGTCATTCTACAAATCCTCAAAAGATCATTCGATTCCCAATCGATGTGTTCAATCGCGCGTTCGTCCATTCCTCAAAATCTAAATCAATCTTCTGTGCACACCTAAGCATTAGTTTGATAACGTTCCTATCGATATACACTCTAAGCGTAGCTTCGTTCCCGACCGAGCGGTACTTGATATCGCTCGCAACTCGATTGCACCAAAAAGTCGAGGTGCGCGACACGCGGCACAACTTAGCCAAAAGGCTGCGTGCATAACCATCCCGTTCGAACTATACTTCGGTCTCGCATACACGTTCGCTACTTTTAGCGTAAGGTTATTCAAGTACGCACTGCGTTTGCTAACTTTTAGCATGCGTTCCTTCTAACTCGAGTCCGTCGCAGTTTGGCACAAAGGCCTTCGCCTATCGATCCCGTCCAACCGAGTACTCGTACGAGCTTTTGAAAATATTAGACTTATTGTATGGAACATCCCAAGGCACAACGAGGGAGAGCGTACACTTCTTTGTTTCCAAGCGAGCTTTCAAAACTGAGGGAATCGAAATGAAGTCCAAGGACATAAAGCCGTGCTCTGATACCAATCTGTCATGCCCCGCTCCCGTAGGAGCGATCGTCCTCGCTAAGGCGTGATGCCGCACGGGCCTAGGTTACGCCCGTGCAAGGCTATGTCCAGAAACGGCCGATTTGAGCTAGGCCACAGAGTCGCACAGAATGTTCCCATTTTGCAGCGGAAAGTAAATGAACGCAAGTTGAAGCGAATTCAAACTCTTTATTGATTTCCAAGAAGTTTACAAGCGGCGCTAGACCGAGTTTACAAGTCGCTCAAGCTCTCTCTCTCTGAAACATAAAAGATGTGCCAAGTGGCTTACAACATGGAATGATTCATGGCGATGTTCCGATACATTATGTCCTGTATATGGTGCACCAGCTCCTTGCAATGCTCCAAGGCTCCAGAGATAGCTCCATGCCTTAGCACGTTCGAGGAAAGCTCCGCACCCGCCGACGTTTCCTGCTTCCTGCAAGCAGACTGTGGGGTTATCAGTACATTATTATGTACTGGTGGGGAGGCTAGCTCGCCCACAATGCTATCATTACCAAACACGTTCTATTTACTTTTGTGTATCTCTATCATTCATTGTCTTTCTAATCTTACCTTAGGATCAATTTCATGGCATATTTTATAGCCTATCTCGTGTTGCCAATTTCAAGAGTCGCATGGAAATACATGTACGACTTACTCATACTTACCGTCCGGCCTTCTCTGTCCAAAGTAAACCAAGTTAGTCAAACAATTCATGTGTAATAACATAACGTGATTCTTGGAAACATTCAATATCAAGGGCGTGTCCCTGCCTCAGTTTCTAGCGCGTCGTAGGCGTATTCTGTAACTCATTGTACGAAGTATTCATTATCATTTGGTGTGATACATTTCAAGCCGTTCAGTAGGCGATTGTTCATTTAACTTAGACTACTTTGATTTCAATGCAAGGACTTGCACGTGGATAGCCACCAGCAAAGTTCACTTAATCTATATGCACCGGTCGCTGGTATGACAAGCCATTTTGGACATTTTCCCTTGGTATTTCTCAACTTAGCGTAGGGTGATGGCTGGTACACCCCGTTAAGTCTCTTGAAATACCCTGTACTTACGTCTCCCGGTGCCCAAGCCCGCACCCAGGCAGCCCGTAAGCTCCGCTTTTGATTCCGCCTAGGTCGGCCACGGTATACTCCACACAACGCCCGTGCCGCAGAATCCTTCTACTACACGGCCACGGTATACTCCACACAACGCCCGTGCCGTTTGTCCACGACCATTTTGTATTATCTTGTTATTTTAACTTAACGGCTATCTCCGAGCCGTAGGCTAACCCTTAGCCATAATGCGTTATCGACCAGGTTGGCGTCCGTGCAGCACGGGTAGCGAGCCCCGTTGCACGTGCCCGTCACACCTGTCGCTAACCATTTTTTTTCTTTCTTATCTTTCATTCATTCTTTCTTTCACTTGTCCGTTTGTTCATTGATTCATTCATTCACTTATTCATTCATTCATTCATTTATACATTTTGCAACTCCCCGTGCGGGAGTCGCCTTGGCGACCCATCGGTCCCGTAGCCTTTCAATGTTGCTATATTCTACTCGGAACGACTATGTCGATAGTCTTCCATTTTCTTTGTTGTAAACCATTTATTGTTTCATTGTTGAACGCATAGGGAACTCGAAATATAAGCCTATGCCTTAACACGAGCATGGAGCGCGGTACGAGAGTTCTCACATTTTCCAAATTCTTTTCCATATTCTATACAAGCATACAAGATGGGATTATTCCCTTAGCTAGATGCGTTGAGTAATTCATTTATTAGCATGCGCGGTGTTGACGCCTAGTGATTCTAGCAATAGTGTCCGTATTTTTATGTGTCCAGGCTAAGCAAAGACGGGTTTATCGCAGCCACCCACCTTAGCGATGTTCGCATCGGCCGAGCGATACTCCGAGCGCGCCTTTGAAAGTCTAAGTCTGGATTCATCTTGACGGGCCAATGTAAGCCTTGTATCGATTCTTCATCAGGTCGATGCCAACCCTTTGGGTCGACGGCTCGTTTGAGTCGTTGCACTTGCCGTTGGAATCGGCGTTCCGCTAGGGCGGAGCGGGTCATTACATTATATGCCGACAACATAAGACTCGACACCACATCTCGTGCCGAATCACATCGCCTACGTTACAGCCAAATCTTAGGTCCAATATTGTGTTTTTGACTTATACACACACCTTCAACTCGACTCATTGATATAGCGCACTCAATACTCGACTAAATCCAAAGGCACACTCGCGGATTGCCGCCGTCATGCCGACATCTATATGAACTTGGTCACTAGCACGACAAGCTATTTTGGACCTCCATTGGAATATTAGGGTACGTTCGTATATAACGAGGCACGATCTCGCCGAATTTCCCCTAATACCCGTCCTACGGCGCACCCCTTGGGTCAGGTCGCACACCATCCAAGGGTCCCGTAGGCCCGTGGTTCCTCCTAGGCCAGATCGCTCCCGTGGCCGCGGCAACCGTCTGAGAAACAAATCAAAATCCTTGTGCACCGGTACACAAGTTGTCCAATGACCATGCAGACTCGACACAAACTGACGTCTCACACAGTCATTCCTCTTCCAATATTACCATCTCTTTCAAACCAATATCAAGACTTCTATCCTTGAGATCCCTCGACGACCCACGGTCGCGAGCCTTCTCCCTTGATGCTCCTTGAGATCCCTCGACGACCCACGGCCGCGAGCCTTCTCCATGTTACTATATCATTTTATTCAACTCAATGCCTATGCGATAGTCCTTCCTCCAAAACTCATTAGATCAACCGTGGTTCATGCCTTAAACACTAAGTCCGTGCATCGTACCTTAAGCCAATCGTGCTCCACGCGACACTCCTGCCCAAGTCAATGGGCCTTGAGACCGTAAGACTATGTGGTTATATCCAACCGTAGAACTCGTAGGACCGTGCTTGCTACCACTCTGATAGCCTAACATAACTTGCCTGACTTAAACGCACAAAGACTCGACGAGCAAAGGCTGCGTCAAGCCTCGCATTGCGGAAACGTACCGCGCATGCGTTCGACTTCTGAACGACCAAGTCATTTGGGCACCTAGACTTACGCCAGCAGCCGTGCGATGCAACTTAACTCATAGGGTAGGTCAAGGCTATGCCAAGCCTTGGACAAATGGACCGTGCATGCTTTATGAAGCATTCATGCGGGTGATGCCTATGACTTAGGCTACGATTTATGACTTCGCCTACTCAACCAACTTTCCTTCTCCCAAGCCACGGGACGAAGGACCGAGTGTTATTTTCAAAGCACGTCGTGCACCAACTCTAAGCCGACCGTTAGACCTTTCCATATTCTAACTCAGTTCGACCCGTCGGGATTACTCCCTTTAGCTATGTGGATTCATCTCTTTTATTATTAAGCCTATTTGTGCAAGTTAAAAATATGCAATTTATTATGTGAAGGCAAAGATGAGGCAAGTTCACCGAAACTATCCCACCTGAGCGAGCGGTCGCCTCGACCGAGCGATGTCTTCGAGCAGCCGTTGTAAGACTAAGTCCGAATGCCGTCGACGTTCATGTTCCTCCGATTGACTGAGCGGGACGGGGCATTACAACCCTAACCCTAGCCCTAGTTATCTAGACACAGACACGGATACGAGATATTTTGATGGTTGGTTGTGAGTGAAATTTATTGTTGAGAGTGTGTTAGAGAGAGTGAGGCAGGAGAGAGAGCTGCTGCCTGTGGCAGCAGCATGTAATCCCTCGGCAGCAGCAGCAGTCCCCACAGGGGACTGCATATAATACAGCAGCAGTAGCTGTAAAATGCAGCACCTGCATTCTATGAATGCAGCAGCAGTAGCAGGGCACTTGTTGCCCTGTTCTGTTTGCAGAGCAGTGAGCTATCAGCCCCTCCCCCAATCACTTTCTATATCATTTCATTCAACCATTCCCCTATACTATATCAGTCCACATATATATAAACCCCATAACAGTCCATACAGTTCATATAAATTCAGTCCAACATTAAATACCTCAATGCCCATTTTCTATGCAATAGGACAGTTTGTTTCAAGTTTACTCAGGTAAACATGAAAGCA
Source organism: Iris pallida (assembly GCA_029216955.1). Classification (NCBI taxonomy): domain Eukaryota; kingdom Viridiplantae; phylum Streptophyta; class Magnoliopsida; order Asparagales; family Iridaceae; genus Iris; species Iris pallida. Next base: position 21,570,220 of record JANAVB010005597.1, on the reverse strand, counting down.
AAGATTATTAAATACCTATGAAACTATTGTGTACCATCAAGTGATACTAAATCTGAGAAGTCACCAACTGTAGCAAAATTAGCATCGCGGTAAGAGGATCATCAAGTCTAGTACTTATGATCCAATTCCATAGCACTGATGTTGATAATATGGTAAGTACTTACTAACTAAGCTGCTAGGTTTCTGATATGAAGATGGAATACCTCTACTGATATTTCACCAGTGTGTCAATTATTTATGGGCTCAAATATGTGGGGTAATGGCTTAAAACTTTGTAACAGCACGCCATATGAAGATAAACCAATTATATTTAAAGCAAAATATAAAAACGGATTCCATGTACTCAAGAAGCAACTATATGTAGTAAATAACTAACATAACCGACCAAAGTCATGATAGCTGCCTAACTATCATGCCTTTTTTAATCTAATTGATGAATTAAGCAATCATTCCCTCCTTTCTTTTGTCTCGTACATTTGAGGATAAATGTTAGAACATGAAAAAAAAAGGTATTGAGTTAAGGCAGGTGGATAGATGTAGAGCCCCGAAATTCGTAATACATATTTTATACGTGTTCGTATTTCTGACCTGTATTTTTCATTTTTTTTTGATTAGTTAATTAGGGTTTATTTCATATTTAGCATTGTGGTTTAATTGTTATTTATTATTTATGAATTAATTCTGATTAATGGAGCTTGGTTTATTGAGTATTTTCTGGTCCATCCTGGCATTGCATTAGCTCGGTTTGGCCTAGCTTGGTTCGGGTTGGGCTTGGATTGGTTTGGCTTGGTTTGGGTTAGCATGAACCACTCCTACCTACCACCCTCTTCTCCTTTAATAGCAGCCACCAACCTTCTCTCTCCTCCCTAACTCTCATTTATTTCTTCTTCTTCCTTCCTCTCCTTCTTCCACCGACACCAACATAGGCATGAACCACTCCTACCTACCACCCTCTTCTTCCTTCCTCTTAATTCTTTTAGCTTGGTTTTTCTATGGCTCTGTATATTGATATTTTATTAGATATTTTACGCCCATTTTATATCCTTACGCCTTTTGTCATGAACTTGATTTTACTTAATATGTTTGGAATGACTATTGTACATGGCATGATATGGCAAGGAACTAGCATAACACGACAGTGACCCGTAGTGGTGCACTTCTGACATGACCAACCTGACCTGATAGTGGCCCGTCGTGGCGCACTCCTGACAAGTACCCTGACATGATTTATCTTGATAACTTAACTTGACTTGCCTTGACACCGTAGGTGGTTCTTTCTTGCTTGCTTGTTAATCTACTTGTCCAGTCTTGCATCATGTCTAGGATGGAACTCCTGAGTACCACGGTCAGGAGTACCTACTAAAATGGATTAAGATTAATAACTAGAATAACACAGTAGTCATGAAGAGATGACACAGCTACAGGCAATCCCGTTACCTTGGGCGCTCTTGGGATCTGTAGCCTGCCGTTGAGTAGGGCACATTTCCAGCGCACCGTCGAGTGTTACACCCTCTAAGTCACCTAAGGGTACATTTGTCTCCCGGGCGATGTACCCACCTGAATTCAACCCTAATCTTTCGACCTGGGTAGCCTGGATGGTCTGCAGGGCTTGTGGCTGTGGATCAATCTCATTGCATCTTGCTAGTAACTAGGATTGTGATAACCCTAGTTAGTTAATGTAGAAAGCCGTAGGCAATGATTGGCCGTGATTGCTTGGATGGAGTCTGGTCCAGTATAGTATTGTCTAGAATTGATTGATTATAGGATTGTACCAGAATGATGGAATAATTGTCACTCCAGGTTGTCACTATAATGATTGCCACTCCAGATTGTTACTTGACCTGATTTCTTACATTTATCTTACCGATAAATGGTGAGAGAAACCAAGTTCCGTTCAGACGAAGGGTTACAACCCCGGTCCTTGTTTGGTTTACGGGTTGTAACCTGGCTATCTGAATAGTCCCATGGTTATCTCATCGTATATCATCCTGTCATGCTTCTTCATATGTCCTATCTTTTAGTGATTCTATGCAAGATTGTCTTTTATAATTACCCATCATGCTTTTTCTTAAATTACTGTCTCTTATTATGTAATTATACTTTTGTGCTAATTGCTGGTTTTAGTTCTTAAGTGAAGCCTCCTTTGTGGCACTTGCTCTTTCTGGGGTCTGATCCAGCTGGTTTTGTATGGCCAGATTCTGGAGCAGCAGCAAAGGATCCACCTGCTTTCCAGCCCGATGGTGACCGCCAGGCGTAACCTGGGCAACGAGTGGGTTTCTTTTGTCCTCCCACTGTAATTGTAAATTATTCTTTTGAGGCGTTTAGCCGCCGAGCAAGTGTTAGCTCGTTTGCAACTTTATTTACTGTCTGTCTACGGGCTGTAAGCATGATTGGCAACTCGAGGTTGATCATGTATGACTTAAACTCTTGCTAGTCCTTACATTTTGTACGACTAGCTTCATGATCATCTGGATATGTAATGTTTGGGACGTCTTACAATTGTATATTTGGTGATCTGATATCTTGTGATTATTATTAGTTGGTTGAGATTGAGACAATAGGCCATTTTGATCCTAAGAGACTGATAGATTTTAGTAAAACCCTCACATATCTAGACAGCCGTGACCGTATAGTGGAATGGTTGCCATTTCATTATACGAAGCTGGCTGTGTCCGCCCCCGTTCTTCAGTATTCTGGTTCTGGGGCGTGACATGGTTTAAGTGGTGGCCCATACAGGTCTTGTCAATCAAGAAATGTGAGGGTTTACCAGATAGATGTCCCAATCTGTACTCTCCTTTGATCTCCACTAGTATCTTCTTATCTCCTTGGATCCCTGACTTGATAACATGCTTGTATCGTTGTTCTATCCTGGTCCTTCCTTAATATTCCTGACATCCTTGCTTCAGTAGCACCGTTCCTGTTGATCAGCCAGAAGGAGTTCAGCCGGCAGCCCAGCAACAGCAAGAAGATCAAGACCAGTCCTCAGCAGCCGCCTCCCGAGCCATGCCTTCTAGAGAACCAGTGCCCCCAGTCCAGTCAGGTCAGCCAGCAGGGTCAGAGGATGGAGTCTTGATAGGGCTTATTCGTGAGTTACTTGCATCTCAGGGCCGTCGAGGTGATGCCTTACAGCAAGCAGTACAGGATGCTAAGAGCGGAATTGGTCCTCGAGGGAACAGTGCGGTCAACAATTTCAAACGCCTGAACCCTCCCTTCTTCGATGGCAGCGAGGATGCTATAGCTGCAGATACCTGGCTACAGGACATTGAAGTTATCTTGGAAGTAGTTAGGACCCCTGAAGCAGAGAAGGTGGCGGTAGTACGCCTACAGTTACTAGATCTAGCCCGCAGCTGGTGGGCTATGCAAGCAGACCATTTGGGTATGCCTGTTATGTGGGCAGTATTCAGTGATATGTTTCAGACCAAGTACTTCGACGCAGTGGCTAGAGTTGACCTGTAGACCAGGTTTAGTAATCTCAGGCAGATGAATAGGACGGTCGACGAATATGCGGCCGAGTTTTCAAGGTTGAGTCGGTTTGCTCCCACCTTGGTGGCAACCGAGCTAGACAGAGCACATCGATTCCAGCAGGGGCTCCATTTGGAGATCATATTGGCAGTAGAGCAGTTTGAGCACAGAACTTTTGATGCCGTCTTGCGAGCAGCGAGGAGGCATGAGTACACTTCCCAGAGGATAGTGGACAGGACCAGAGATCGGAAGCGGTCCCATAGTCAAATGAACCAGTCTTCCACACCACCTCCAGCAGCCAGGACTTTAACTATTGGGACTCCGAGGCGAGTAGCTTCAGTTACGTCGGACCAGCACCCAACCCAGACGTACTCCCAGCAGAAACAGAAGCAAGCGCAGTCTTCCGTTATGGGCTGTTCTTATTGTGGCAAGCCTGGACACGTGATAGCAGAGTGTCGCAGGGCATTGGGATTGTATTTATTGTGTGGAGCACCGGACCATAGGGTAGGGTCCTGCCCATTCAGAGTTGATTCAGCACCAGCCGTATCTAGTCCCTCGGTTATGGGACCAGCACCAGCACAAGCACCAGAACCAGCTCCAGTTCACCAACCACAGCAGCTTCCATTCTCAGGTCCATTGCCGTCTCAGGCCCAAGCTTTCCGGCAGCAGAGGCCTCAGCAGTTCGCCCTGGCCCAGGCCCAGATCCAGAGTCGGCGGAGAGGTATCTGTATCCTATTGTCTTACTTTCCGCCGTTGTTATGCAGGACACGTGTCGTGTTTCATGTGCCCTAATTACAACGGTATATCCCGGGTCCGAGCCATGTCCTAGATCATTCGAAAAGGTTACGGTTATTGGTACCAGCAACCTTTTCGTATGAGGAGAGGCCCGTGCCCATGTTTGACCAAAGAGAGAGACCTCAAGCGCAAGGCTATCACTTTAGTTCGTGTTGCTTGAGTTCATCGCTCCTTGGGGGAGTCAAACGTGGGAGTGTGAGGATGATATCCGATCACGTCATCCCAATCGGTTTGGCTCGTGAGGTGTAATTTCTTCCTTATACCTTGCACTTCGATTCCTTGCTTGCATGTATGATTGTATGATTGATTGGTAGCATAGATTGCTTGCGATAGTATAGCTTGTCCTTGCATCTCTAGCCTCTTGATTAAATTCTGAGGACGAAATTCTTTTAAGGTGGGTAGGATGTAGAGCCCCGAAATTCGTAATACGTATTTTATACATGTTCGTATTTCTGACCTGTATTTTTCATTTTTTTTTGATTAGTTAATTAGGGTTTATTTCATATTTAGCATTGTGGTTTAATTATCATTTATTATTCATGAATTAATTCTGATTAATGGAGCTTGGTTTATTGAGTATTTTCTGGTCCATCCTGGCATTGCATTAGCTCGGTTTGGCCTAGCTTGGTTCGGGTTGGGCTTGGATTGGTTTGGCTTGGTTTGGGTTAGCATGAACCACTCCTACCTACCACCCTCTTCTCCTTTAATAGCAGCCACCAACCTTCTCTCTCCTCCCTAACTCTCATTTATTTCTTCTTCTTCCTTCATCTCCTTCTTCCACCGACACCACCATAGGCAAGTGCATCTTGCTCTCACTTGAGAACTCATTTTGATGGTTCTGATGGCTTCCTAGCAGGATTCTAAACCACTTTAGAACTTGAAGATTTTCATTTTGGTGCATGAGTTTTTGTAGATCTAGGAAATGCTTTCTTGGAATTTTGAAGTTTTGATCTAGATAACTTCTTCATTTGCAAGTTCTGATGGTTCCATGTGGTTGGGAATTTCCTTCTACCCAATTTCGACCTTTGGAAACTTGGATTCAGACTTGTTTTGACCAAGTTATGAGCATTTGAAGTTTGGGTTCATCCTTACTGTTCTTGCTGTTCTTGCTCTTTGGAGAAGACAGTGAGCAGTGGCAGAGCTTCTTAGCTTATGCCACGCAGCCTTGGGTACGCTTCCTGTTGGAAGCGTGTCTTCCTCGAGCGTGCGTGACTTTTCACGCAGCTGCTCCCTTGAGTGTGCGTGACTTTTCACCCACGCTGCTCTCTCAGCGTGCGTGACTTTTCACCTATGCTGCTCCTGTAGCGTGCGTGACTTTTCACCCACGCCGCTCTCTCAGCGTACGTGACTTTTCACCTATGCTGCTCCTGTTGCGTGCGTGACTTTTCACCCACGCTGCTCTCTCAGTGTGCGTGACTTTTCACGCAGCTGCTCCCTTGAGTGTGCGTGACTTTTCACCCACGCTGCTCTCTCAGCGTGCGTGACTTTTCATGTACGCTGCTTTCTGAGCGTGCGTGACTTTTACGTACGCTGCCCCTCCTGACCCCTTGTTTGACCCATTGGTTCTTGGAGTTTTGGTCTTAATTCTTTTAGCTTGGTTTTTCTATGGCTCTGTATATTGATATTTTATTAGATATTTTACGCCCATTTTATATCCTTACGCCTTTTGTCATGAACTTGATTTTACTTAATATGTTTGGAATGACTATTGTACATGGCATGATATGGCAAGGAACTAGCATAACACGACAGTGACCCGTAGTGGTGCACTTCTGACATGACCAACCTGACCTGATAGTGGCCCATCGTGGCGCACTCCTGACAAGTACCCTGACATGATTTATCTTGATAACTTAACTTGACTTGCCTTGACACCGTAGGTGGTTCTTTCTTGCTTGCTTGTTAATCTACTTGTCCAGTCTTGCATCATGTCTAGGATGGAACTCCTGAGTACCACGGTCAGGAGTACCTACTAAAATGGATTAAGGTTAATAACTAGAATAACACAGTAGTCATAAAGAGATGACACAGCTACAGGCAATCCCGTTACCTTGGGCGCTCTTGGGATCTGTAGCCTGCCGTTGAGTAGGGCACATTTCCAGCGCACCGTCGAGTGTTGCACCCTCTAAGTCACCTAAGGGTACATTTGTCTCCCGGGCGATGTACCCACCTGAATTCAACCCTAATCTTTCGACCTGGGTAGCCTGGATGGTCTGCAGGGCTTGTGGCTGTGGATCAATCTCATTGCATCTTGCTAGTAACTAGGATTATGATAACCCTAGTTAGTTAATGTAGAAAGCCGTAGGCAATGATTGGCCGTGATTGCTTGGATGGAGTCTGGTCCAGTATAGTATTGTATAGAATTGATTAATTATAGGATTGTACCAGAATGATGGAATGATTGTCACTCCAGGTTGTCACTATAATGATTGCCACTCCAGATTGTTACTTGACCTGATTTCTTACATTTATCTTGCCGATAAATGGTGAGAGAAACCAAGTTCCGTTCAGACGAAGGGTTACAACCCCGGTCCTTGTTTGGTTTACGGGTTGTAACCTGGCTATCTGAATAGTCCCATGGTTATCTCATCGTATATCATCCTGTCATGCTTCTCCATATGTCCTGTCTTTTAGTGATTCTATGCAAGATTGTCTTTTATAATTACCCATCATGCTTTTTCTTAAATTACTGTCTCTTATTATGTAATTATACTTTTGTGCTAATTGCTGATTTTAGTTCTTAAGTGAAGCCTCCTTTGTGGCACTTGCTCTTTCTGGGGTCTGACCCAGCTGGTTTTGTATGGCCAGATTCTGGAGCAGCAGCAAAGGATCCACCTGCTTTCCAGCCCGATGGTGACCGCCAGACGTAACCTGGGCAACGAGTGGGTTTCTTTTGTCCTCCCACTGTAATTGTAAATTATTCTTTTGAGGCATTTAGCCGCCGAGCAAGTGTTAGCTCGTTTGCAACTTTATTTACTGTCTGCCTACGGGCTGTAAGCATGATTGGCAACTCGAGGTTGATCATGTATGACTTAAACTCTTGCTAGTCCTTACATTTTGTACGACTAGCTTCATGATCATCTGGATATGTAATGTTTTGGACGCCTTACAATTGTATATTTGGTGATCTGATATCTTGTGATTATTATTAGTTGGTTGAGATTGAGACAATAGGCCATTTTGACCCTAAGAGACTGATGGATTTTAGTAAAACCCTCACATATCTAGACAGCCGTGACCGTATAGTGGAATGGTTGCCATTTCATTATACGTAGCTGGCTGTGTCCGCCCCCGTTCTTCAGTATTCTGGTTCTGGGCGTGATAATAGATACTAGTCTAAGGTAATGGGTATGATGTTAAGGCAGGTGGATAAATATTAGAACATGAAAAAAAGTATAAACCTACATTTGAGGATGAATTAAGCAATCATCCCCTCCTTTCTAAGGTAATGGGTATGATGTTAAGGCAGGTGGATAGATACTAGCCTAAGGTAGATAGTAATATCTATTAGCCTAAGGGACTGAGTTATCTACTAGCCTAAGGGTAGGATATTACTAGGATATGATATTATCTAGTATCTAAGATAAAGTGGATGTTAAGGTATTAGTTACCTAGACTAAAATATTGAGATTCCAACTTAAGGTATTGGTATTGGGATACCAATAGCGATAAGGTAAAGGGTACCTTGGTAGGTAATGACTAGGCGTCGCTAAAATACTGATGTGGCTGCCATGCCATGTCATCATATATAAAGTTGATGGAGTCGCTAAGTGGTCGCCCTACGTCGCTATAGTGGCGACGTATTCTTACGTCGCTATCTGTCACGAATTTTGCGACGTCTAGCGACACTAAACGTGACGTCGCAAATAGCGACGAACTGCGACGAAATTGTAATCTGCGACAAGTCTATACGCGACATCCAATTTCCGTCGCTAATAGATATTAGCGACGGATTTTCCTTTTTTAGCGACGGATTTTGACGTCGCTAAAAGGGGTTATTTTAGTAGTGCTTGTTTGGGTTGGAGGGAGAGTTAAGTGGGGGATGCTTATTAACTCTTGCTTGGATTGGAGGTTTTGAGTGAGTGGAGGATTAATAAAAATAGGAAAAATTTATGAAATGCCCAAAAAATGAAAAAGTTTTATGAAAAACCCACCGCGCAATAACATTTTATCGTGTGCCCAGAATTAGCAAAAAAAATATAAAGAGGGTTCCAAATGACCTTTTTGTCCTTCCTTCTAATTTATTGAAAACACCCACAAAACTACTTTTAAAAAAATTGTTTCGATACTTCATCTTCTTCGTCAGTCTCCTCAAATATACGCTCATTTTGCGACAAACCGGACCTCGTTTCGACCTCTCAGTCAAAAGTTATGGCCCTCCAAAGTTTCAACTGACCATAAAATGCAGAAGAATGATTATTCTCCGTGTTAGAACACGAAGAATGTTAATTTCGCATGAGGGTGGTCATTCTCCGTGTTAGTAACACGAAGAATGGCATTCTCTGTCTTAATTTACACGGAGAATGGTCATTCTCTGTGTTAGTAACATGGAGAATGACATTCTCCGTCTTATTTTACACGGAGAATGCCATTCTCCGTGCTAAATTACATGGAGAATGGCATTCTCCGTCTTAATTTACACGAAGAATGACCATTTTTGTGCTAAATTATACGGAGAATGGCCCTTCTCTGTCTTAATTTACACGAAGAATGGTCATTCTCCGTGTAATTTAGCACGGAGAATGGTCATTCCAGTGTTAAAACGTAGGAGAATGACCATTCTCCGTGTTACTAACACGGAGAATGGCCATTCTCCGTCTTAATTTACACGGAGAATGACCATTCTCTGTGTTAGTAACATGGAGAATGACATTCTCCGTCATATTTTACACGAAGAATGCCATTCTCCATGCTAAATTACGCGGAGAATGACATTCTCCGTCGACTTAATTTACACGGAGAATGGCCACTCTCCGTGCTAAATTATACGAAGAATGGTCATCCTCCGTCTTAATTTATACTGAGAATGGTCATTCTCCGTGTAATTTAGCACGGAGAATGGTCATTCCAGTGTTAAAACGTGGGAGAATGGCCATTCTCCGTATTAAATAACACGGAGAATGCCATTCTCCGTATTATTTTACACGGAGAATGGTCATTCCCAGTGTTAAAACGTAGGAGAATGACCATTCTCTATGTAAATTACACGGAGAATGGGTTAAATGACACGGAGAATGGTCATTTAAATATTAAAACACAGGAGAATGGCCATTCTCCGTGTTAGAAACACGGAGAATGCCTAATTTACACGGAGAATGGCATTCTCCTTGTTAAAATGCAAGAGAATGACTATTCTTCGTGTTATATCGACGGAGAACAGTTGACAGAAATCTAATTTTTTATTTTTTTGTTTTGTTGAAAGAAATTTGACATGAATAAAGATTCAAGAGTTTTCGTTCTTCTTTCAAAATGATGCTAACTCTTATGGAAAAGAAAAAGAAGATCTTCTCTCCATAATTGTCCTAATTGTCGAAAAAGAAGAAGAAGAAGATGAGCGATGATCGGTGTTCAACTGGAAAAAAAGCACGGTGAACTACGAACGATCTTTGCGATCTCTGCTGAAGATGAGAGCAATAGAATTCAGACCTCTCGTGAAGAAGAAGACGACGAAAATTGCAATCCAAATCTGAGTTTGTGCGGAGGGGTAGTTATGGTATTAATTTTGTAAATACAGAGCATCTAAAGGAAATCTTGGAATACTTAACGTGGAAATATATAATTCTGGGCATTTCATAAAACCCATCATGCAGGTGGGTTTTTCATAAAAACTAACCCCAAAATTGGGTTTCTCAGCAATTTTCAGATAAAAATATGATAGTTAAAAAAATAAAATTATTACATATGTCATTATATTTTTTAAGAAATAGAAATCCTATGAAATATATTAAGATATATCTCAACTGTTAGAATTATTACATGTAGTTATTGGAATTTAAATTTGATTGAAATTTTGATTAGAACTTGTCAAAATATCTTCACAAATTAGGAAGGTACGGAGCAACATGTTGAAAACAAAAAAATGGAAAGAAAAATTATGATATTTTATAGAACAAATAAGGAATATTTATGACTTTTTAAACAAAATCTCTCAATCCCCCTCGTTGACCCTCCGAATTAGGGAGTTAAAAAATGGACAAAAGATGATGAAATAAACCCTCATTTAACCCTCTATAACCCTTCCTCCTAAACCCCACCCTCAAACCAAGCATAATTTTATTTTTTCCTCACTTAACCCTCTTAACCCTCAATCCAAGCTCCTGAGAGTGGTGAGGGGTTGAACCTATTAGGACAAAGGGTTCAACGTGAGTTCTGTCAATCTTGTAATTTCATCTGAGTTATTAAAGGTTGAAATTTGTCCATGACATACGTCACCGCCATATACTTGTCTCCATCTTGTGCTTGGTGCACGTTAGACGGAAGTTGGTTTTGATCAGATGGGTTGGCAAACGCTTTCGCACGCGTCCAACAGTTTGGTGTTGCGGATGTCAGTTCGTCGCGAGTGCATACATTGAGGAATACTTTCCTCTTTTATTTCCACCAATTAGAAAATATTATAAGATTTATATTCACCGAATTACATGGACTACTCATATTTCGAAAATAATTACATTGACCACTCATCTCCTTTATAAATTTTATTAACCATAGGGGTGGTCAGTGTTATCATTTTCTATAGAAAATAGAAACTATAGGAAAGATCGGTGTAATTAGTTTCAAAGCAGAGGCGAATATAGTATAAACTCAATATACGTAAGTGCAATAACCATGTTCCAACTTTTTTTGGTTACTTTTATTTAGGAATTCAACAAAGGACATATTTTGGGGATGGAATTTCCGAACAAGGGTTAGAATACTAGTTCTTTGAAGATACAAAATAAATGACTACTTAAATAAAGATTTTGGGTCACAAATCAACCATAGACTGTATTCAATAAACAAAAAGTATTAGATTTTCATAATTGAAAGGAATAAGCCGCTTTTCTGTGCAATAGAATCCACTCAGCCATCATGTGCAATATCTTCACTTGCTGACCACTAGAGCCAGAAGGCCTGACTTATATATAGTGGCTAGCAGGTAGAGACAACTCATCCTGGTTCGGTGAATTTGATCCTAAAAAAACTTCAATTATTGGTAAAAGTTATATATATGTATATATATATATATATTGAAAATTGCTGAGAAATTCAATTTTGTGGTTGCTTTTTATGAAAAATCCACCCGCAGGATGGGTTTTATGAAATGCCCAGAATTATATATTTCTACGTTAACTATTCCAAGATTCCCTTTAGATGCTCTGTATTTACAAAATTAATACCATAACTACCCCTCCGCACAAACTCAGATTTGGATTGCGATTCTCGTCTTCTTCTTCTTCTTCTTCTTCTTCACGAGAGATCTGAATTCCATTGCTCTCATCTTCAGCAGAGATCGCAAAGATCGTTCGTAGTTCACCGTACTTTTTTTCAGTCGAACTCCGATCATCGCTCTTCTTCTTCTTCTTCTTCTTCTTCTTCTTCTTCTTCTTCTTTTCCGACAATTAGGTCAATTATTGGGAGAAGATCTTCTTCTTCTTTTCCATAAGAGTTAGCATCATTTTGAAAGAAGGATGAAAACTCATGAATCTTTATTCATGTCAAATTTCTTTCCACAAAACAAAAAAAATAAAAAATTAGGTTTCTGTCAACTGTTCTCCATCGATATAACACGAAGAATAGTCATTCTCCTGTATTTTAACAAGGAGAATGCCATTCTCCGTGTAAATTAACACGGAGAATGGAATTCTCCGTGTTTCTAATACGGAGAATGGTATTCTCCTGTGTTTTAACATTTGAATGGCCATTCTCCGTATAATTTAGCACGAAGAATGGCCGTTCTCTGTGTTAAATGACACAAAAAATGGTCATTCTCCTACGTTTTAACACTGAAAATGGCCATTCTTCGTGTAAATTAATACGGAGAATGATCATTCTTCTGCGTTTTAACACTAGAATGACCATTCTCCGTCTTAAATTATACGGAGAATGGCCATTCTCCGTGTAAATTAAGACGGAGAATGGACATTCTCCGTGTAATTTAGCACGAAGAATGGTCATTCTTCGTGTAAATTAAGATGGAGAATGCCATTCTCCATGTTACTAACACAGAGAATGATCATTCTCCGTGTAAATTAAGACGGAGAATGCCATTCTCCGTGTAAATTAAGACGGAGAATGCCATTCTCCGTGTTACTAACACAGAGAATGGTCATTCTCCGTGTAAATTAAGACGGAGAATGACATTCTCCGTGTTACTAACACGGAGAATGGCCACCCTCATGCAAAATTAACATTCTTCTTGTTCTAACACGGAGAATGGCCATTCTCCTGCATTTTAGTTGAAACTTTAGAGGACCATAACTTTTGACTGGGAGGTCGAAATGAGCTCCGGTTTGTCGCAAAACGAGCGTATCTTCGATGAGCCTGAGATTAACTGCTTCTTCGTTAGTCGGTCTTCCAAAATTTTAGAATCGCAAAAAAATGATTTTAGACCTCCATTTTAGCACTTTTGTCGTTTGTCTCGGTCTTTTCGAAATTTTTCGACGAGTTTTTAAAGATTTTTGAGGAGAAAATCTAGATTCGAAAGTGAGCAGCGTATGGAAGAAGATGAAGTATCGAAACATTTTTTTAAGAGTAGTTTCGTAGGTGTTTTCAATAAATTAGAAGGAATGGCAAAAAGGTCATTTGGAACCCTCTTTATATATTTTTTGCTTATTCTGGGCATGCGATGAAATGTTATTGCGCGGTGGATTTTTCATAAAACTTTTTCGTTTTTTTGGACATTTCATAAATTTTCCCATATATATATATATATATATATATATATATATATATATATATATATATATATATATATATATATATATATTGTAATGCCCCGCTCCGCACGAGGCATTTGGTTGGCTTGTTGGATGCTATCAGGATGTTGGACCGTGACTTATGTTGGGAATCAAGAGAGTTGAGACTGATGCAGTCTCTCTGAGCTGGCTAGATGGATTAAGTGTTGGAACATGGCTCGCTGGTGGAGCTACGCTTAGGGGGAATGTGTGCAACCAGAATAAGAAGACCCTTTTATGCAGGCAAGTGGAACTGTCCTCCTTCCTCCTTATTCTTGCATGCTTAATAAATAGAATAACGTGATGCTATAAATTGTCTCTAAATGCCCCATGTTTTAGTTGCTGAGTAATAGAGATGCTTATGCTAAGAATTATTGAACTGCCGAATGAATCACACTTGAACTGCTAATGCGACTTGATGCTTGAAATGAATTGATAACGTCCTGTCGGTTAATATTGCTTAAGCAATGAATACTTGAATAATGAGATGTCTTATGAATGACAGAATAAGAAATGAACTGGCTGTGCTATCGACCCAATGAACTGAATGAAACACTAGAATCATGTACCTTCTGCATAACTGTTGCTGTTGCCTGTTTCCTTATAAGCAATAAAAGAAGGAATACTGTCCCTATGATATGAATGAAATGCTGCAGGTCCTATCGAGATGAATAAAATATTATTTGTTCCTCTTAGAAAGGAACGATATAAGAAATGTTGCAATGATTGATGCAATAAAAAATGATGAGACTTGGGATCATTGAGATCACCAAGTGAACAGGTGGTAATATTGAAAAGATGAGATAATGAACTGTTACCTTTACTTATCTTATTATCTTATCATGCGATTTCGAACACGATCGAGTCGAACACGCATTCGCATGACCATAGACGTACTTGTATACAAGGATTTTCTCGAACGGTACCTGCGGCGGTGGGATCGAGTCGGCCTAGGAGGGAATTAGTGCTTTGGTAGCATGGTATCGGAACCTTCATTCGGGCTCGCAACCTGGTGAGTGGTCAACCACATACCAATACGAAGTCCTATATGGCACGTCGACATGGTACACATCCACCAGTGGGCATGTAGTCAGGATGCATGCTAATAAATATTTTGTGCAGACAGAGTAAGTATATCATATGATCATGTATTCTTATGCAGGTACGCGGAGTCGGATATCGATAAGAAATCACTTAAATGTGATATATGCAATATATGTTGGTTGAATTGTCTGGTTAGTCATGCTAAACAAGACAATGTTGTGATGTTACCTTTAAAAGAGAATTCTATGACATGTTCAACATGCTAAATCAAATATGCTGGAGTGTTGCCTTGCTAAGACACCTATAACATGTTTGGCTAATGTTAACTCAACGATGCTTAAAAAGATGCCTCTAAATGTACAATATCAGAACTTGATAACATCAAGTAGGTTTCATTGCTGCCTTCACATAAGAAATGAGATAACAAGTTTACATGCTTCACTATGATTACTGCCCATGAACTGTAAACTGATGCTAGGCCCCAAGTAGAAAGATCATTCTATTAAATGCTTGCTAAAATTGACCAGTTATTATTGGTTTAGGCGAGTGGGTTGAATTCTGCTCGTCAATACATAGATGATGTGCTGACCCACGTTTTTGTGGGCAGGTGCTCGTGCTTGGGATGTTCTACATACGAAGATTGGCTTGATTGGTCACACGACATCGAAGATTTATTGGGCATACAGAAGCTCTCCTTGTACAAGATGATGTCTTCTGTTTATAAATGGCATAATGTATAGAATATTGTAATCAGTTGTACCAATGAGTTGTAAGCCAAGTCGGTATATCGAGTTGTAATCCAATGTATCCAAGTATCAATTGTAAGCTGTGTAGCATTGTTCAGTTGGTTTTAAATGTAAAGTGGGATTTATTGTAAGCATTATACTTCAATACTAGTCTTGTACTCTTCTTTAATTATCAATAAAGAGAATAAAGTTCTATATATCTCTGTGTGACTTCAAGTTATCCTTTTATCTCTGCTGCTATAAAGAAGTGATGTACTTCTATTCAATGAGAAAGATTGTCCTCACTAAATTCAATTTATCTGCTTCTGTCGCTGTAATGTGTTCCTATTTGAAGAAAATCAATTATGTACCATCTTTGTCCTGTACAAGTGCAATACCAGACTTGTACGGCATCACGCCCAAGCGAGGACGATCGATTACAAGAGATAAAATGTGTGAATAAATAACTCTACGAATCGGGGCATGACAAATTGGTATCAAAGCACGGCTTTACGTCCTTGGTCTCTTCTTTGATTCGTTTCAAATCAAAGTTGCATCGACGATTAACCAAAGTTGCTTCCGCGATCACTCAACGTTGCTTCCGCGATTAAATCAAAGATTGCTTCCACGATTATGCTGTTGTTGTTCGGTAATCATCCTATGTTGTTTGTGTCTGAAAGTTCGTTGACCCTCTTGGATGCTCACTGGATGTTCCATACAATAAGTCTAAATATATTGTGATACCCCTGAATGAAGGATTATTGTTGGTTTGGACACAAATAACCCAACAATGACTCGATGCCATAGTATGCTATGTTGTGAATGCTGTTAGGAATATGGGAATATAGAAAAGTGGCTGTGTACGCTGTAACAAGTTGAGAATTGCAAGTGATGTTGGAAAAGAATTATGAATGGAAAATTGATGGACGAGTTAAACGGAACTGGTTAATTGGCTCATGTGTGCTGGCTAGTGCTTTTGAGATCCTAAAAATGTTGGTGTGTGATATTGAGACCCTGAGATGTTGGCTAAGTGTTGTGATCATTATAGATCACGAATGTCCGGAATAGATTTGAGTTGGTATTGTTTGAGGATGACTTCGATTCTGAGTGGTATATTGCCTCTACCACCTTAGAACGAGATGTATTTAACCCTTTCTATAGGATAGCAATGAGACTATCTGTGGGTACTGGATAGTGCCGAGACTTAGCTGGGAGTCATGTATTGTTGCTAGATGACTCGAGTGTCCCTTGACGGTAATGTTATGTTGGGTAGCGAGATTGTCAGAAATTGTAATCGGTGGCTTGATTAGAAATTGTTTAGTTGAGTGATGACTCAGACCAGTAAGACAGTTAGTATGCTATGGGTAAATGAATTTGGCTAGAGAATGTTGTGGCTTAGAACATCGTCTGAATGTTGATTTCGATTGGTTTGGATGCAAATTATATGTGGCTAAGACAAAGTTGGTTGCTAAGCTGAAAGTTTTAGAAATATTGTCGGTGAACCAAAAAAATATTAGAGATCTGTGCCTTAACCCTGTAACTCCACCTCCCTGTTTTGGAAAATAAATTTGATTTTTATATTGACGGTTAATTTACAAATAATAAGTTTTTGGTTTTAAAATGGTGATTTATATTTTGGCGGGATAAATTAGGAGCAATTTCAAATTTGAAAAGTTGTTACAACCAATTTAGTGGTCCCCTTATTTTTTTTTAAGATTTTAACTAATTTTCAACAGTTTTTGTAATTAGTGAAAAGGGGAGGGGGTTTTCTGAAAGTTTTCTTTAACAATAGGACTTATATTGTATTTATTTTTTTAACTCACTGAGGAGAGAGAAGAGCAGCTGTCTCATTCCTCTCAATTTTTTTGGAAAAGAACTCCTTCCCCAAATTGGGTGGCCAAACCCTAATTCTTTCTGACCTAACTTCTCTTCGGCCGGTGGCGATGGTCACGACGGCGACTCGTGCGCCGACCAACAAGAGAGCCATCAACCCCGGAGACCACCATGGCGAGCGGCAACGACAGCGGGTGATTTCTCGGTGAGTGCGTCCTCGACAGTCTCGGCGGCCATGGCGACGGCCGTACGAGCTCATCTCCGACGGCGTACCGACTCTCCAGCGACGTACGGCGGTGCAGTTCTCGACGACATTGACGGTGATGACTCCGGTGACAACGACGGCGGTCGTTCCTTCCGACCAGTGGCACTCATCTGCTCCTTGGCGGACGCCGAGTCGTCCATCTTCTCCGACGACGGCACGGTTTACTTCTTCGACCGGCAACTTCATCTCGACGGCTTTGTTCCAGCGACAATTTCGGTGATCGGCGATCTTCTTGGTGGATAGTTCGATCTAGCTGCGACGTCCGATATTCACCACTAGAGTGAGTATTCTTCGATCATTCTTGATGAATCTGCCCTTTCCTAATTTATGATTCGATTTGTACGATCGATTGTACTCAGGGTTAGGTCAAGAATAGTCCGTTCAAATTCCTTCACCAGTGGTTCATCCTAGGAGAATCAACAATCGATCATCACTCTTAAATCCGGGTCGGATCCAATTTCGGATTGAGGGACGGGTGATCGTGAATGCCAAATTTAGGTATTCCTGAATTCTAAGGTTCTTCCACAGTCCTCTAGATTTGATGGTTTATATTCTAATTTTCTTCTTCGAATGACCATTCGGAAATGTATTTTATTGAAATTACAGTAGTACTAGAGTCGGGAATTGTGTCGGAATCTTGAGCTTGTGTTCTCCATTGGAGTGAAATTCTTGCAGGTAAATTCTTTTCTTCTGATTACTGTGTCTTAAGATTTACTTCAAAATCGAATTTAAGTGGATGATTATCCGTGTCCAGTTGCGTTCATCTCTGGTGTGTGTTTGTGTTCAGGATTCGGGGAGTCTGAGTTAATTTGCGTTCAGTCGGGTTGTATCAGCATGTGGTGTGTGTCCGGGTGGTGTATGATGTGCGTATCCATGAGCTGTTGTGTCCAGCTGTACCATATCCATCGATGGGGTCATTGCATAGGAGATCGACTGGAATAGGAATAACCATGGGCAGGACTTTCTTAATTTGAATTTGATATCATTTAGTTTGTATTAATTGTTATTTTAAACCTACTATCATTTGATTATATAATTCACTATTCGAATTTAATTGTCTGTACAATTCCTGAGTTCCTGAGGTTGTGTAACTTAGTTGACTTCTAAGTTGTGGTTGGAGAGCAGTATTTGTTGGAGTCTAGGTTATGCTGAATGCAGGTTTTGATTTGGAGATTTTCTGTCAATTCGTATCTAATACTAGTTATATTCGATACAAGTTGGTATTCGTGTGTTGTGTTGGTTAAGGAGATAGCAGCTTCCGAGTTGGGTTTTGGCAAAGCTAGCAATGGGTTAGAGTATACAATATGTTGATGTCGCATATGTGTCCATGTATTCTCTGAAGTGGTGTCGCACTAGCACTGGACTAAAGTTGGCAGGGTCTTGATCAAGCAGGAAATTCAAATGGTCTTTTGGTTTATGTCATAGTGTGTATTTAATACTAGTAGTGATTTGTTCTCACCAAAATGTAATGGGAGGAGTAATATCATTAGTAATACTGAGTTAAATTTGATGCAATAGGGATCAAACATCTGAAAATAGGGTAACACTCTCACTGATACCTGATCGATTTCAGTAAGATATTGGATCGATTTCTAAACAAAAGAGATCCCATACCTTACTGAAATCAGGTATCATTGTAAGGTTTTTCCATAAGCAGTTTGTGTACTCATTTGCAATGTTTTCTCTAAAGCATCAACTGTTAGTTGGCAAACTTTGATTTCTTATGAGTGACTTTAGACAAAACTTAACTGAAAGATTGTTAAACCAACTGATTTTACTTTTGACCATGAGTAGATGGGAACCTGAGTTTAAGAAAAGATGAAATCTCTGTCAGTTGGGTGCTTGTAGCAGCAAGCCTAAATGATCAAATTAGTATCAGTATTATTATTTTGCCTTTACACTTTCTTCAGTTGGTTGCCTTCGATTTTGATGACTTAAAATTACTTTAGTCAGGAATAGGACTGTTAAACCCAGCCTTCAAGAAATCTGTTTTCTTTTACCTTTTAGTTGCATAATTTTGGAAGTAATGCTATAGCCACGATAAGGTATTGGTTGCATGGTGAGGGTAGGTAAAGTGAAGTTCAATGTTTATAGGTAGTTGGTTGCTTCTAAGAAAAATCTTAGGATGTTACTTTTCACCCTAGGAACCTGTCATTTGGGTGTTGTTATTTCACTTTGATATAACATGCATATAGCGACTTGTAATTATATTTTGTTAGAAAAGTGGTATTCTGGCATTGCATTATAGTTATTAAATTAATGGTGGTTTATAGATTGTCCTAGGAATAATTGTAGATAAGTTAAAGTGTTAAAAATAGAAATAGATATAAATTAACCAACTTGTACCTACTAAAACAGGAGGACATCCAGCTCTATTCATTGCCCTTGATCACCCGGAGCAAGGCAAGTACATTCTATGGTCTTGTACATTTCATTATATCATGTGCTTCCTTGATTGACACACTGCGACATGACATATTTTTTCTGGTGCTCATGTTCCTTGTTCTTATTACTTGTACCTGGGGAGGAAAAATATACTATTTATGTGACCAAACCCAAGAAACAACTCAGGTGTGTTTAGCTTAGACCCTGCATCATGCACGCGGGTCCTAAGCCGTTCATGTGCTTTCATGTGCTTACCCCTAGCCGGTCACATACTTAGTTATATTTCAAATATTGTACACACATGTTCAGGAGATATATCATGTACTTAGTTCCTGTGATTCCTGAGATACCATATTCTTTCATGTTCTTACACACCATGTTCTTTCATGTTCTTACATACCATCTTCTTTCATGTACTTATACACCATGTTCCTTCTTGTATTTTACATACCATGTTCCCTTGTACTTTCATATCATGATGTCATGTTCATTACCTAGAACTGTACTTTGCTCTGCTCCTGACTGGATAAGTTGCAGGTATGCTTGCAGGATATCATTCTACCATATGGGCCAGAGCCCGGAATCTTAGTTGAGCAGGATGGGTCATGACTTAGCTTGAGATTTCAGGTTTAGACTGTTAGCTTTACTTTTAGATTTTGATTTAGAATTCATAGTACATTTCATTCTTGATGACTCGTACATTTATATACATAGAGTTGTGGATTATGGTGATCATTCTGGGATACGTTTTTAGATGCTGTGATTATATACTTTCATGTTTATCTGGTTAGTTTTTCTTAGCTTGGTACAGCTTACTTCGTCGTGTCTAACGACAAAGGCTGGGCGTGTCCGACTCGTGTCCGATTATTCGGGAGCGGGTCGTGACATACCCTAAGGTGTAATAGATGTTAATCCATCTTGATCACCAAAGATAGTCGTTGCATATGTGCATGTATGCTAAGGAATTAAATTGTACTAGAAAAGTAACAAGTGGCAACCCTGAATAATTGTGTTGCATAGAGGATGGTTAATTGATACATGAATTATCGGATTGAATTGAATGAACTACTCGACCCTTGAGGTAGGGAATTTTTTTAAGAATGTCCGTATGAGATTTTGATGGCTGGGAAATAAATGAGATTTAGAATCATGAAATATGTTGGATAGTATTGGTATATGGTGTGATGTATAGTTGGTTGGCGGTTGAGATATAGATTGCTGGCTTACGACTTAGTGGTGTGACTTCGTCATACAGTTCCAATAGTATGATTCCATAGCAGTGTTAAGACTATCGGAATCGATAACCCTTGAATAGTTAGCCTTGGCTTATGGGTTCGTGTGGGTACCAAGGAATTTGAAATAAAAATTGGATTATTGGATATTTTACTTGATGGATTATTAGAACGATAAAAATCGTATGTCGGATTGGGATTGACCATAATGTTGATAGATCGATCTTAATCGATCGTTGGGTAAGTCTAGAATGAGCCTCTATGGGAATTATTTTCCTTGAGGAAGACCCTGAATAGATAAACTTGACCCTAGCGACCAGTTGATGACTTACCAATTATTGGCATAGCCGACAATGGCGATTAGTATTCAGACTGAGTTGATACCCATAGGTTTGGGTAGAGTTCTTTAGAACTGTCGGTTGCTTGTTGGCCCTAAGAATAAGAAATTTATATGATCCCTAGTAACCGTCCACTCTAGGGGAGTCACCTGGATGATTAGGTTTAGCTGTCGGTATAGCCAACCATAGAGACTTGACCGAATAATATGGTGACCATTGGCGACCGTAGGATAACCTTTGGTATTGAACGAGAGATGGTGATGAGTATGACCTAAGAATGATATGTTGTAAATGTATGCTTCAACTTGTACCTTAGAGATGTTTGACCCTTGAGGATTATGTGTCGACCTATAGCGAAAACTAGAATCGTGGGATGAGACTTGAGTTGTATGTATTGAGTAGTGAATTATTCCATGAGATAAAATTGACTGCTTAGAACGGGAATGTTGGATCAGTATCTATTGTCGGATAGCTGGGTCAACCTTGACTGTTGCATAAAATTATACCCTGATTCGGGTAATCGATAGTGGGTGACGTCGGATTGTATCTTCTAGAAAAAATGAATTGCCTCGGTGAGAAATATTGTTGGATTTGGGAAGGAATATGATTGTATGTTGTGAACTCTTGATTTACTGGCTCTAAGTTAGACTCTTGACCGAATGTTAGGAATATTATGCTTCGATAGAGATCTTACCCGAGTTGTCCCTGATGTCAAGTGTTGTAGCCTGGTAGTTAATGATTGTGGCAAGTGAATAAAGTAATAAGTCAATTGAAAGGATGCTAAGTCGGATCTGGAAAAGAGAGTTATATCGTGGCTGATCGAATCGCACTAACATGGAAGTTGGCTGAAGTACATGTATTTTGGGGACGCCTAAAATATGTGTATGGATCCAACCGAAGTGATAGGTTGCGACTGAGAGAATATTATGGAAAGAATTTATCGCACTAGCGCAGACTTTGGCTGAAATACATATGTTTTGGGGACGCCTAAAATATTTATATGGATCCAAATAAAGTGATATGTTGCGACCAAGATAGAAATGCAAGAAGAATGTTGGTGAATCAATGAAAAGTTACAAGAAATTGAAAAAGAGAAAGACAGATCGAATCGTTGATGGATTAAATGGTACAGTTGGATAGCTATTTTGAGATGACCAAGTGTGCTGAAATAAATATTGAATTGAAGCTGAATGAGTAACTTGTTGTTTCTAAGTGAATTAGTAAGATGAGTTGTTCTCTTAAGTTTCGAGGACGAAACTTTTTCTGAGCGGTATATTATGTAATTTCCCGCTCCGCACGAGGCATTTGGTTGGCTTGTTGGATGCTATCAGGATGTTGGACCGTGACTTATGTTGGGAATCAAGAGAGTTGAGACTGATGCAGTCTCTCTGAGCTGGCTAGACGGATTAAGTGTTGGAACGTGGCTCGCTGGTGGAGCTACGCTTAGGAAGAATGTGTGCAACCAGAATAGGAAGACCCTTTTATGCAGGCAAGTGGAACTGTCCTCCTTCCTCCTTATTCCTGCATGCTTAATAAATGGAATAATGTGATGCTATGAATTGTCCCTAAATGTCCCATATTTTAGTTGCTGAGTAATAGAGATGCTTATACTAAGAATTATTGAACTGCCGAATGAATCACACTTGAACTGCTAATGCGACTTGATGCTTGAAATGAATTGATAATGTCCCGTCGGTTAATATTGCTTAAGCAATGAATAATGAGATGCCTTATGAATGACAGAATAAGAAATGAACTGGCTATGCTATCGATCCAATGAACTGAATGAAATACTAGAATCATGTACCTTCTGCATAACTGTTGCTGTTGCCTGTTTTCTTATAAGCAATGAAAGAAGGAATACTGTCCCTATGATATGAATGAAATGCTGCAGGTCCTATCGAGATGAATGAAATATTATTTGTTCCTCTTAGAAAGGAACGATATGAGAAATGTTGCAATGATTGATGCAATGAGAAATGATGAGGCTTGGGATCATTGAGATCACCAAGTGAACAGGTGGTAATATTGGAAAGATGAGATAATGAACTGTTATCTTTACTTATCTTATTATTTTATCATGCGACTTCGAACACGATCGCGAGTCGGACACGCATTCGTATGACCATAGACGTACTTGTATACAAGGATTTTCTCGAACGGTACCTGCGGCGGTGGGATCGAGTCGGCCTAGGAGGGAATTAGTGCTTTGGTAGTACGGTATCGGAACCTTCATTCGGGCTCGCAACCTGGTGAGTGGTCAACCGCATACCAATACGAAGTCCTATATGGCACGTCGACATGGTGCACAACCACCAGTGGTCATGTAGTCAGGATGCATGCTAATGAATGTTTTGTGCAGACAGAGTAAGTATATCACATGATCATGTATTCTTATGCAGGTACGCGGAGTCGGATATCGGTAAGAAATCACTTAAATGTGATAAATGCAATATATGTTGGTTGAATTGTCTGCTTAGTCATGCTAAACAAGACAATGTTGTGATGTTGCCTTTAAAAGAGAACTCTATGACATGCTCAACATGCTAAATGAAATATGCTGGAGTGTTGCCTTGCTAAGACACCTATAACATGTTTGGCTAATGTTAACTCAACGACGCTTAAAAAGATGCCTCTAAATGTACAATATCAGAACTTGATAACACCAAGTAGGTTTCATTGCTGCCTTCACATAAGAAATGAGATAACAAGTTTACATGCTTCACTATGATTACTGCCCATGAACTGTAAACTGATGCTAGGCCCCAAGTAGAAAGATCATTCTATTAAATGCTTGCTAAAATTGACCAATTAGTGTTGGTTTAGGCGAGTGGGTTGGATTCTGCTCGCCAGTACATAGATGATGTGCTGACCCATATTTTTGTGGGCAAGTGCTCGTGCTTGGGATGTTCTACACACGAAGATTGGCTGGATTGGTCACGCGGCATCGAAGATTTGTTGGGCATACAGAAGCTCTCCTTGTACAAGATGATGTCTTCTGTTTATAAAGGACATAATGTATGGAACATTGTAATCAGTTGTACCAGTGAGTTGTAAGCCAAGTCGGTATATCGAGTTGTAATCCAATGTATCCAAGTATCAATTGTAAGCTGTGTAGCATTGTTCAGTTGGTTTTAAATGTAAAGTGAGATTTGTTGTAAGCATTGTACTTCAATACAAGTCTTGTACTCTTCTTTAATTATCAATAAAGAGAATAAAGTTCTATATATCTCTGTGTGACTTCAAGTTATCCTTTTATCTCCGCTGCTATAAAGAAGTGATGTACTTCTATTCAATGAGAAAGATTGTCCTCACTAAATTCAATTTATCTGCTTCTGCCGCTGTGATGTGTTCCTATTTGAAGAAAATCAATTATGTACCATCTTTGCCTTGTACAAATGCAATACCAGACTTGTACGGCATCACGCCCAAGCGAGGACGGTCGATTCCAAGAGATAAAATATGTGAATAAATGACTCTACGAATCGGGGCGTGTCATATATAACCAATGACCCTCTAGCCTAGTGGTAGCGGTGAGGCATGTGGCTCGAGTGGTCAGGAGATCGATTCCCGCCTAGTGGTAGTGGTGAGGCATACGGTCCGAGTTATCAGGAGATCGATTCCCGGTGGACCTTCTTTCAAAAAACTTATATATATATATATACTTTGAAGTGCTCTTTTTTCGAGTCGGACCGTAGTCCAAAGCCACCCAGCCACCCAGGGGGGATTCGAACCCGAGACCTATGCTCGGACAATCCCCCGCACTACCAATAGGCTGGTGTCTTAGAATTATTATTTTTTAAATATCAAAAATATTAAAATACCAAAGTACAATAATTTAAATTATATAAATATAATTTAGTCAAATATATTGCTAAGATGATAAGAGCTAAACACAATTTAGATCACACATTCCTTGCATTTCATGGGAACCTGTCCCACCAAGCGTAAAGGAGAAAATGCTGTGAAAAGGACCGTCAGTTGAGAAATAACACTCAAACACCAATGACAGGACCACCGAGATAGAAAGAAAGAGAAAGAAATTACTAATAAGAAGAAGAAGAAGAAGAGAAGCGAGAGAGATGTATGATATATATAGTGTTACACATCTTCTAGCGAGTTATTAGTATAGAAGTTGAACACATGATGGGGACTGATTAATTGTTGAGCAGCCCTTGTCGCATTTAGTGGACAGCAAAGAGATTAGGCAAATATGTTGGTTTTGGAATGAACTTTGCAACCTCATGAATCAATCAACTATTTAAAATAATTCTACAAATGAATCATCAAGAGTACAGAATCATGTGAGTAAATAATTGTCCTATGCAACAGTTCAAGTTGCACCAATGAATAGGAGAGAGAGAGAGAGAGAGAGTAGTGGAAAGAGACTGAATTGGCACTATGCAGACAGACCACAGCACAGCCTGGCTTGGCTGTCAACTGACTTACCTACTATCGGAGAAGTCGAGCAGAGGCCTCCCTTTTTCTTTTTCTTTTTAGTCGACAGCAAAACTGTTGTTACTGTACCAGCTAGCTAAAGTAGCACTAGAGACGATTTGGCTGAGTATATGAAATATCATTACTGCATCAAACATTTGTTATTATAAGTGAAGTTATAGGGGTCTTGATTTTGGAAGTATACAAATCACAGTCGTCGGATCGTCGCCACTAAGACTATATTTGGTTTGCGAAATCAGGACGTTAATTTTTTTATAATTATTTTATATGTTTGGATATCAAAGTAAAGGAGTAGAAAAAAAAAAGAAAAATTTTGAGTGTCATCTCACTTGGATGGTCTATTTGTACGATGCACCCCACATTGTTTGTAATATGTATAAGTTATCCTACTTTGGATTTGCTATATGTATAAGTCATCCCACTTTGGACATTTTTCGTCAGTTCTGACGGATGGACTCTTCATTAAAAAAAAAATTGGACCAAAATAACCATCATTCCATTGTCTTCTTCCCTGACATCACAGTCCCCCTCCTTCCATTGTCTTCTTCCCTGACATCACAGTCCCCCTCCGTCCATTGTCTTCTTCCCTGACATCACAGTCCCCCCTTCCCCGATGTTCGCCCCCCCCCCCCCCTCCTTTCCCCGACCTCGGCCCGCCCCCTCACTGACCTCGTCCCCTTCCAGGACCTCGGCCCGCCACCTCCCCGATCACAGCCCCCATCCCCCTTCCCCGACGTTCGACCCCCCCTCCCGACCTCGGCCCGCCCCCTCCCTGACCTCGCCCCGCCCCCTCGCCGATCTCGGCCCCCTCCGCCCCCCCCTCCCTCCCCGACCTCGCCCCGCCCCCCGCGCTCCCCCCTGCTGCCGCCCCTCCCCCGTCCGGCAGCGGCGGCGAGGAGCAGCGGCGGGGGGGGGGGGGGGGGTATTTAGACACTCGACTGTCAAGGAGAGGGAGGTGTAGTGCCCCGTCCCGCTCAGTCAATCGGAGGAATAGGAACGCCGACGGCGTTCGGACTTAGCCTTGCAACGGCTACTCGGAGACATCGCTCGGTCGAGGCGACCGCTCGCTCAGATGGGGTAGTTTCGGTGAACTTGTCTCATCTTTGCCTTCACATAATAAAACGCATGTTTTCAACTTGCACAAGTAGGCTTGATAATAAAAGAGACGAATCCACATAGCTAAAGGGAATAATCCCGACGGTCGAATTGAGTTAGAACATGGAAAACGTCCCACGGTCGGATTAGAGTTGGTGCACGGCGTGCTTTGAAAATGACACTCGGCCCTTCGTCCCGTGGCTTGGGAGAAGGAAAGTTGGTATTCGACACAAGCTCAGAGTTAGCCTAAGTCATAGGCGTCGCCCACTTGAATGCTTCATAAAGCATGCACGCTTCCTCGATTGCAAGGCTTGGCATAGCCTTTGCTCGTCCCTTGAGTCAAGTTATAAGCTCGATTAAGTTAGGCAAAGTTACGCCGATCGACCTAAGTCATTCCTAGTGCTATCCTGCTCTTTCTGCGGTTGTCAAGTTAAATAGTCCCACGATCCCAATATCCGTCATAGGAAGTATGACTTGGACGATAGCGTCGCATTGATCGGAAGTCGGTTTGAGACACGATGGCACGGTCCTAGAGTTTTAAGGCATGGGCCACGGTTGATTCATTGAGTTTGGAAAGTGTCTAAACAGTTGTTCTTGAGTTGAGTGAAATGATAGGGCAAGAAAGAAAGAAGAATGCTCACGACTGGGTCGTTGAGGCAAGAAAGAAGAGTGCTCGCGACTACGGGTCGTCGAGGCAAAATCTCATATGTGAGTAGTATTGAATTTAGCCCTGAAGAGATGGTAACACTAGAGGTACAATGACTGTGTGAGACGTCAGTTTGAGTCGAGTCTTGCATGGTCATGGACAACTTGTCGACAAGGTAGAGTTTCCCCGCACGGCAACCTGTGGCGCCACGGGACCGTTGCGGGCAAAAAGGAAAACAACTATGGCTCTGGGAGCCTAAATAGCTGCGCATGGGGCAAAGTATTCGGTGGACGCGGATAGGGCTAGCTACCCAAACCGGTCCATCCTATACTCAGCTAAAAAGGAGTCCACCATGGCTCTGGGAGTCAGTGACCAAATCATATAGATGAGTCGGCATGGCGACAATCCGCGTGAGTGCCTTTGGATTGGGTTGAGTGCTGAATGTGTGTGTACAAGTTAGAGTACAAATATTTGGGCTTAAGAATGGCTACAACATAGGCGACGTGCTTCGGCACGAGATGTGGCGTCGAGTCTTGAGTTGTCGGCATATAAGTGTATAAGTTGGTTGAGTTGTTGATTTTAAGTCGGGAAACCGTCGTAAGGCAAAGTTGGTTGAGTGACACTAAGATTCACGAGTCTTGATTGGGTCGGTTGGTGATCAAAGTAGCACGGGCCATGAAGCGGCGATATGGTTAAGTCTTAGTGAGTTGCGAGGCATGGCCTCAATATGGATTTCGTAGCACGGTCACATGGAAAAGGAGTCTATCGTGTAGCTGCGTCTCTGATTTTGGCCGTAAGGCAAACACGACTTGATAGGTTAACGTTGTTGGCACGAGAAGTAGTCTAGGGACAAAACATGAGTTAACGTTGACATTGCAAGCACGGGATGGTTCTGATACACAAGTTGCGCTAAGGCGCCGGTCCTAAAACTGATCCTAAGGCAAGAGTAGAAAGATAATACAAAAGGGGCAATGTTGCACAAAGTAAAGTAAACGTGTTAGTTTTGTATGGGTGGGCGAGGAGCTCATTCCACCAGTACAGTAGAGTACTGACACCCACATAGTTTACATGTGCAGGCACAGGTAGAAGCTTGTAGCACGGAGCTCGCTTGGATGCGTCGAGGCATAGAGTTCCTTGGCGATTCGAAGCGTGCGACCACATGGAGACAGACTTATACGGGACATAATGTATGGACATCGCCTTTCGAAGCTTCCGCTGGATCAAGACTTGTAATTGAGAGATGAGAGAGAGCTGAGTGAACTTGTAAAATATGAGAAGAGTGAGCTTAAGTGATTGTAATATTGGCCTTGCGCCTCCAATGTAACCGTTGTTTCATTATCAATAAAGAGCTTCTTTGAATGACTTATGTTTTGTTCTAAATTCCGCTGCTGTTATTCAATGTCTTTGTTTGGGACTTCTGTGCGACGACCCTATCGCAACCGCTGAAATCGGCCGTTATGGAACCTGCCTTGCACGAGCGCAATCTAGGCTCGTGCGGCATCATGCCTTAGCAAGGACGATCGCTCCTACGGGAACGGGGCGTGACATAATGATATCAGAGCACGGCTTTACGTTCTTGGACTATCGATTGAATTCTTTAACTCGTTGTTTCTGCAAACTCTGTTGCTTCCGCAAGTTGATATCGCTGGTGCGCTCTCTCTCAATTGTCCCACGGGATGTCCATACAATAAGTCTAACTATTTTGCAAAACATAGGAGAACAGTTTTTGATAAAACAAAAAGATGGTTTGCGTAAGCACGGTTGGCTAAGTCGGGCTGGACATATTGTAACACCCAGATTCTGAATATGTATTTTGTCAAGCTTGCATGTATTTCAGATCTGTATTTATTTTCTCGGATTTTTGTATGTACTTGTAATTGGCTTGACTTGCAGATTTTGGTTCTCGTAATTGGGTTTTACCTGGCTTGGTTTATTTTGTGGAGGAGAATTGGTTTGATTTGGTTTGGTTTGGTTTAATATGCATGGAACACTTTAACCTATACTCCACCCTCAACACAACACAACCCACCCTTATAATATCTCCACCAACCTTCTCTCTCTTCATTATTCTCTTATTTATTTTTCCATCTTCTTCTTCCTTTCTCTACACAACACCAACACCCCTTAGGCAAGTGCAACTTGCTTCCACAAGAGAGCCCATTTTTATTGTTCCATTAGCTTCTCCTCATATTTCTAAGACACATTAGAACTTGCCATTTTCCATTTTGAGGCTTTAATTTTTGTAGATCTAAAAATTAGTTATTTTCGGATTTTGATGGTTTTGATCTATCAAACTTCTTTGTTTTCAAGTTTTGATGGTTCCATGTTGTAGAGAATTTTATTCTACCCAATTTTGACCTTTGAAAAGTTAGATTTGGACTTGTTTTGACCAAGTTATGGACTTTTGAAGTTTTAGGTTCAAACCATGGAGTTCTTGCTGTTTTGGAGAAGACAGTGAGCAGTGCGCGAGCTTTTTAGCTTGCGCCACTGAGCTGCGCGCGCTCTTTAGCGCAGCGCAGTCTACCTCATACGCTGCCTTTTGGAAGCGTATGTCTTGCATACGCTGACTTGGGTGACAAGGAGTCGTATGGACCTCATACGCTGCCTTTTGGAAGCGTATGTCTTGCATATGCTGCCTGAGCGTATGCTGACTGAGCGTATGCTGCCTGAGCGTATGCTGCCTGAGCGTACGCTGACTGAGCGTATGCTGCCTGAGCGTATGTTGCCTGAGCGTACGCTGACTGAGCGTATGCTGCCTGAGCGTATGCTGCTTGAGCGTACGCTGACTGAACGTATGCTGCCTGAGCGTATGCTGCCTGAGCGTATGCTGCCTGAGCGTACGCTGACTGAGCGTATGCTGCCTGAGCGTATGCTGCCTGAGCGTACGCTGACTGAGCGTATGCTGCCTGAGCGTATGCTGCCTGAGCGTACGCTGACTGAGCGTATGCTGACTGAGCGTATGCTGCCTGAGCGTAGCCTGACCTGAGCGTAAGCTGACCTGAGCGTAGCCTGACCTGAGCGCAGTCTGACTTAGGCGCAACTGGACCTGACCCTATTTATCCTGGATCTCCTATAGCCCTGTATATTAATATTTTATTAGATATTTAACGTCCATTTTATATCCTTTCGCCTTTTGTCATGAACTTGATAATCCCGAATTTATTTATTATGTTTGGAATGATAATTGAACAATGCTTGATAGTGGCCCACCGTGGTGCACTCCTGACTTGATAACTTGACCTGCTACACATGACATGACAGTGACCCGTGGTGGTGCACTCTTGACAAGTAATTTGACATGATAATTCTTGATGGTGGTCCGTCGTGACGCACCCTTGCCTTGATAAGAAATCTTGACAAGTAATCTTGACAAGTAATCTTGACACGATAACCTTGATACGCTGTTGCGACGGCTAACTTGACATGCTAAGTGAATTCTTGACACCGTGGGTGATTGTATTGAATGTGCTTGTGTAAGCAACCAGTCTTGTCTCGCATCATGTCTAGGACATGAATCCCTGGTTTCCCACGGTCAGGGATTCATACTGAATCTGGCTAGATTAATGACTAGATTGATCAAATAGGTCATGGAGAATTTTCCAGTTATCTGTTGCCCCTTTGGTCCCAGCCTTATATATATACACGGGATTTGTTGCTATCCGTCGAGATGAGCGCACTTCCAGCCCGCCGTCGAGTGTGGTACCTTAGGACACATGTATCTTACTACAGTGTGTCTGCTATATCCTGCTATCTTTTCCCTTTCTTGCTGGGATCACTCAGGTAGTAACAAACAGGTAACCGGACTTGGGATTCTCATTGCATCTTGCTAGTAACTAGGCCTGTGATAACCCTAGTTAGTTAAAGTAGCAAGCCGTAGTTATTGCTTGGCCGTGATTGATTGGATGGAGTCTAGTCCAGCTTTGTCTCGTCCTGATTCTGTACCATTTCTGGCATGACATGATTACTCGTGCTTTATCTTAATTCTATATCATGAATAATTGCATGACCAGATTTCTTACCTTGCCGATAAATGGTGGGAGAAACCAAGTTCTGTTCAGACGAAGGGTTACAACCTCGATCCTTGTTTGGTTTACGGGTTGTAACCTGGTTATCTGAATAGTCCCATGGTTATCTCATCGTATATCATCCTGTCATGCTCTTCCATATGTTCTGTCTTTTATTGATTCTGTACAAGATTGTGTTTTATATTCACCTATCATGCTTTTTTTTTAAATTAACTGTCTCTTATTATGTAATTATATTATTGTGCTAATTGCTGGTTTTAGTTCTTAAGTGAAGCCTCCTTTGTGGCACTTGCTCTTTCTGGGGTCTGACCCAGCTGGTTTTGTATGGCCAGATACCGGAGCAGCAGCAAAGGATCTACCTGCCTTCCAGCCACATGGTGACCACTAGAGGGAATCCTGGCAACGAGTGGGTTATTTTGGCTCTCCCACTCTATTGTACATTTTCATTTTGAGGCGTTTAGCCGACGAGCACTTGTTAGCTCGATGCACTTTACTTCTGCCTACCTACGGACTGTAATCATGATTGGCAACTCGAGGTTGATCATGTATGACTTAACTCTTGCTAGTCCTTACATTTTGTACGACTAGCTTCATGTTCATCTGGATATGTAATGTTTGGGACGCCTTACAATTGTATATTTGGTGGTCTGATATCTTGTAACTATTACTAGTTGGTTGAGATTGAGACAATAGGATAATTTATGACCTTAAGAGACTGATGGCTTGTAGATAGACCCTCACATATCTAGACAGTCGTGACCGTATGGTGAGATGGATTCCATTTCATTATACGTAGCTGGCTATGTCTGCCCCCGCTCTCCAGTATTCTGGTTCTGGGGCGTGACATGGTTTAAGTGGTGGCCCATGCAGGTCTTGTCAATCAAGAAATGTGAGGGTTTACCGGATAGATGTCTCAATCTGTACTCGCCTTTGATCTCCACTCGTATCTTCTTATCTCCTTGGATCCCTGACTTAATAACATGCTTGCATCATTGTTCTATCCTGGTCCTTCCTTAATATTCCCGATGTCATTGCTTCAGTGGCATCATTCCAGTTGATCAGCCAGAAGGAGTTCGGCCGGCAGACCAGCAACAGCAAGAAGATCAAGATCAGTCCTCAGCAGCCGCCTCCCGAGCCATGCCTTCTGGAGAACCAATGTCCCCAGTCCAGCCAGTTCAGCCAGCAGGGTCAGAGGATGGGGTCTTGATAGGACTCATCCGTGAGTTGCTTGCGTCTCAGGACCGTCGAGGTGATGCCTTACAACAAGCAGTACAAGAAGCTATGAGCGGAAGTGGTCCTCGAGGGAACAGTGCGGTCAACAATTTCAAACGCCTGAACCCTCCCTTCTTCGACGGCAGCGAGGATGCTATTGCTGCAGATGCCTGGCTGCAGGACATTGAAGTTATCTTGGAGGCAGCCAGGACCCCTGAAGCAGAGAAGGTGGCTGTGGTGCGCCTGCAGTTACTAGATCTAGCCCGCAGTTGGTGGGCTATGCAAGCAGCGAGTTTGGGTACGCCTGTCATGTGGGCGGTATTCAGTGATATGTTTCAGACCAAGTACTTCGACGCAGTGGCTAGATATGACTTGCAGACCAGGTTTAGTAATCTCAGGCAGATGAACAGGACGGTCGACGGATATGCGGCCGAGTTTTCAAGGTTGAGTCGGTTTGCTCCCACCTTGGTGGCAACCGAGCTAGACAGAGCACAGCGATTTCAGCAGGGGCTCCACTTGGAGATCATATTGGCAGTAGAGCAGTTCGAGCACAGAACTTTTGATGCCGTCTTGTGAGCAGCGAGGAGGCATGAGTACACTTCCTGAAGGATAGCGGACCGGACCGGAGGTCGGAAGCGGTCTCACGACCAGATGAACCAATCCTCAGCACCGGCCCCAGCAGCTCGGGCCTTGACCATTGGAGCTATGAGGACATATTCGGTTACCTCCTTACAGCATCCTGCCCCGACCTATCCCCAGCAGCAGAAGCAGAAGCAGAAGCGGCCTTTCGCAACGGGTTGTTCTCATTGCGGGAAGCCCGGGCATGTTGTTACTGAGTGCCGTAGAGCACAGGGATTGTGCTTGGTTTGTGGTTCGCCAGGCCACATGATAGGATCTTGTTCGTTCAGAAATAGATCATCATCGACAGTAACTAGTCCCTCGGTTATGGGACCAGCACCAGCACCAGCACCAGAACCAGCTCCAGTTCACCAACTACAGCAGCTCCCGTTCCCGGGTCTATTGCCGTCTCAGGCCCAGGCCTTCCAGCAACAGAGGCCTCAGCAGTTCGCCCTGGCCCAGGCCTAGATCCAGAATCGACAGAGAGGTATATGTGTCCTATTGTCTTGCTTTTCGCCGTTGTTATGCGGGACACGTGTCATGTTTCATGTGTCCTAATTACAACGGTATATCCCGGGCCCGAGCCATATCCTAGATCATTCGAAAAAGATTATTGGTACCAACCTTTTCGTGTGAGGAGAGGCCCGTGTCCCTGTTTGACCAAAGAGTGAGACCTCAAGCACAAGACTATCAGTTTAGTTCATGTGGCTTGAGTTCATCGCTCCTTGGGAGACTCAAACATGGGAGTGTGAGGATGACATCCGATCACGTTATCCCTACCTGTTTGACTCGTAAGGTATAATGTCTTCCTTATGCTTTATACTTTTCCATCCCTTGCTTGCATGTATGATTGTTTGATTGTTTGCTTAGTGTAGTCTTGTGGATAGTATAGTTGGCTTTTACATCTCTAACTCCTTGATTAAATTCCGAGGACGGAATTCTTTTAAGGTGTGTAGAGTTGTAACACCCATATTCTGAATATGTATTTTGTCAAGCTTGCATGTATTTCAGATCTGTATTTATTTTCTCGTATTTTGGTATGTACTTGTAATTGGCTTGACTTGCAGATTTTGGTTCTCGTAATTGGGTTTTACCTGGCTTGGTTTATTTTGTGGAGGAGAATTGGTTTGATTTGGTTTGGTTTGGTTTAATATGCATGGAACACTTTAACCTATACTCCACCCTCAACACAACACAACCCACCCTTATAATATCTCCACCAACCTTCTCTCTCTTCATTATTCTCTTATTTATTTCTCCATCTTCTTCTTCCTTCCTCTACACAACACCAACACCCCTTAGGCAAGTGCAACTTACTTCCACAAGAGAGTCCATTTTTATTGTTCCATTAGCTTCTCCTCATGTTTCTAAGACACATTAGAACTTGTCATTTTCCATTTTGAGGCTTTAATTTTTGTAGATCTAGAAATTAGTTATTTTCGGATTTTGGTGATTTTGATCTATCAAACTTCTTTGTTTTCAAGTTTTGATGGTTCCATGTTGTAGAGAATTTTATTCTACCCAATTTTGATCTTTGAAAAGTTGGATTTGGACTTGTTTTGACCAAGTTATGGACTTTTGAAGTTTTAGGTTCAAACCATGGAGTTCTTGCTGTTTTGGAGAAGACAGTGAGCAGTGCGCGAGCTTTTTAGCTTGCGCCACTGAGCTGCGCGCGCTCTTTAGCGCAGTGCAGTCTACCTCATACGCTGCATTTTGGAAGCGTATGTCTTGCATACGCTGACTTGGGTGACAAGGAGTCGTATGGACCTCATACGCTGCCTTTTGGAAGCGTATGTCTTGCATATGCTGCCTGAGCGTATGCTGACTGAGCGTATGCTGCCTGAGCGTATGCTGCCTGAGCGTACGCTGACTGAGCGTACGCTGACTGAGCGTATGCTGCCTGAGCGTATGCTGCCTGAGCGTACGCTGACTGAGCGTATGCTGCCTGAGCGTATGCTGCTTGAGCGTACGCTGACTGAGCGTATGCTGCCTGAGCGTATGCTGCCTGAGCGTAAGCTGACCTGAACGTAGCCTGACCTGAGCGCAGTCTGACTTAGGCGCAACTGGACCTGACCCTATTTACCCTGGATCTCCTATAGCCCTGTATATTGATATTTTATTAGATATTTAACGTCCATTTTATATCCTTACGCCTTTTGTCATGAACTTGATAATCCCGAATTTATTTATTATGTTTGGAATGATAATTGAACAATGCTTGATAGTGGCCCACCGTGGTGCACTCCTGACTTGATAACTTGACCTGCTACACATGACATGACAGTGACCCGTGGTGGTGCACTCTTGACAAGTAATTTGACATGATAATTCTTGATGGTGGTCCGTCGTGACGCACCCTTGCCTTGATAAGAAATCTTGACAAGTAATCTTGACACGATAACCTTGATACGCTGTTGCGACGGCTAACTTGACATGCTAAGTGAATTCTTGACACCGTGGGTGATTGTATTGAATGTGCTTGTGTAAGCAACCAGTCTTGTCTCGCATCATGTCTAGGACATGAATCCCTGGTTTCCCACGGTCAGGGATTCATACTGAATCTGGCTAGGTTAATGACTAGATTGATCAAATAGTTCATGGAGAATTTCTCAGTTATCTGTTGCCCCTTTGGTCCCGACCTTATATATATATACACGGGATTTGTTGCTATCCGTCGAGATGAGCGCACTTCCAGTCCGCCGTCGAGTGTGATACCTTAGGACACATGTATCTTACTACAGTGTGTCTGCTATAGCCTGCTATCTTTTCCCTTTCTTGCTGGGTTCACTCAGGTAGTAACAAACAGGTAACCGGACTTGGAATTCTCATTGCATCTTGCTAGTAACTAGGCCTGTGATAACCCTAGTTAGTTAAAGTAGCAAGCCATAGTTATTGCTTGGCCGTGATTGATTGGATGGAGTCTAGTCCAGCTTTGTCTCGTCCTGATTCTGTACCATTTCTGGCATGACATGATTACTCGTGCTTTATCTTAATTCTATATCATGAATAATTGCATGACCAGATTTCTTACCTTGCCGATAAATGGTAGGAGAAACCAAGTTCTGTTCAGACGAAGGGTTACAACATCGGTCCTTGTTTGGTTTACGGGTTGTAACCTGGTTATCTGAATAGTCCCATGGTTATCTCATCGTATATCATCCTGTCATACTCTTCCATATGTTCTGTCTTTTATTGATTCTGTACAAGATTGTCTTTTATATTCACCTATCATGCTTTTTTTTAAACTAACTGTCTCTTATTATGTAATTATATTATTGTGCTAATTGCTGGTTTTAGTTCTTAAGTGAAGCCTCCTTTGTGGCACTTGCTCTTTCTGGGGTCTGACCCAGCTGGTTTTGTATGGCCAGATACCGGAGCAGCAGCAAAGGATCTACCTGCCTTCCAGCCACATGGTGACCACTAGAGGGAATCCTGGCAACGAGTGGGTTATTTTGGCTCTCCCACTCTATTGTATATTTTCATTTTGAGGCGTTTAGCCGACGAGCACTTGTTAGCTCGATGCACTTTACTTCTGCCTACCTACGGGCTGTAATTATGATTGGCAACTCGAGGTTGATCATGTATGACTTAACTCTTGTTAGTCCTTACATTTTGTACGACTAGCTTCATGATCATCTGGATATGTAATGTTTGGGACGCCTTACAATTGTATATTTGGTGGTCTGATATCTTGTAACTATTACTAGTTGGTTGAGATTGAGACAATAGGATAATTTATGACCTTAAGAGACTGATGGCTTGTAGATAGACCCTCACATATCTAGACAGCCGTGACCGTATGGTGAGATGGATTCTATTTCATTATACGTAGCTGGCTATGTCCGCCCCCGCTCTCCAGTATTCTGGTTCTGGGGCGTGACACATATACACCGAGGATTGCGTCGACCTTAGAAAAGTCGAGTGCGGGATTCGAATTGTGTCGAACGAGAATGAGTTAAACTCGATTGAGTAAAGTGATGTGACTATCGATAGGGGTGCTATCGAACGGCAATATCGTCGATGCGATATAGATGAGCGTGCTTGGAATTAGAGGAATGGTTCGAACGGGATTCAAAGAAGTCGATTTTGATTCGAATGATAAGTTGAGGATTTGTTGAATGACTTCATCCCTGAGTGGTGTATGCGATAGCCTCAGGGATGTCGACCGATTGATAAAGGAATGATGCAAATTGAGAAAATACGTTGGTCGATGACTTAAGATAAATGGATGAACGATACATGAATTTGGTTTGAGGAAAATCGATGTCGTAAATGGTTCGAGGGATAATGATCAAACTTGAATTTGAGTGTCGAGGAGATTATCCAGTCGGACGATAGCATCATTCGTACGACTCGAAATTGGTTGCAAAAGAAGATCGTCAGTTTACGCATATCGTCGATGGTATTGAGGCGTATCAAAGACCGATATGCGATAACTCGGGGGTACTCTGACTCGACAAAGGACGATCGTGCAAGTGTTATTTTTCGGTTGGATGCTATATTTAGAATTTTGATTGAGATGAATGTTGGATGAAAATGATTGTCTTGATGGTTATGCGGATAACCACAACGTCGACGATCTTGTCTTGCGCGAGCGCAACTCTAGCCTCGTACATGCGTTGCATCGGATTTGGGGCGATCGTTCCGCGTGAGCGTTGACATGGTGATTCATGTCGCGGGAATGATCGAACTCGGAAAATCAGGACGCGGCAACTTTGATTGTCTCGACTTGTCGGTTTGATGTGAAGGAAAATTCGAGGATGTTTAGACTTGCGATTGATGAATGAAACTTGAGGATTGAGTAGGTCCAATTCGCGCATAGAGAATGAATTAGTCTAGACGCAAACAAGAGTTACGTCCCGATGAGAATGATTATTCCGCGGGAGCGTTGTATGGTGATTCATGAACCACCGTAGATAATCGAACTCACGTGAGATCGAGGCACAACATATTGTTAAGCTAGACGACCTCATGATCGAATACGTGAATTGGGGTGAATGACTTAGGGAATATGAAATGTGAATTATGGTTTAGCGATGGATTGTGTCGTAGCATGCTTGACTTGAAAGGGATGATAGGAAGATTATGTCGAACGTGTTCGAAGATATTGACTATGCGAAATGGCTTTGCTGAATGACTCAGACCCCGTGCGACGAATGTTGGCATGTGCGTAGAGAATCGATGCTCGATATTTAGAAATCGGAGTGATGCGAGCTTGGGTAGAAAACCCCGTACCATCGATTTGGTTTGACCTTAGGATGGGGTCAGTGTTGATATTGTTGTTTGGAAACTATGATTCCAATACTGACGGAAAGATATAGCCTAGCGGTTAGGCAGACGTTCTGGTACGGAGCGATAGGATTTATGGAGGCACCACTCGCGAGTATCGGTTGACATACATGTATATCAGGGACGCTTGAATATGTGCACGATCCGACCCGAGTGGTGATGGCGGGATTCGCTATCACAAGGCTTGGTTGAAATACATATATTTTGGGGACGCCTAAGATATGTGCACGATCCATACTACGTGATACGTTGAATTCAAATGAGACTTGAGGAACGGGGAAGTATCGAGGATTTTGAGATCGTAAGTTTTGAAGAAAGGATTGAGGGTAGCACGAGCGTGGCTCGGATTTGAGAAACACGTAGGCGTAGTGTGTGAATAAGTATACTCAGTTAGTTTCGAGGATGAAAGTTTTTCTGAGTGGTGTATGATGTAGTGCCCCGTCCCGCTCAGTCAATCGGAGGAATAGGAACGCCGACGGCGTTCGGACTTAGCCTTGCAACGGCTACTCGGAGACATCGCTCGGTCGAGGCGACCGCTCGCTCAAGTGGGGTAGTTTCGGTGAACTTGTCTCATCTTTGCCTTCACATAATAAAACGCATATTTTCAACTTGCACAAGTAGGCTTGATAATAAAAGAGACGAATCCACATAGCTAAAAGAAATAATCCCGACGGTCGAATTGAGTTAGAACATGGAAAACGTCCTACGGTCGGATTAGAGTTGGTGCACGGCGTGCTTTGAAAATGACACTCAGCCTTTCGTCCCGTGGCTTGGGAGAAGAAAAGTTGGTATTCGACACAAGCTCAGAGTTAGCCTAAGTCATAGGCGTCGCCCACTTGAATGCTTCATAAAGCATGCATGCTTCCTCGATTGCAAGGCTTGGCATAGCCTTTGCTCGTCCCTTGAGTCAAGTTATAAGCTCGATTAAGTTAGGCAAAGTTACGCCGATCGACCTAAGTCATTCCTAGTGTTGTCCTGCTCTTTCTGCGGTTGTCAAGTTAAATAGTCCCACGATCCCAAGGCCCGTCATAGGAAGTATGACTTGGGCGATAGCGTCGCGTAGATCGGAAGTCGGTTTGAGACACGATGGCACGGTCCTAGAGTTTTAAGGCATGGGCCACGGTTGATTCATTGAGTTTGGAAAGTGTCTAAACAGTTGTTCTTGAGTTGAGTGAAATGATAGGGCAAGAAAGAAAGAAGAATGCTCACGACTGGGTCGTTGAGGCAAGAAAGAAGAGTGCTCGCGACTACGGGTCGTCGAGGCAAAATCTCAGATGTGAGTAGTATTGAATTTAGCCCTGAAGAGATGGTAACTAGAGGTACAATGACTGTGTGAGACGTCAGTTTGAGTCGAGTCTTGCATGGTCATGGACAACTTATCGACAAGGTAGAGTTTTCCCGCACGGCAACCTGTGGTGCCACGGGACCGTTGCGGGCAAAAAGGGAAACAACTATGGCTCTGGGAGCCTAAATAGCTGTGCATGGGGCAAAGTATTCGGTGGACGCGGATAGGGCTAGCTACCCAAACCGGTCCATCCTATACTCAGCTAAAAAGGAGTCCACCATGGCTCTGGGAGTCAGTGACCAAATCATATAGATGAGTCGGCATGGCGGCAATCCGCGTGAGTGCCTTTCGATTGAGTTGAGTGCTGAATGTGTGTGTACAAGTTAGAGTACAAATGTTTGGGCTTAAGAATGGCTACAACATAGGCGACGTGCTTCGGCACGAGATGTGGCGTCGAGTCTTGAGTTGTCGGCATATAAGTGCATAAGTTGGTTGAGTTGTTGATTTTAAGTCGGAAAACCGCCGTAAGGCAAAGTTGGTTGAGTGACACTAAGATTCACGAGTCTTGATTGGGTCGGTTGGTGATCAGAGTAGCACGGGCCGTGAAGCGGCGATATGGTTAACGTCCAAAGTGAGACTACTTATACATATAGCAAAAAATGTGGAATGCACCGCACAAATAGACCATCCAAGTGAGGTGCCACTCAAAATTTTTCAAAAAAATTCAAAAAAAAACCAACCAACCTCAAGAATTCACTTTTTCTCTGCACCGAGATTTCTGGCCTTTCTGAACACCGAGAGAAAAAATTGATAAAACTCACAATTTTTCATGTCCACGAAAAGAAAAAGAGTTGATTTTATTTTCTTTCCTTTCAGCGAACCAAAGGAGCCCTAAATGAATTTGATTCGGACTTTGGGACATGGAATGAAGAGAGAAGAGGTATTGTTGTAACAAAGGATGTTATAAGTTTGTGTCGCAACATCTTGTGGAGGCTTTTGAACTTTTTCTTTTATTTTCAGGAATTGGCCTACTCAGTACAGACCGAACACTGAAAATATCACGACGTACGACGTACGTTTGCAGTAATTGTCAGCACTACGTAAGGAACGAAGATATTTGTGTGAATTCACACTCTGGATGCCAAAGGACATATGATGGGTAAGAAGCTTCTAATCATACAAGGGTCCAGTTCCAACTCAGGTTTGTGGCCACAGTTTGTAACTTTGTCTGCAATGAAAGAATAGCCTCACATCCAAGCAAAGGTCCATTCAAAGATCTTTAGATCTTGACCATGCTTCTGTCACACAACACAAACAAAGGCCACCACACCAAAAAAGGACGAGCACATCAGGAAAACATGAAAGTGTAACAATGAAGAGAAACCTGGAGCACACCACTACATTGGAAGAAAGAAAGATGTAAAAAATCTCTCACAGGAACAGAGTACTACTAGATGCCGCATATGTTACAACTGAAGAAAACATCTCCGAAACACTCTTTAACATAAGACTACAACACTGCAAGATGGAATCAAGAGTCATCTAATTGCCTAATTCAGTCTTTCAAATCATCCAAGAAGCCTTGGAGCTCCTTGAGACCCTCCGCCGAGATGCTCCTTTGGACCCGAGACCTCGGGGTGGCAAGAGGCGGAGGCGGCTTTGACTGGAAGCACACGACGACTACCGCCACGTTATCGCCACTCTTCCTCTTGAGGGCTTCGTCCACCAGCTCCTTGCAGCACGTGGTCGGATCGTTGTGCTCTCGCAGCTTGCGCCGTGCAAAGTCGACGGCGTTCTGGCTGCGGAACACGTCCCAGATGCCGTCACAGCCAACGATCAGGAACTCGTCCTCCTCGGTTAACCTCGTTCTCATCACCTCCGGCTCTGCACTGAGGGGGCCTGCGACACCGCCCAGGTGCTTCAGCCCCTCCATGTGCCAATCCCCAAGGGCGCGGGTCACATTGAGCTGTCCGTTGAGGTAGCCGTCGCAGACATAACCTCCCGAGGCTTCTATCCGCTTCTGCTCTCTGATGCAGGCTGGCTTGTGGTCCCTAGACATTTCAATGGCTTTACCTCGGCGGCAGAGGACGGCCCTGCAGTCTCCGGCATTTGCCACAACCAGCGACCTGCCTCAACAAGATGGTCATAAGTAATGTCAACTTAGCTTGAAAACTCAGATCAATCTGTGCCGAACAAGCGACTTCCTAACCAATCTAAAGATCTGTTTATGATAACACAAGTTGGAAACCAGTAACCTTGTATACAAGGATTGACACAAGTCAGAAACGTTCACAAGAGGTAGCTAAACGGAAGATTTTCTCCCACTTTTTCAGTTATTAGGTTATTAATAGGATACAACTACTCCTGGCCCAAATCACTCATTTTCAAAGAGTAACATACTTTTTATTCTTATAAGTAACATAATTTTAAGTCTCATGGATTTCATATTATACATAGAATTGGAAAGAGAACAAGAAAATATGAATCATAACATTACAGGAACCCTCATTATTGGAGTAGGATACAAATTAACCATGGAATCAGTAGTCAGACCAGTTCACAGTCGTGAATAACTGAATATGAGATGACCATGAAATTACAAGATGCAACAGGGAGGATTATTACAAAATAAATGAACTTCCAGGTCCCAGGCTTATTCGGGAGACCACGTGCACCCTGACCAAAATGCCCAAAACATTTTCCAATCTGTTGCCCATAGGACCCTAACATGCTTACCTATATATTTTGCTTCTCTAGAGTCGAAGAAAGAACTAGAAAGTAAGTTTTAGAGGCAATAGTATAGAGGGGTATTCTATGAAGAAGAAGAAAGTATCTAAAAAGAAAAGCCTTGATTACCATCCAGATTGCTAGCATGAGAAAAAGTTCCATAGAAATGGTTGAACTGAATTACATAGAAGCTCAAAACTAGTGCATGGAAGTCAGACACATCATGAT
The DNA here is from genome assembly GCA_029216955.1 of Iris pallida. Lineage (NCBI taxonomy): Eukaryota > Viridiplantae > Streptophyta > Magnoliopsida > Asparagales > Iridaceae > Iris > Iris pallida. The sequence goes on along the minus strand of JANAVB010005597.1, from coordinate 21,527,625 downwards.
AGAAAGTGTAAAGCAGCCTGACCTTCCAACAATCAGTGCAGCCAGTGCGGTTGTACCAGAAGCGAGGGCAGAGTCCAAAGTGCAAGCCTCTGCAAAAGCAGTGTCTGTGCGCAAAAATGCAGAAGAAACCACCTTCTCGATCTCCCTGGGAAAATCCTCGGCCTCCAAAATAAATCTGGGCAAATTGCTGCGAGCAAACTCAGCAGCATGCTTCCCACCATGCCCGTCAAATACCTACAAAGAGCTCATAACATGAACTAAATAAATCGAAAATCCATGACATGGTGTGCAAATCAAAGGAAGAGCTTGAAGCGGCAGGAAACAAATAGAAGTAATCAACCCAGAAAGTCAGCATTTTCGAGACATGAAAACAGTGATGAAGAAACAAACCAAGGTAGACACCAAATTTTTGGCATATGCATGCTCAAGTAAATATTTTGGTCGACGGTGAACGTTCTTTTCTTCCATTTTTCTCTGGATGATGCCTACTCTGTTAGGTAAATCTAAATTCCAACAAAGTGAAGACTCAGTACAGATATGTACGCATATGAATATTGCAAATACAAATCATTCAAGGTACATATGCATTAAAATCAGGTCGTAGGGAAGATGAAGCAAGCAACTCTAAGTAGGTGATAGTGGCCAATGTATGAACTACTACAATATCTTATAGAAGTGACAACAACATCAGAAATTAGTACCCCATAAAAGGCGCTAGGTCCCTCTCCAAAATTCTTAAGCCCATACTCGTGTTTTAAGTTGTCGCAGCAAACATATGCATCCTCCATGCTTCGACGGAATCCAATATCAGCCCAGCCTCCAGAACGCACTACTGGTGTGAAGTCAGACTCACAATTTTCTCTACTCGTTTCCAGCTCAGGAATAGCATCGACTGTCTTCGTCATTATCTGTAAATTCATAATTAGGACCACATCGTAGAAGTAACAGAATGCTCAAAATAGCATACAACATGCAACTCATCATTATGAACCAATATCCAAGCCCCATCCAATCAAAATGGGCCTGCTATGACCAAAAGAAAGCTTCATAAAGAATTATTAAAATTTTATAACGGATGTCAACCTGAAGTAAACCTTTATGCACTTGGAACATGCAAATACAGTACCAACCAGGCTGAAGATTTAATAGAACTCAAGTGAGGCTAAAAATCATTGTGTTTTGCAATGCTTGCAGAAGCATCTAAAACCAATAATTTGATCATGCAAAAAGTCATAAAACCAAAAAGTGGTAGTTGGCTCAATTTCCGGTCACCTTTAAATATTTCAAACTAAATGACACAACAATTACGAGACTTCGTTAGACTGACAACTTGAACAGATTTGCTCAAATATACAGTGTTTGGCATCGGAAATTGGTGTCTACTACCAGTTATTGATAGAACTAACAACAGGTAATTAAGTGTTTTCCATTGCCATGCCCAAACTCTAACAAGGTCCACTTTAACAGAGCCTCATTCGTAAAGCTCTGATGCAGGTTCAAGTTTTAGTTTGGAAGCTGGTCAACAATACCGATTTTGTGTGGACAGACAGATGAAACATGATACCACAAGGAAACAGCAACCTGAAATTATAAACACAATGTTAGCGTTGGTATACTGCCGAAAATAGATGACCAAATTTTTTGATCCTCAGCCACCCTGGGTCTTCAGGCCAGCAGCTTAGAGCTAAAAAAAGTTAATAGGATAAGGCAAGACTGAACACTTACCGCATGCTTACTAAGAGGGACAAAATTGTGAAATGTCATTGCACACCATCTGTAAACCATTTATAGACCAGATCAAAACTTCTACACAATTAGTCCAATACCACATTCACTTACAAGCATTCATGCAACTTCTGTGCCTTCTCATACACATGGTACTTAAAAGTATAGCAACTGTTTCTTTCTCTGTGGAACAATAACATATTTTAATCACGTATCATTTTGGATAGGTGTGGACTTCGCTACCACAAAATGATTGCGGTTAGAAGTAATGAATAGGATTCAAAAGAAAGTAAGAAGGAACCTCACATTGGGTAAAGACATTACGGCCCTTTATGGTTGACTGGTCAACTAATGAAGAGAAGTTGAGAACCACTGCATTAAGTGCAAGAAAGACTATGCTTAATGAAGGTATCTTAGAGATCTTAACACTCACTAGTCGGATTAAGATATCATATATATCTTAACAGTCCTCCAGGTAGAAGCTCAGCTTGGATTAAAGAGAGTTAAAAGCTTAACCCAAGTCAGCCATTTCCCAAATAATGCTGACGAATCAACTAATAATACAATCCCAGAATAATGCAGAAAGCATAATTAACAAGAAAAGCATTTCTGTACTCCCAAAGGCAGTACAATGCAACGGGTAGTGTAGGCAGTATTTAACGTAATCACTCATTTTAATCAGTCCTCGATCCAGACAATATGACACATAAATCTACTGGTTATAGTATAGGATTTCTTACATTTTCCTGTACTTTTATATCAAGGTCAAATCACCTAAACTTAATCCTCCAACCACCCAGAAGTTATATAAAAAGTAGCTAATATCACCTAGGCCTCCCAGGACACTCAATTTTGTGCAGCCTACATCTGAGCATGTATCCTAGGCGACCTGGCATGTTTTGGGTACTAGATGTTCTTCTTGCCCACCTAGGCCCTTCAGGGCACAATTTCCTGTCACCTAGCTATGGGCAATCTGTCATAGGCGCTTGGCCTGTTTCAGGTACTAAGCACTGCGCATAGCCTTACTAAATGGCTCAGCATTTCTACTACTCATAATTTCATAATTGAGCTCGCATCCTTATAATCTCGAAAATGACAACAGAAATCTAGCATCCTCGCACTCACAAATGCCAAATTCCAACAGAAGTACATTCCCTTCAGAATGAAAATACCACATAATATATGTCAACCAATTAACTAATTTCAACAAATATACAAAATGTCTTTGGATGTAGTCTATAGTGTGTGTCTTCAAATATATGTCTGCCTTTTGAGTAAGAAACCAATTAGTAAGAAAATCACATGCATGCACGAAAAAAGTCACCATGCATATGCATGCAGTCTCTAGAAGTTGTTTTATGTAAAAGTTGTAAGATGTAAAATGCTACAAACACATAAGAACTAGATGTGGAAATATATGTCTAAGGGAAGTCAATGAAACTGAGTGATGCATGTATCAGTAAATTACTTAGGGTGCGTAAGATTACAAGGTGGAAAATACGTGGAAAATAAATCAATTTCACAGAATTATTTACTTGGAAAAAAATTCCATGGAATTTTAAAATTTTCCATAATGGCGGTGTTTGATTGCAATTATTTTCTTGTGGAAAATCAAATAAATTTCCATGGAAAACTTAATTTGGGTGTTTGATTGTCATTATTTTTCTATGAAAAACAATTATTTTTTATGGAAAATGATATTTTGTTATTTGTATGAAAAAATTAACATTTTTCATAGAAAAAATTACATTTTCCAAGCAACTTCCAATGAATAATAATAAGAAGAAAGCCTCAAATGAGCCTCCAATTCAAGAAACATAACAAAATTAATCAAATCAAGATCAAATCCATCATCGAAATGCTAGTAAATTGAAATGCTAATAAAGTCAAGACTGAAGACGACATTGAAGTACTAATAAAAGTCGAGATCAAAGTAAAAAAATCCAACACATCCATCATTCTAAAATGCTAAAATTTTTATCAACGGTGAGGAATGAGGATCTCGTCCAATCTTACAGTAGATCCATAATCGCGGGAACTCCACATATGTGATCTCAAGAAAGAACTTTCCGATGGTCCAATCCTCTTCTATGGTGGATAGAGTAGAGAAGCTGGAGGTGGGATGTTGCCATTCGATGCAGCGATGTTCTTAAGCAACTCGATGGCTTCGTCTTTGCGACCGCGGACTAGTAATGTCACCCTCGGTTTTCGTTATACGTATTTTGGTATACGTGTACGTATCTCGGACCCGTATTTCGACTTGTCCTGACTGGCTAGTCTTGGGTTTTTGCATTGGCATGGGTTAGTTAGCATTTCGTGGTTCGTGTGGTCTATTATGGCTTGGGCATGCATCGGGTTCGGTTGGGTTCGGGTGGTTTGGCTTGGTTTGGGTTAGTATGCAAACCCCTACCTACCACCATCTCTCATTTATTAACCCAACAACCCTTCTCTCTCCTCATTCAGTTCTCATTACTACTCTTCTTCTTCTTCCTTTCTCCACCGAACACCCCAGTAGGCAAGTGCAACTTGCTTTCACTTGAGAACCCATTTTGATGGTTCCAATGGCTTCTTAGCATGATTCTTAACTACTTTAGAACTTGAAGATTTCTATTTTGGTGCATGAATTTTCGTAGATCTAGATTTTTTAGTATTTTTAATCCTCATGGTTTTGATCTTCTAAACTTGGCTATTTTCGGAAATGGAGAGTTCCATGTAGTGGGAGTTTCGATTTTACGCAAGTTTGGCTTTTGAATGGCTGGACTTCATCAAGTCTTGGCCGTGATGGGGTTTCTTGAGTTTTGAGTCTCATGGCTGCTTGTCTTGGCCTTGGGGGAGAAGATGAGCCCTTTACGCACACGTTCATACGTGCTCGCGTAGAGACTTTCCTTTAAGCCCACGTTTTCACGTGCCAGCGTAGCATTTTCTCCCTTACGCACACGTTTTCACGTGTCCGCGTAGTGTCCCTTTTTTTTACGCACACGCATTGCGTGCCCGCGTAATCCGTTCTACGCCGAGCTCATTCGAGCTCTACGCAGGGCTACTCCCTCTAGCGTAGAGTCTCGCGTGCGTAGAGTCCCACGCGGGCGCTCGCGTGCGTAGAGTCTCGCTCGAGTACTCGCGTGTGTAGAGTTCCGTTCGCGTAGAGTTCTGCTCGCGTAGAGTGCCTGCTCGCGTAGAGTACTTGCTCGCGTAGAGGGGTCCTTCCTTGGTCTTGCTCGTGTAAAGCCATCTTTACGCTCGGGGCCCTTAGCCTAGCGTAGTTTCGTTCGCGTAGAGGCTTGAGCCCCTATGCGTACCCGTTTGCCGTATTGTTCTTGCACCCTCTTGTCATGAGCTTGATAACCTTGAATTGATTGACACGACTGGACTGATAATTGTACATGGCATGGTATGACAAGTAACTGACATGACATGGCATAACATGACAAGACATGACTAGTAAGCATGATGGGAACTATTGAATGCTGTTGCGACGGCTAGCATGACATGACAAGAATGAATGGCCTGGACACCGTGGACGATTGTGTTTGTACAAATGAACCAGTATTGTCTTGCATCATGTCTAGGACAGAGACCCCTGAGTACCACGGTCAGGGGTACCTACTGAAATTGACTAAGGCTAATAACTAGAATAATCCAGTAGTCATGAAGAGATTTTCCAGCTACAGGCAATCCCGTTATCTGGGCGCCCCATCCTGGGATCTGTAGCCTGTCGTCGAGTAGGGCACATTTCCATCACACTGTCATGTGTTGCACCCTTCAAGCTACTTAAGGGTACATGCGTTTCCTGGACGATGTACCCACATGAATTCAACCCCTAACTTGCGTCCGGATAGCCTGGATGGTCTGCAGGGCTTGTGGCTGTGGAACAATCTCATTGCATCTTGCTAGTAACTAGGCTTGTGATAACCCTAGTTAGTTTAAGTATCAAGTCGTACTTATTGCTTGGCCGTGATTGATTGGATGGAGTCTAACCCAGTCTAGTCTTGTCCTGATCCTGTACAAGATTGTTACATGACCTGATTGCTTATGCTTTTACTTTATCGATAAATGGTGGGAAACCAGGTTCCGTTCAGACGAAGGGTTACAACCCCGGTCCTTTTTTGTTTAAAGGTTGTAACTTGGTTATCTTGAGAGTCTCATAGTTATCTTATCGTATATCATCATGATTTTCCATATTTCCAGTCTTTTATTATATAATTATGTTCTTGTGCTAATTGCTGGTTTTAGTTCTTAAGTGAACCCCCCATTGTGGCACTTGCTCTTTCTGGGATCTGACCCAGCTGGTTTTGCATGACCAGATACCGGAGCAGCTCCAGAGGATCTCCCTACCTTCCAACCAGATGGTGACCACCAGGCGTAACCCTGGCAACGAGTGGGTTTTATTTTGGCTCTCCCACTCCATTGTAAAATTATTCTTTTGAGACGTTTAGCCGACGAGCATGTGTTAGCTCAATTGCATTTTTTTACTGTCTGCCTACGGGCTGTAACATGATTGACAAATCCTAGGGTTGATCATGTATGACTGAAATTCTTGCTAGTCTTCATATTTTGTATGACTGGCTTCATGATCATCTGAATATGTAATGTTTGGGACGCCTTACTTTGTATGTCTGATGATCTAACATCTTGTAACTGCTATTACTTGCTTAAGATTGAGACAATAGGCTTGTTCATGACCATAAGAGACTGATGGCTTTTAGTTAAACCCTCATGTATCTAGACAGCCGTGACCGTATATCGAGGTAGATTATACCTCAATGTACGTAGCTGGCTGTGTCTGTCCCCCGCTCTCCAGTATTCTGGTTCTGGGGCGTGACAAGTAACCACCTCGGGATTCGCTTGCAAGCAAATAGACCAAGATGGGGTAGACAAAGGAAGGGACGGAAGTCCATAGGTACAAGCTCCTCCGGGAGGATCCTCTCCCCAAATAAAACATGTCCAGTAGTGTCAGAAATCTGAGGGTGAAGAAGAATCCGATGATGCTAATCCGATCGTGCCACCACCGACCCACAGTCTCGTTTACGAGCACTATCGCGCATGTCCCGACTGTGGCCCGACCTGTAGTGCCCCGTCCCGCTCAGTCAATCGGAGGAATCGAAACGCCGATGGCGTTCGGACTTAGCCATGCAACGGCCTGCTCGAAGTCCCGCTCGATCGAGGCGACTCCTCGCTCAGGTGGGTGGCTTCGGTGAACTTGCCTCAGCTTGGCCTTCGCACTACTAAAACGAAAGTTTTCAATGCACCGTAGGCTTGATAATAAAAGAGATGAATCCACATAACTAAAGGAATAATCTCAAGTTGGGTCGATTGAGTTAGAACATGAAAAAATGTCCCACGGTCGGCTTAGAAACGATGCACGATGGCTTTCAAAATGACACTCGGTCCTTCGTCCCATGGCTTGGGAGAAGGAAAAGTTCGTCTTCGCCACAAAGCTAAGAATTTGCCTAAGTCATAGGCGTCGTCCGCATAAACGCTTGATAAAGCGTACACGGTCCCATCGTCCAAGGCTTGGCATAGCCTTTGCTCGTCCCACTGGCTAAGTCTAGGCACCAAATAACTTGGTTGTTCAAAGTCGAACGCGTGCACGGCACGTTCCAGCGATGCAAGGCTTGACGCAGCCTTTGCTCGTCGAGTTGTTGCTCGATTAAGTTAGGCTAAGTTTTGTTAGGCTATCAAAGTCATTCTAAGCATTGTCCCAGGTCTTCTGCGGTTGTCAAAAATACCTGGTCCCACGATTCCAAGGCTCGTCGTATAAAGTATGACTTGGGCAGTATTGTCGCGTAGAACACAGTTGGTTTAATGCACGATGTCACGGACTTAGTATTTTAAGGCACGGACCACGATTGATTCAAAGTGAGTTTTGGAATAAGGGCTATCAAATAGGCGTTCCTGAGTTGAGTAAAATGATAGGACAACAAAGAAGAATGCTCGCGACAATGGATCATCGAGGCGGTCTCAAATGTTAGAAGTCTTGAACTTGGTCCTGAAAGGATGGTAACATTGGAAGAAGAATGACCGTGTGAGACGTCAGTTCGAGTCGAGTCTTGCATGGTCATGGACAACTTGTCGACAAGGGCCTCGAGCGGCAACCCGAAGCCACGGGACCGACTCGGCCTAGGAGGAAACATGGTATAGTCGTGCAAGGATGATAGCACAGGTTAAGCGGAAACTTGCAACGGGACTAGCTACTTGCGTTGAAAGGACCCCGACTAACAAAACTATACGTCTAGGATAGCTTGTGATACTAGTGACCTTTCATATAGATGGATCGGCACGGGCGGCAATCCGCAGGTGTGCTTTTGGATTGAGTCGAGTTGAATAGGTGCACGATCAGAAGACAATATTTGGGGCCTAATATTTGGCTGCAACGTAGATATCGTGCTTCGGCACGGTTGGCATATAGTTGCATAAATTGGAATTGAGTCGTTTTGAGTTTAAGTCAGAAATCGCCACAAAGCAAAGTTGGTTAAGTGACACTTTGTTCACAAGTCTTGATTGGTTCAGTTGATGATTAAAGCAGCAAGGTCCGCTAGGCGGCGATAAGTTAAGTCACACTGAGTTGCGAGGCATGGCCTCAATATGGACTTGTAGCACGGTCACATGGAAATCAGGTACTATCGTGTAGTTGCGTCTCTGAGTATGGGCCGAAAGGCAAATACGACTTGATAAGTTGACGTTGTTGACACGAGAAGGGTTTAGATGCAAGGTATAAGTAAGTTGCTAGTGCAAGGCACAGAGATGGTCTAGAGACACAAAATTGGCCAGGCGTCTGTCCTAAAACTGATCCTAAGAAAAGAGTAGAAAGACAACCATAAGGGGACTATGTTGCACAAAGTAAACAAACGTGTTGGTTTTGTATGGGTGGGCGCGGAGCTCATTCCACCAGTACAGTTGAGTACTGACACCCACACAGTTTTCATGTGCATGTTCAGGTAGAAGCTCGTTGGCGCGGAGCTCGCTTGGATGCGTCGAGACATGGAGTTCCTTGGCGTATCGAGGCGTGCGGCCGCCTGGACTGGACTTATACGGGACATAATGTATGGACATCGCCTATCTAAAGCATCCGCTGGCCTACTCAAATTGTTTTGAGAGATGAGAGAGAGCAGAGTGACTAGTAATGTGAGAAACGTGAGTTTGAGTGATTGTAATCTTGGCCTCGTACCCCTATGTAATCTTTGTTTCAATATCATTAAAAAAAGTATTTTGTATGACTTGTGTTTTGCTTCAAATTTTCGCTGCTGACTAATCAATGTCTCTGCTTGGGACTTCTGTGCGACGATCCCGTCGCTTAGCCTGTAATCGGCCGTTATGGAACCCGCCTTGCGTGAGCGAAATATAAGCTCACGCGGCATCACGCCTTAGCGAGGACGATCGCTCCTACGGGAGTAGGGCGTGACATAATGGTATCAGAGCACGACTTTACGTCATTGGACTATCGATTGAATTCTAACTCTGTTGTTTCCGCAAAATCTGAAGTGTTGCTTCCGCAAGTTGATATCGTTGGTGCGCACTCTCTCAAATGTCCCACGAGGATGTCCATACAATAAGTCTATGTAATTTGCAAATCATAAGAGAATAGTTTTTGACAAAAACAAAAGATGGTTTGCGTAAGCACGGTTGGTTAAGTCGGGCTGGGCATATGCACTAAAATTGTGTCGACCTTAGAGAAGTCGTATGCGGGATTCAAATTTTGTCGGACAAGAATGAGTTAGACTCGATTCGTAAAAAGTGTCAGGTAGTTTCGATAGAGGTTGTCGATGCGATATAGATGAGCGTGCTTAGAATTTGAGGAAATGGTTCGAACGGATATTCGAAGTAATCGATTGTGAATCGAATGATAGTTGAGAAATTGTCGAATAACTTTATCCCTGAGTGGTGTATGGGATAGCCTCGGAGATGTCGGTCGATCGATTGAGAATACATGGTGTCAATGAGTCTATCAGCAAGCGACGAATATGCAAAGCCTTAGATTGAATACGATTGAGTAAGTTACAATCTTAAAGTTTCTAACGAGTTGATTCGAATGAATTAGAGACGACGCACATCGGGAGGATTGTGTCGAGTATGAAATGCAAAATGATTGAGTATGTGAAATTGAATTGAAGAAATGTTAAGGTGCAGCGAACGGGCGACTTGATAAAGGAAATTGATATAGATCGTATATGAAAAGTTAACACGATTGGATGATAGCGTGCATGGGAATGACTCGAATATTGAAAATGACTCTTAAGAATTGGAATGGATGTTGCTCGATGATTGAGTTAGCAAGGAATGATGTGAATCGAGGAAATATGTTGGTCGATGACTTAAGATAGACGGATGAATATACGTGATTTTGGATTTGAGCAAATTGATGATGTAAATGATTCGAGGGATAATGACCGAACTTTATCTTCAATGTCGAGGAGATTATCCAGTCGGACAATAGCATCAGTTGCACGACTCGAAATTCATTGCAAAGGAAGATCAACAGGTTATGCACATCATCGATGGTATTGAGGCATATCAAAGATCGATGTGCGATAACTCGGGGGTACTCTAATTCGAGGAATGGCGATCGTACAAATGTTATTGTTCTGATGGATGCTATAATTAGAATTTTGATTGAAATGAATGTTGGATGAAAACAATCGTGTATTGATGGGTTCGTGGATAACCATAACGTTGACGATCTTGTCTTGCGCAAGCGCAACTCCAGCCTCGCACATGCGTTACGTCGGATTCGGGGCGATCGTTCCACGTGAGTGGTGACATGGTGATTCATGTCGCAGGAATGATCGAACTCGAAAAATTTGGACATAGCAATTTGGATTGTCTCGACTTGCGGTTTGATGCGAAGGTAAATTCGAGGATTGTTCGATTGATGATTGATGATTAAGTAAACTTGAGGATTTAGTAAAATCCAATCTACGTATCAAGAATGAATTAGTCTAGACTCAAACAAGAGTTACGTTCCGGTGAGGATGATTATTACGCGGGAGCATTGCATGGTGATTTCATGCCCACCGTAGATAATCGGACTCGCGTGAGATTGGGGCGCGACATATTATCAAGCTAGACGACCTTGTGATCGATTACGTGGATGGAGATGAACGACTTAGGAAATATGGAATGTGAATTGTGGTTTAGCGGCAAATTGCGTCTTGGCGTGCTTGACTTGGAAATGGTAGATAGGTAGACTATATCAAACATGTTTGAAGAGAGATTATGCGAATTGTAAATTTGGACGTGCGATTGCGATATGCAGGAGACTTGGTTGAGCAGAACTTGAAGTATGATGGCTTTGCTAAATGACTCGGACACCTGAAATTGAACGCTGCAAGTGCGAATAGGTGAAATCTATGCTCGAAGTTTAGAAATCGAAGTAATGCGAGCTTGGGTAGAAAGCCCCGTACTATCAATTTTGGTTTGACATTAGGATGGGGTCAGTGTTGATATTATTGTTTGGGAACTATGATTCCAATACTGACCGATTGACTTTAGCCTAGAGAGAGATAGCCTAGCGGTTAGGCGAGACGTCCATATTGCAAGAGTTAGCATCGGTACGAGTGATCTTGAGGATGGATGGGTTGGATGTTAGTGTTGATGAATGTAATGATTCAAAAGTATAAGAATACCACTCATGAGCCTCGGCCGACATGCATATATATCAGGGACGCCCGAATATGTGCACGATCCGACTCGAGTGGAAATAGCAGAATTTTCTATCACGAGACTTGGTTGAAATGTATGTATTTTGGGAACACCTGAAATATGTGCACGATCCAACTAAGTGATACGTTGAATTCAATTTGAGACAAGGAATGGAAGGGTATCGAGGGTTTCAAGGAAAAGATTGAGGGTAGTACGATCGTTGCTCGGATTGAAGAAACATATAGGAGTAGTGTGGGCGAAAGTTATTGAATGTTGGATAAAGTGATGAGTCGATGAATAAGTACTCAGTTAGTTTCGAGGACGAAACTTTTTCTGAGTGGTGTATGATGTAGTGTCCCGTCCCGCTCAGTCAATCGAAGGAATCAAAACGCCGATTGCGTTCGGACTTAGCCATGCAACGACCTGCTCGAAGTCCCTCTCGGTCGAGGCGACTCCTCGCTCAGGTAGGGTGGCTTCGGTGAACTTGCCTCAGCTTGGCCTTCGCACTAATAAAACGAAAGTTTTCAATGTACCGTAGGCTTGATAATAAAAGAGACGAATCCACATAGCTAAGGGAATAATCTCAAGTTGGGTTGATTGAGTTAGAACATGGAAAAAGGTCCCACGGTCGGCTTAGAAACGATGCACGATGGCTTTCAAAATGACACTCGGTCCTTCGTCCCGTGGTTTGGGAGAAGAAAAAGTTCGTCTTCGCCACAAAGCTAAGAATTTGCCTAAGTCATAGGCGTCGCCCGCATAAACGCTTGAAAAAGCGTGCACAGTCCCATCGTCCAAGGCTTGGCATAGCCTTTGCTCGCCCCACGGGCTAAGTTGCATTGCACGGCTTGTCGCATAAGTCTAGGCACCAAATAACTTGGTTGTTCAAAGTCGAACGCGTGCACGGCACGTTCCAGCGATGCAAGGCTTGACGCAGCCTTTGCTCGTCGAGTTATTGCTCGATTAAGTTAGGCTAAGTTTTGTTAGGCTATCAAAGTCATTCTAAGCACTGTCCCAGGTCTTCTGCGGTTGTCAAAAATACATGGTCCCACGATTCCAAGGCCCGTCGTATAAAGTATGACTTGGACGGTATTGTCGCGTAGAACACAGTTGGCTTAATACACGATGTCACGGACTTAGTGTTTTAAGGCACGGACCACGATGGATTCAAAGTGAGTTTTGGAATAAGGGCTGTCTAATAGGCGTTCCTAAGTAAAATAATAGGACAACAAGGAAGAATGCTCGCGACAATGGGTCATCGAGGTGGTCTCAAATGTTAGAAGTCTTGAACTTGGTCCTGAAAGGATGGTAACATTGGAAGAAGAATGACCGTGTGAGACGTCAGTTCGAGTCGAGTCTTGCATGGTCATGGACAACTTGTCGACAAGGACGACGGTTCCTCGAGCGGCAATCCGAGGCCACGGGACCGACTCGGCCTAGGAGGAAACAGGGTATAGTCGTGCAAGGATGATAGCACAGGTTAAGCGGGGACTTAAAACGGGGCTATAGCTACTTGCGTTGAAAGGACCCCGACTAACAAAACTATACGTCCAGGATAACTTGTGATACTAGTGACCTTTTATATAGATCAGTCGGCACGGGCGACAATCCGCAGGTGTGCCTTTGGATTGAGTCGAGTTGAATAGGTACACGATCAGAAGACAATGTTTGGGACCTAAGATTTGGCTACAACGTAGATATCGTGCTTCGGCACGGTTGGCATATAGTTGCATAAATTGGAATTGAGTCGTTTTGAGTTTAAGTCAGGAATCGCCGCAAGGCAAAGTTGGTTAAGTGACACTTTGTTCACAAGTCTTGATTGGATCAGTTGATGATTAAAGCAGCAAGGGCCGCGAGGCGGCGATATGGTTAAGTCACACTGAGTTGCGAGGCACGGCCTCAATATGGACTTGTAGCACGGTCACATGAAAATCAGGTACTATCGTCTAGTTGCGTCTCTGAGTATGGGCCGAAAGGCAAACACGACTTGATAAGTTGACGTTGACACGAGAAGGGTTTAGAGGCAAGGTATAAGTAAGTTGCTAGTGCAAGGCACAGAGATGGTCTAGAGACACAAAATTGGCCAGGCGTCTGTCCTAAAATTGATCATAAGGCAAGAGTAGAAAGACAAGCATAAGGGGACTATGTTGCACAAAGTAAACGAACGTGTTGGTTTTGTATAGATGGGCGAGGAGCTCATTCCACCAGTACAGTTGAGTACTGACATCCACACAGTTTTTATGTGCAGGTTCAGGTAGAAGTTCGATGGCGCGAAGCTCGCTTGGATGCGTCGAGGCATGGAGTTCCTTGGCGTTTCGAGGCGTGCGGCCGCCTGGACTGGACTTATACGGGACATAATGTATGGACATCGCGCCTATCTAAAGCATCCGCTGGCCTACTCAAATTGTTTTGAGAGATGAGAGAGAGCAGAGTGACTTGTAATGTGAGAAGCGTGAGTTTGAGTGATTGTAATCTTGGCCTCGTGCCCCCTATGTAATCTTTGTTTCAATATCAATAAAAGAGTTTTTTTATGACTTGTGTTTTGCTTCAAATTTTTGCTGTTGACTAATCAATGTCTGTGGTTGGGACTTCTGTGCGACGACCCCGTCGCTTAGCCTGTAATCGGCCGTTATGGAACCCACCTTGCGTGAGCAAAATCTAGGCTCACGCGGCATCACGCCTTAGCGTGGACGATCGCTCCTACGGAAGCGGGACGTGACACGACCGAACCCGCAGATGAACCGGAGGACCGAGTAGACCCACAAGTTTGGAGAGAACGTGAGGGTTGCGGTGAGTGACATGGTGAGAAAGGAGAGGACGAGCATGTTTTTTCCGGTCAAGCCGGGAGTCTGCGAGTGTCGCAAGGATAAGACCGCCGACTAGGCAGCCTGTAAAGAAAGCTGATGCGGGCAGGCCAACAAAGACGGGGCTCGAGCACGCAAGGCCAAATTCCAAGACTTTAAAGGTCTCCTTGGGCTGGTCCCATTCCCACAAGTTGAAGGGAAGGGAGCATGGGCTAGAGAGAGCCGACGGACACGATGTGTCGTTGGTGCCGACACAGTGCCACTTCGACTCAGCATCGGTGAAGACGTTGGTGAAGGCCTGTTGGGCATCGAATGTCCTTGCAGCGGAGACGAGGATTACTTGGAGGAGCTGGTAGTTTGGGATGGTCGGCAGTACTAGACACGGTGAACTCGCACGGGGACGTTACGGGGAGGAGCACGAGATGGCTGGGTCGAGATATGACATAGACGGCCTGGGTTCTCGATCGAGAGAGAGAGAGAGAGAGAAAGATGAGAGAACTCACCACCTTTCTCGATCGAGAGAGAGATCGCGAGAGAGAGAGATGAGAAAACTCACCACAAGAGAGAGAGAGAGAGAGAGATCAATCCATAGAGTCTTCATATCCCCAAATTTATTTCTCTTGGGTTGGGCCAGTTTCATTTTCTGCTATTTTGGAGAAAATATGGAAAATAATAATAATTTTTTTTGGAAAATAATTTCATGAAAAATATAAGCTATCAAACACTACACATTGACGGAAAATTTGTAATGGAAATATTTCCAATGCAAAAAAAAAAGTTCAATCAAACACGGCCTTAGTTAAAAATGTGTTCCTATGTATTCATATAGCACAACTAAAAGACAACCAGATAACTAACCCTCACTATAAGACACAAAATATAAATGTCATTTTTTGCCATTTTAAATAAAGTATCAGTTTGCATCATCATACAACTTTAATATAAATTCCATTTTAAGTGTTGTTCGTCTTCATTTCTATTGTTTGTACGACCATCTATACTCTGTACAAAAATTCCGGAAAACATATTTTACATTCCCAAATAAACTTAATTGGTCCTTAGACATTTTATTATTTCAAGTGTAACAGCTCTTGAAATTCATATACTATTTTCTCTTACAAAGAAAACTCTTCCCAGTCAAAATAATATGCTGATGAATTATAATAACATGTGACACCTTGTATGCTTTTCCTGCAAGTTCATGACATCATCATTAATTAATCAGTAGTTTGTATTATTGAACCAGTATCTTATGCACTTTGGAACTTCTAGTGCCATAAAATCATTAAAGAAAAGAGAATGATGAGAGAGAGAAACGTAAAGGAATGAATATCATTATCCCCTTTTGGAACTTCTAGTTCCATATCATTCGTCGGCTTCCAATAGATAATTGGATTTGATTTTAGTCACACAGTATCCTGTGTGGAATATTTCAAAGTTCCTAGGCCGTTCTTTTGCATTCTCTGGCTAACAGATCTTGGACATAGGGTTAAGAAAGAGAAGATATTGATGGCCAGTATTCGCTTTTGTCATAAAACTAAAAGTTGTTCAACTGGCTCTCTGCCTAATAGATAGTGGACATAGGGTTAAAGAAGAGAAGATACCGACGGCCCATATCACTTTGTAAAAGCATAGTGGAAGATGAAGTCTACTCTCAGAACATCAACACCAAAAACATGTAGAGAAAGCTAATAGCAAGAATAAACTTGTATGGTGCGAGGCTTCACATCGACTTTTGTTCAACTAAGATCGAAGGTATGAAGTTTTCAGAAGTATCTGCCTAAATCATAACCTGTTTTGATTGGAGCTTTTATCTCTAGGACAGATTAAGGTCCTCATTCTAGTAATCCTTCTTGATTTATAGGGTAAATTCTTGAACCCCTAGGACCCAAAACCGTGTAATTATACATCTACTGGTTTTAGAAGGGCATAAAGAACTCAGATTCTAGTCTAATAGTGGAAATTGCCAACCACCTACTTATCCTTGTGTCAAGAATCATCATTCTTTGGATATGACCTCTAATCTCTGCGGCCAAAAGGATTTGTGCCTCCTTTATATTTAACTTTCTACTTTTGGGCAATAATAAAGAAGTCATTGTTACCCCTTCAGAAATACCAACTAAATCCAGATCAGTAGCAGAAAGATACCGAGAATCCTTTTACCATTCCTACATGTCTATTTCTTCTCTCTTATCCAATATACATGCAATATTTTTTGCTCCAACCCCAGATAATTAAAAAGGAAGATACATTTTCTAATTTAGAGAGCCACTCTGTCATCACCTGCCAACTTATAACTAATAACAGGTCCGGCCAATGGCGGACGCACGTATAGTTCACTGGGGGGGCCCCAGTGAAAAAAGAAAAAGTTATGTCTATGAGAGACGAGCACGCTGCTGGAGGAATGGTGTTAAGGGAATTAAGCATAAGTAATTAGTTGTGGAGGAATAGTAGCATGATGTAGCAATATCATGTAAAAAGTGGCTTAGGTCCATGTGAAGTAAAGAGTAGAAAATTTGCATTTTGCCTTAGCATTTCTATAATTGCAACTATCCCTCAACCTCCCTTTTGCGAGAAATTAATGCATATGTCATTATGCTTAGGCCCATGGAAATAACATAAATTGAGAAACACTACTTTAAACTATTATAACAGATATATTATTTATTTTAATTTGTAATTTAAGGATTAGATTATGATTTGGAAACCTGGATAAGATTTTGACTCTTGGAAGACTATTCGTCTACGATTCTTGTACCTTCAACCACATAATCTGTCTAGAGGATCAGGCAAGTATACATTGCCAACTTGTACAGTATTTATGCATGTTTATTTTTGCTCGTTGATGTTCATGTATTTTTTTTTTGTTCTATTATATGTTTCTTGTACATGCTTCATGATGCCTCTTTATTGTTTTAATATATGCTACTTGTCTTTTTTTTTTGGTCATGTATTTGATCCATGCTACATTATATTTGTTTAGATCCTCGTATTCTTGTGCGTACGACTGGACTTGATCACGTATTAAGAATTAGTCTTTGTTTGGGGTTGTTTGGTGGTGGTTTGTATGTTTAATTTTTAGTTCTGCAATTTGTTCCTATATGTTCAATTTTCGGAGGCGTTGTCTTCAAACCCCCTTATGAATGTGCCCCCAGTAGAATGTAATCCTGGATCCGCCACTGGGTCCGACCTCATCTGCGTAATTGATTCATCTTTAACCCTCACGTTGTGTTTGGTATGTGGAATGCTATATAGCCGAAAATTTCATATTCACCGGAACCAAAGCCCCCCCGGAATTATATTTATGGGAAATAATATTTCCATGTTTGGTGAATATTTTCCCAAAAATATATAGTTCATATAAAAAAATATATAACAATGTTGATGATTAAATATACTTAATAGTTGTTACACTTTGTCTGTAACTTCTTATAGTGTATTTAGTTAAGAAAATAGACTGGTACTCTAGATAACTTGGTTCAATTCCTATTGACATCATAATTTTTTTTACCTAGTATTTAACTTTTACGGACCAACACCCGCACCTGACCAGGTCAAACCCTGACCTGAACCCGGACTCAACCGAACTCGGACCTGAACTTAAACCAGATTCGATTTATTCCCATGGGAAACTGATATATCCACCTATCTTGAGAGGATAGGTTTTCCATGATTCATGAAAATATTGTTTTCTTGAGGATTCAAAATTTTCAGAAATAAATTTTATAGCCCAAACCAATCATGGGAATAGGCTTCCTACGTAATTTTTTTCCGGGAATAAAAAAACGTATACCAAACGCAATTAAGAACTAGACATCAAAAGATGTTTCCTTTTACCCACTTCCACACTGAAAGGAAAGGAAATCAATTCATTCCTCTTTCTTTTCCTTTGGGAAATTGCAATTCCCATTAATTTTTCTTTCCGGTGTTTGGAAAGGCCCGAAAAATCGGGAAGGAAAGTGAATAATTGGGGGTTGGAAAGTGAATCCATGGGGTAAGTCAGGGAATCATTTTCTCTCATAATTTCCTTTTTCTTGGGAATCAATTTTCTATTCTGCTCATTTTCTTTGGCATCCAAACACAGGAAAGGAATGGCTTTCCTTCCTGGCTTTCCTTCCTAAGGCCTCTATTCCGCGAACCAAACGTGGCCAAAGCTACTAAAGGATTAGAATTCATTGTTCCTTCCCAATATGGAAATAGGAGATATTTTTCTTTTTTAGATCCATTTTGTCATTATGCCAAGTTCAATTAATAGCTCAATGTCTAGGTTTTTCCAAACAGGAAACAAATAGAACACCAAAAACAATATACGTAAAAAAAAGTAAAATCACTAATAACTTTGAAGAACAATAAGGAACAAGAAGTATGCTTACATGAGAGGCTTCTTGAACAAGGGTGGGTTTGCAGGACGACTCGCCAATGCTTCCACGATAAGCATCGGCAAGGGGGTTGGGCGGGCGGCTGCACCCGCTCGCACCCACATTATCTTCTCCCAAAACCATCACTTAATTCTCAGGGTAGGAAAGACAAAGGGAGAGAATAGGTTGTTTCCTTTTAGAGTTTGATAGGCCAAGTGTGGGATGTGACAGACAACCGACGGACTAAACAAGGGAGAGGATAAGAAGTGTGCGATTTGGAGCATTTATTTTCTCGCTAAAGAGCAAGTGTTACTGTTTGCCGATGTCACGTGAGGGACACGTGTCTATGAATTACAGAGCATGTCTGACACGTAATTTTACGGGAAAGGCGGAGAGTACGAGGGAGTTGGTAGTCTAGAAAGGGGTACCTATTTGAATTCATTACCTTTTTCTTGGACCTTTATAATTTTCTCTACTGTCTTTCTGAGAATTTCCGTTTGGCAACTTGTTATGCATCAATCTTAATATTGACTTCTGTTTCTTCAAATGCACATATGCAACTTAAATTACAGATTCCTACTTGACCAATTCTCTGAACTATAATTAGCCTAGAAACGAAAAGGTTAGGTTTGCTGGTTACTAAGGAAATAAAGGATAATCTAGTCTGAAACCAGAAATCACCATCCTGCCTACTTGTCACTATCTAAAAAAGTCATTCTTTGATTGCAACCCCTATTCTATGTACCCCCAAAGGAGTTGTCCCTCATTTAAATCTTAAGTTTCCACTTCTGGACAATAATAAAGAACTCAACATTATCCAATAAAGATGTGCCAACTAGAAACTAGATCACCAGCATTCACACAGGTACCAAAACCCATGTACACTTTATTCAATCTACCACAAAATTTCTTGCAGCAACACTAGATAAGTAAAAGGTAGCTACAACTTTCCAATTTATACAGCCAAATAATAATCTAAAAAATAGTTATAAGATCACATGCTTTATGACTGTCTGGTAAAACTTTGCTTTTAACAATTAGAGTTTTGAGCTGTTAAAAACAAACAAACAAAAAGGTGTTGAGAATGCTTACATGGATGAGCGGCAACATACTAAAAGATTGGATAAGAAATGAGTGTTTTCGTGGGAGGATGTTGAAGGTGGTGAAAAGATGACAAATCCTCTTGTGTGGTCTGGACATGTGCAACTTAGACCAATAGACGCACCCGTTAGGAAAAGCAACAAGTTGTTTGTCACAGGAACCATTAAACCTAGTAATATGCATAACGAGACTTGGATAAGGCTGAACATATACTTTTTGACAATTGTTAGGCTTACAGAAAACATAGCCCTTAATGGAGCTAAGTAGAAGAGGACTCAAATAACCGCCCCAAGATTTTGGGACAAAGGCTTTCTTGTTGTTATTGTGCTTGCTGTAGATCCACTTAATCATCCTTTTAAATGTCGACCGACATGCACATCATGACCAGCATTTTGTCTGACATGTTGATTTGACAGAAAAATGACACTGAAATGAATATTTTATCATTTATTTCCATTTGGAATAGCCGATATGGGACATTGACCATAATACAGACTGACATCAGATATCATTTAGTTTTACAAAAGTCGGCCTAATAAATCCAATATCCATAACCGGTAAGCCTGGATATAACTTGTATAGTTGATCCATTACAGACCTTCAACCCCAAAAAGATTAAAAAAATCCTGGACTCTTATATTTCTCCTCTCATCTTCTCTCTAATCTTATCCAGGAAGGAACTTGACGACTGCAAAGATCACTAATGTCTCTAATAACGACCTATGACACCATCTCTCTTATCTCGTTTTCTCCAATCGTCTTCTCCATCATCGTCTCTCGTCTTCTCTCACATCATTGGTAAAAATAAACCTGAAAAATCCTGGACTCTGGATTTCTCCTCTCATCTTCTCTCTAATCTTATGCATGAAGGAACGTGACGACTACAACGATCATCAATGTCTCCAATAACCACCTATGACACCGTCTCTCTATCTCGTTTTCTCCAATCGTCTTCTCGACAGTCATTTCTCGTGTTTTCCCACATCGTTTATAACAATGACCCTGAAAAATCATGGACTCTGGATTTCTCCTCTCGTCTTCTCTCTAATATTATCCAGGAAGGAACTTGACGACTGCAACGTTCACTAATGTCTCTAATAACAACCTATGACACCATCTCTCTTATCTCGTATTCTCCAATCGTCTTCTCCACTCTCACCTCTCATGTTTTCCTACATCATTTGTAACAATGACCTGACATTTGCAACAACATTCATCAAAGATGGCAACAGTGTCTTCCAAATCTCCGAGGGGACCAACAAATCCAGGAACCAGCACCGACACCTTTTGCACTTCTTGTTATTTTAATTTTTTAGTAATGTTCTTCCTTTTTACTTCTAATAATGTTCTGTATGCACCCTTTACAGATCCTCCATTTATGTTGACTAAATTCCATTTTGTTGAATTTCGAGGTTGCTCTATCCAAAATATTATAATCAACGCCTTCGTCAATGAGATAGTCCTATGGAATTATTCAATTCATACTATATACCATTTAGACCATTTGGACATTAAGAAAATTTAGTAGATTAATTTTATCAATACTTGTAGATAAGAGTTATATTTTAATGAACCTAATATAGATGTCTGATATTTTAATTTATGCCCAAAATATCGTTCAGCATTCGATATCCGAATTGCAAAATCACAACCAATAAGAAAAGGGCATTCGACTTTAAATACCTTGACTCTAATATTATTTGGGAATTTCTAATTGTTAAATAAGCTAACCTACAATAATAAATACATATTAGCCTATAAATATCTATGGACTGCACGGCTACTGAAACCCATCAGCAAAACATATATTTTCCCACCTTCCAAGCCTCAAACTCCCAATCTACTGCACAATTGATTCCTAATTTAAAAAAATCAGCTTAAACTATCAATTTGGCGAGGTAGTCTAGCTTCTAATAGCACCCCACTACGATGACAAATCATTTAACCATAAATAGCAAATTATACTCTTTCATGTAACAGATAGAACTTTTAGAAACAGATAGGCTTTTAGAAACAGATAGAACTTATGAGATACGGTTCTAAGGACGTTTAATATTTTCTCAATTTTGACAGCAATTTTATCATTATTTCTTGACTTCCAATAAAAACAAGTTCCATGGATATCTCCAAATAAAACTAAATCTACTACACAATCCTTCTTCAATTCCTAATTCAGTTATAAAGCAGCTTAAATTTTAGATTTTGGCAGTCATTCTATCATTCTCTCTCAATTCCAATTTTCAACCAAAATCCAAACAACAAACCGATTCCCAAAACCAAAACCAAGAAGCAAGCAAGAAAGAGTACTCACGAAATGAGGCATTAAACATCAAAAACCAGTAAAACTATGCAGAATCCCTTCTATTCCAAATTCGGTTATAAAACAGCTTAAAATTTTGATTATGACCATGGTTTGAAGTATCGGTGTCGGATCTTCTTAATTGGCGGTTTCAGGAGTTTTAGAGGGCTTTCGTGGTACTGGATTGGTTGGTTTCGGTGGTTTCTGTAGTTTCGGCAGTTTCAGCATCGGCCGATATCGTGAACTGTGATTTTGACAACAAATTAGACTATTTCATGCCTTTTTTGCCATGCTCACAAATCAACAGTTTAAAATTCGATTTTGACTATCATTAAATCTCAGTTCCAAATTTTCCAATCAGAACAAGTTTCACCATTGACATCTCCAAATAAGAAACTGATCATAAAAATTGCAAATGATATTATTTCATGCCTTTTTTACCAATGCTCACAAATCTTCTACAGAAGCCATCGTCAAAACCTAATTCAGTTAGAAAGCACCTCAAATTTTCGATTTCGAGAGTCTTTCTATCATTATCCCATGATTCCAACCTAAAACCAGTCAATAGATATCTCCAAATAAGAAACTGACCGAACACCAAAACCAAAGAAGCAAGCAAGAAGAGTACACACGGAGGAGGCATGGTATGATGGTAGATGCCCCGACCAAGTTACTATTATTTCTTCTCCTCCCTCATGTTGAGTTTTTGAATTTTAAATCCCTTTGGTTGCTTTGTTTATACTGTATTTGGGATGTCTAGTCCAAAAAGATTGTAATTTTAAGTGATGAACATTACAACAACAAGACTTTTTCTATTTGCTTTCCAGTATCACCCCGAAAACAGAACTCTGCCTTTAAGCATCACAAATTATACAATAGAATCCCTTCTTCTGTTCCAAATTGGTTATAGACCAGCTTAAAAATTCGATTTTAACATCAAGTTATAATACTTTATGCCTTCTTTTACCAGTTATCACAAATCTACATAATTCGATTTTGATACCATTAATTCCCAATTCCAGTGAAAGCACATTTCCTATATATCTCCAAAAAAATGAAGAATTGAGCAACAATAGTAGTAGTAGTACTAACAAAGGACGCATGGCGGACGAGGGTGGGCTTCCTCGGCGAGTCGCTGAAGGTCCGCCGGAAGGCTCCGGTGAGGGGGTTCGGCGGCCGGCTGCTCTCGCTGGAGCCCGCATTCTCGTCGTCTCCCAGGACCATCACTCACTTCTTCCTCCCAATTCGTGCCCTAATTTCAGGAATCGGCGGAGAAGGAAGCATCGATGTTGGAGAGAGATAGAGGCGTTTCTTTTTTTAGGGTTAGGGTTTCCTCCGAATCCCTTCGCGAGCACGTTACTCTAGGGTTAGGGTTTCCTTTTTTAATGTTTTAGGGTTTGGTCAGTAAGAAAACGGAACAAAGGGGGAGGAGGAGAGAGCGGTTTGTTTTAGGAATTAAGATTTGAAGGTGGACAGGACTCGGTATGGACCAGCAAACAGAGGACAGCAAGAGGGGAGTGGATAAATAAAGGACACGTGCCCATTAATTATAAAATATTATTTCTTGGTTATTTCAACAACTCTTTCTTGAACCATGTTCTCAAATTTCAAAAAAAAAAAAAAAAAATCTCTTTGAAACATTTTTTTAAGGCCTCATCCTCCATTTTTAAATGTGACCTTTATGTTCGCCGGTTGACATACACCTCCGTAGTTATACTTCATCTTCATTATTTCTATTTGAGTGCTTTCACTTTTGATCACTCAAAAAATATGTTAACGTATACTACTTGAGAACAATATTACTTACAATGTAGCGTAGTGATATCAACAGCTCTATACAATGTTCATATAATGTTGTAGCAAATTATACTATCGTGTTTCCATAATATCATACGGTGTTCTCACAACATTATATTACTTTTACTTCAACACGACCATAATTGTTCCTCCTTGGGCGAAATATTATACGATGTAGTTTGCTACAACATTATATGAACAGACATCGTAGTTTGCTACATTATATGACATACACCTCCATATATTATGGAAGCACTGTGGTGTTTTGCAAAGCATCACATTGATGTCGCGTTGAAAAGTAATGTATTGTAGTGATGTCTATGGCACGAGGTACTGCGAGACCTCCACTAAACAAATTGGAAGGGTACGACACGATATATGATAAATCAAAAACTTTTAGGGGAGGCTAGCTATAGCTACACTGGCTGAAAGGGAGTCGTCTAATCCGAAATAGCCTAAGATAATGTATCGCTAGTGACCATGATATAGTTATGTTGCATGCTAATGTCATTTGGTTATAGGTTTAACAAGTTAGTCAAATGGGTGATGAATTCACGCCACATTTATATATTTTATGAAGGCTAACAAATGTCTTATATATGCAAGGACGCACATTATATATATATATATATATATATATATATATATATATATATATATATATATACACACACACACACACACACACACACACACACACACACACACACACACACACACACTAGTCTACATGTACGTGCTTTGCACGTATTTTAATTAGAGTATCATAAGGTCAGCTACCGTATTTCCATCTTTTTCAGGTGACTATTCTTGTGTGTGTGTGCTTTCTTTTTACAATACCAAGAAATTTGAAGTACGAATTTTGTTCTTTTAAAAAAAATTTATTGTGAGAACAATTGAAAATGGTAAGGATAGAAAAATTTATTACCATTGGAACATGAAGAGTTGTATGGAAAGAGGAGGTCGACTTCGTAGCAAGCAAACTTTATTGCTTTGACTCTTAAACATAAATGACATGCAAATTGACATAATAACCTCATATTTATAAAATAATCAATGGTATTTTAGGAATTCAAAAGTTTTACCACCAAAATTTTCTATTATATAGTAGAATATATATATTATGAATGATATCATTGTAAGCAGGAAAAGATGGTAAATATTGGGTAAGATCAACTTTGTTGCGTAACATTTTTATGCTTATGGACACATGCATGTATATAAAATGTTAACTGATCCTAAGACACTATAAGAAAGACCACATATTATCTACCTACACTCACATAATCAATGTTTTGGTTTTAGGTGAGATGGTTTAGGGCCATTCACCAGTACATTCTCCAATATATATATACTAATATCTTAACTCAACATGTTGGGGGTGCTGAGGCATTGGAGATCGGTTGACACTTGAAGCTGTGCAACCATAGATTTGTTTTCTTTTTATTTATAAACGACATAATACATGGAACAATGTTGATTGTATGAGTGTTATGAGTTGTAAGCCTTGTGGCATCTTTTATTGTATTGAGATTCCGTGTTGTAATCGGATTGCGTTGCGATCAATTATAAGAATTTTGGTTAAAGCTCCTTTGTAGTATAGCACATTTATTGTGCCTCCACGTGAGGACAATATTCTTATACTTTGATCCATGCAGATAATAAATTGAAAAGCTTCTAAATGGAATCTTGTGACTCTAGGCGCATGAGAATTTATGAACTGGTTGAGGAAGGAAGAATAAAATTAGAAGTGTGAATGAAAAGCTCCCCCACCTACTCCTTTATATAAATTTCACTTGCAATGAGCAGAAATATGTCTGTTTAGTTAAAAAGGTAAAAAAAAATGACTGTTCACAAAAAAAAAATGGGGTGCCACTAGAGATGATGCCCCCACCACATTATACACATGGAGTGCCATCAATAATGGCACCCCACTCTTGGGCGCCATCACTAATGTCTCCCCACTCCATCTTGCTATGGGACACCAACCATCAGCTTCAATACTGTACTCTAATCCACATGTCTAAAACTGATCGCAGCATATAAACTACGCCAACCAACCCAAACTTAACGAACCACTATCTAATATGAATGCTAGCTAAGTCAGGTAAAACACATTATTTTCGGTAACCGTGTCACCTGGACAAATTATAACTTTCAACCAGATACAAGACTGGATAGCAATATGTTGAACCCTTTGCCCAAATGTTCGACCCCCTCACCGAACATAAGAAGAAAGAGAGAGATAACATCTGAAATCACTCACCCAACCCCGTAGTGATCTCCCTGAACGAGGTAGACGATTCCTCGAACAGATATTCCCTTCCAACAGTCTTGAACGACGAGCCCTAATAGCAAAATACGAACTTTCTCTTAGCTTTTATGTGGACGAACATCTTGAATCTCCCGTATTGAACTTACGTTGTGTTCTGCCTTGTGCCTCTGCCCGCAACATATATTTATAGGTTGAGAAATCTATTTTATGATTTAGAAAATCTCAAAATATTCCACCATCAGATCTGGCTGTCCAATAGCATCTAAAGGTTCAGATTAAACCTAGAACTCGTTAGCCCCGACCGAACCAAATTTGGTTGGTCCCTGCCAGAAAGGTGGCCACCCAATTGTAGCGTTAGATATAGAAAATTCAGACGTAAGCTCGTCCTGGACCGAGTTCGGTCCCGTCTTGGCAGATCTCTTCTCCTTCGACTCCTTCACGTGGATTGGAACTCTACCCAAAGCCATCGAATCCATATTATCCTCCAATTGTTGAATCAAGACTGGTAACTTTCGCAAATTCGTTCTCTTTCGTGAAAATAAGTAAAAAGTTCTTTACTCTGAGTGACATTTTCTGTTAAGACTTTAGAGAACTAAAGAAATTCATGTAACTTCAAAGAATATAAAGAATTGGGTCACACTTTAAATTTTATGATTTTCTTTATTATAGTTCTTAGACCATCTCCAATGGGGTTTTCTATCTTCCCTATTTCTTTGGAAGAAATCCATTTTAGAAAAAACTTCTCCCAATGGTGATTTCTATCACCATTTCTATCCTAGGTGGCAATGATATAGGATGGAAACTTTCTAGGAAGGTTTCTACATGTAGAAACTCTCATAGAAATTCTCTTATCTCTCATGACAATTATTATTGGGCCTCACACCATTAAATTGGTCCTTTTACTATGTGACACATAGGATAGAAATGGAGAACCATTAGACCATCTCCAATAGGGTTTCTATCTTCCCTATTTCTATGGAAGAAATCCATTTTAGAAAAAACTTCTCCCAATGGTGATTTATATCACTATTTCTATCCTAGGTGGCAATGATGTAGGATGAAAACTTTCTAGGAGGGTTTCTACATGTAGAAACTCTCATAGAAATTCTCCTATCTCTCATGACAATTATTATTGGGCCCCACACCATTAAATTGGTCCTTTTACTATGTGATATATAGGATAGAAATGGAGAACCATTGGAGAGCATTTTTGTATATCTACAATTTCTATGTAGAAACTCTTCCAACTATGATAGAAATCTCCTTAAAGTACAATGCCAAGTAGGATAAGAACTCAATTTTAGAAATCACCATTGTAGATGGTCTTAGCATTTTTTGCATGTGTACAATTTTTATGTAGAAACTCTTCCAACTAGGATAGAAATCTCCTTAAAAGTACAATGCCAAGTAGGATAAGAACTCAATTTTAGACCATCTCCAATGGTGATTTCTAAAATTGAGTTCTTATCCTACTTGGCATTGTACTTTAAGGAGGTTTCTATCCTAGTTGGAAGAGTTTCTACATAAAAATTGTACACATAAAAAAAAAATGCTCTCCAATAGTTCTCTATTTCTATCCTATGTGTCACATAGTAAAAGGACCAATTTAATGATGTGGGGCCCAATAATAATTGTCATGAGAGATAGGAGAATTTCTATGAGAGTTTCTACATGTAGAAATTCTCCTAGAAAGTTTTCATCCTACATCATTGCCACATATGATAGAAATGGTGATAGAAATCACCATTGGGAGAAGTTTTTTCTAAAATAAATTTTTTCCATAGAAATAGGGAAGATAGAAACCCCCCATTGAAGATGGTCTTATATATTTGAGAGATGTGGCCACTTTACTATTGTGGGTCCCACAAGTAAAAAAAATTCATGGATTATATTTATCATGTAGGTCCAGTTTTCAAAGTTTAGAATACGTAAAATTCTAACAAAATGTATCAATTTTTGAATAAGGTTATGACGCACGTGCACAACAAATAAGAACTCGAAAATTCAGAGTTTTGTCCCACAAATCGTTTGGTTCTAGTAACTAAATAAGAAAATCATATTGGATTCCTATAAATTTGTTTAGGTTCCAATAATCAAACATGCACTAATTCGACTTTAAATTTGAGGAACACAACATTCAAACTTTCTTTCATGTCGAATTCCACGTCTTTCATTTCGTTACAAATGTTTGTTTCTTACTTTCTCATCTTGATTTATATATTTTCATTTTCCTCCTTTCCTTTTTATACTACACATACCCAAAAGAAAATAAGAAATATAACGACAAACGATGGCAATGTCACCTTGTGAATAAGGTGATATCCACCGTCGGATCCGAAGATATTGTGCGACGGGGGACCTAAAGAATACCCGGTTCGGGTAAACCCGAACCTGTGTGCCGCTCAGTGAACCGTGGTCTTTGTCAGACCGGAGGGCACAGTAAATATCGCTTGGCGTGACCCATTTGTGGAAGTCTCCCATGATAACCCAGAGAAAATTTAATGGCTCATGTTCCCAAACTTATTAATTCAATGTAGATTTTTTTTTTAATTTCGAGATTTCTATTGGATTTTTTTGTCCGGGCTATAAATGATTGGACGGTTCATTTGGGATTGGTACGTTTCACCTACTCCCAAAAAAAATCAAAGTGGGTCCGGGCTATTCTGATCGGTCACCTGGACCTGGACTAGTACTAGGTCTAGGACTAGGCAGCATGCAACCCATGCATGATGAAGCTTTGATTGCATGCAGGTTTGTATATTTTGGTTGCATCACAGGAGGCAAACTTGCAACTGTAGTGGGTGAATGGCGACGGAAACCAAAGAATGATGACACTGTTAAACTACGTTGTCGTGGTTCATAAGGGCAATTGGCAAGATCTAGGTACGGTTAGTTTTGGTTGTCCATTTGTAACTGTAGATGCTCAACCTCTTAAACGCTGCACGCTAGGGGTGCGAAAAGGCTGACACATCTAGTTTGTCGCTCTTCGGGCACGGGACTCGGGGCATATCGATGTCGAATCTCGAACGAGATGTTTGCTTCAGTGATCCATCGTTAAGATTCACGATTAAGATACACGGGTTAAATCTTCAGAAAACACAGATAGGCGACAACCTTACCGTCGCTTTCTTTTGTACCATCGACGGATTCGCACTCGCTTAAGTTCTAGTTCTAACCTTATTTTCAAACTTTTCAAATCGAAAGTCCTTCTCCCAAATCTCTCGATCGCTAGAGCCCTTTCTCCCTAATCGAATGCACATTCTCTCATCATGTTCGACGCTTGAGTGGGCTCCTACGACCGGTTGTCGAAAACTGTTTTCGCTGCCCACTGAAGTTTGACGTCCAAGCGTGCCTTCTCCGAGTTTGAGACCTCTCCTCTTTCGTGACGAAGGTAAAATCTAACCCCCAAACCTCCAATCAGTGTATTGTTTACAAATGGAAAGAAAACTTATAGATACAGAATGTTGATACAGCCCCTTTATAACAAATGGAGCCTCTTCTCTCTTCCTAAATGTGTAACAAAAATATATAAGTGGGGTCCACTTGTCATACGGAAGCTGTATCAAAGTTTTGATATAGTCTTCTGTATCAAAGTTTTACTCTACAAATGGATTGA
Organism: Iris pallida; assembly: GCA_029216955.1. Classification (NCBI taxonomy): domain Eukaryota; kingdom Viridiplantae; phylum Streptophyta; class Magnoliopsida; order Asparagales; family Iridaceae; genus Iris; species Iris pallida. The sequence goes on along the minus strand of JANAVB010005597.1, from coordinate 21,498,017 downwards.
ACCAACATGCATAGCTCTTGAAGCCCTTGGATCCATCAAACTAAATGGGTGTTTGGAGGAAAAATTTGTATTCCAACCGGAAAAAATATTGGCCGTCTTTTATGTTTGATATGTGTTCTAATCTTGAAAGAAATTGCAGATAACAAAAAAAATATGCACATATGGTCTCTACTGAATGGGATTTTGTTTTTGTTTTTGTAGTCTTATGATTTCTAGAAAATTGGTAGTCTTATGAATTTTTTTTAGTGTGCCCATTTCTATTTCTTAGAAAACCTTCGATTTTAATTTGTGATCGATCTTTGAAATCGACTTCAGGAAGATAAGTAATTTTTTTCATAAAATTGTTCGATACCAAACAATGTACATCTATGTTAAATGTACTAACATAGATACAATACTACATAGTAGGGACAGAAATATGGACATCTGACCTTTTTTTTTTTGGGGTGTTTTAGAGTATTTTGAAGTATCTAAAATGTGTCTAATATGTATTTGACACGATACAATCCTAGGTTTTTTCTACTTCAACCTATAATATTTTTGCTATCAGTGGAAAGTACTCGTTTTCTACTACAAGATACCAAACACATTATTAAAAAAAAAAGCTTTTGAAACCTTCCAATTACGATCCAAATTGTACAAAACATCGGTTCCAGGTGATATTTAATAAGTTTATAACCTTGGTACGTACAATGTACACAACTTCAGTTGTGTTAGCTGTATGGTCAAAACATACAAGAAAGGCCTAAATAAGGGTAGAAATCAACGAATGGCAGTCCCTCAATAATTAATTCCTCTACCAAATCTAGAAACACAAAATTCATCTTCATCTACAAGAAAACAAGGCTAAATTGTACTTTGATACCTTCATCTATTCCGATTTTTTAACTTGATACCCTAAATTTTTTTTTTTGTAACAAGTTAATATCCGAAATTTTTTTGGGAAGAAAATACCTAAGGTCAAACTTTAAAATTACCCCCCACCCCCCCCTTCCCGCTTCCGGCCACCCCCCCTCCCCCCCCACCTCTCACTTCCGGCCGCCTCCCCCCCCCCCCCTCCTCTAGCTCCGGCCACCCGCCCCCGCCTCTCCCCCTAGGGCACGGCAGCGTGGGAGGAGGGGGGGCTGGGGGAGGGTGGACGGAAGCGGGAGGGGGGGGAGGCGGCTGGAAGCGGGAGAGGGGGGTGGCCGGAGGGGGGGCGGGGCGAGAGGGAGGGGGGCTAGGGCTGTGCGGGAGAAGGGGGTGGCCGGAGGGGGGAGGGGAGAAGGAGAGAGGGAAGGGATAAGGGCATTTTCGAAATTTTTAGAATTTTAGGTATGAAGTTGAAAAAAAATAATAGTTGAGGTATTAAGTTGTTGAGTAAAAAAGTTTAGGATATCAAGTTGGAAAACGAGAATAGTTGAAGGTATCAAAGTACAATTTAGCCAGAAAACAATTATAAATATTACATCATATTACATAGTTGAATAACTTTGGTATTTAAAAAGGCAAATGTTAAAGGCCACCCCCAAATTACTAAGGGCCACCAACTTAAAAATTTTAAAAAAATTACAAGTTTGCCATTTTCAAAACACTAAGGGCCACCATCTTCTTCCTTTGCCTTCTTCTTTGTCTTCTTCCTATTTTCTCAATCCCCAAACCACTTCTCTCAATCCCCACCTCCATTGTTGTCCCCACCTCCTCCATAGTTGTCCCTACCTCCACCATTGGTGTCCCCTCCTCCATTGTTGTTGTCCCCACCTCTATTGAAATTGTCTATCTTCGGTAGTTCTCTATCTCTATTTTTATTTTATTTTTTTTTAAATTAGGCTACGTAAATGAGGACTGCAGGCTAGACTGCAGTCCTAAGTTCACATAAGCTAAATGAGGAGCTCATTCTACCAAACTATGAAGGCTACAGTGACTGCAGGCTTGGCCTGCAGTCCTGAGTGCATTGAGGACTGCAGGCTAGGCTGCAGTCCTAAGTTCCTGATTGCATTGAAAGTTCCTGAGCTCATTTCTTTGTTGTTTGAAAGTTTGAAAGTGCAATAGGGAACCTAATAGCAGGCCAGGTCACTTATCATTTCTTTGTTGTTTCAAAGTGTAATAGGGAACCTAATAGCAGGCCAGCTTTTGGAATTCGACCTACCAGGGGGGATCCCAGAGTCATGGCCAAAGCTGTTGCAAGTATCGAACATTGAAGAACATGATTGTAAGAAATCAGCAGCAGCATGACCATGGATGAGGATGTATATTTGTTACTTGGGTATCGATAGTCTCATCAATGATGACAGGTTGATACTTGTTACTTTCTTTTTTTTGATAACAATACTTGTTACTTTCATTTATTGATTTCCTCACAAGCCAAACTGTCTTGGTGGCTCGTACCTAAATTGGAGTCGGTGGTTCAATAGAGAGAGTGCATAATATGATTTTGCTGTATCTGCTGCCTTCAACAGCCTAAAAGAAATTACAAATTAGCTGTGACTTGGTTACATAGAACTCTTAACTGGTATTGAAAGACTAATACTAATACCTCTCTAATACATATATTTGGTCTGCTAGAAGCCCCCGTCACATAATTATGCAATTTATTTTTCACATAGATTGCACTGCAGTCCTATGTGCAGGCCAACAGACCAACAATGGCATATGCCATGAACCAGAGCTACAGTGACTGCAGGCTTTGCCTGCAGTCCTAGGTACATTGAGGACTGCAGGCCTAGCCTGCAGTCCTAAGTTGACAGAAGCTCAGGGAGGAGACTTCGTGGAGGAGAGAGAGGGGACTTCGTGGAGGAGGGGGAGGGGACTTCGTGGAGGAAGGGGAGGGGACTTCGTGGAGGAGGGGGGAAGGGGGGGTTGTCGGAGGGGGAGGGGACTTCGTGGAGGAGGGGGGAAGGGGAGGCTGTCGGAGGGGGGAATGAACACGTAGGGTTGGGTCTTGGGTTTTGTTTTGTTTGTTTTTTTTTTGTTTTTTTGGTAGCCCTTAGTAAAATGATTCATTTTAGGTTGCCCTTAGTAAAAATATAAGTCTAGGATGGTTGCCCTTAGTAGGTTGGTGGCCCTTAGTAATTTGGGGGTGGCCTTTAACATTTGCCTTTAAAAATACTAGAAGTCTTGCAGGCCACATTGCACATGTCTCCTGTTGTATTCTCCTAACCACCCCCCCCCCCCCCCAAAAAAAAACTTCAATTTTAATGGTATACTTGGTCTCGTTTGGTTCGTGTAATGGAAGGGAAAGAAAATCAATTCTTTGACAATTTTTTTTGGGAAACTACAATTCTCATTGATTTTTTTTAGATGTTTGGGAATGCCAAAAAATTTGAAAAAGAAAATGAATACTTCAATATGGAAAAATGATTCCTTAATTGCATTGTTGGAATCATTTTTTTACATAAGTTTCCTTCCATTAGGAATCACTTTTCTTTCCTTCTCAATTCCTTTGACACCCAAACATAGGAAAGCAATCACTTTCTTTTTCCAATTAGATGATTCCGCGAGGCCTCGTTTGGTTCGCGGAGAGGAAAGGAAATCAATTCCTTGTTCATTTTCTTTCCTTTGAAAAATTAAAATTTTCATCCATTTTCTTTATCGGTGTTTGAAAAGACCAAAAAAATTGAAAGAAAAAGTGCTTTCCTAGAATGGGAAAGTGAATTCTTAGGTGGATGGGGGGAACAACTTTTTTTTCCAATTTTTCTTTCCCTTAGAAATCAGTTTCCTTTCTCAAACATTTTTTTGGCATCCAAATATAGAAAATGAATTATTTTTCTTTCCTAATGCCATGAGTACGTGAACCAAACATGACATAAGAACAAATCTATTTTAAAATAATATAAAATATCTAAAGTAAATTTATTTTTAAGATGTGAACATTTATTCTATCTGGAAGTGTATAATTATTAGTAGTTAAAAATTATGTTAGTAAAATTAGACATAATTTATATAATTTATTTCTTATATATATATATATTCGAACGTTCCAATCGAAATTTAATTTCCTGACCACTCGACTCGTATGTCTCACCACTACCACTACCACTACAACTACCACTATATATATGAAAGATTAGAGAATGTAGTGTCCCGTCCCTACACCGTGTCCCGTTTCCGTCCACGGGGTGCGCGAGAAAGGAACACTATCGCTATCGATTCGGTCGGGACCGATAGGTCGGAATCGGCCGAGTCGATCGAGCGGGAACGGTTGAATTAAGATCCATTCCACGTTATGGAATGGCTTCTTAGAAACCAAGTCCCATATTCAGCGGGTTGCGCCTCGAGAATTGGCTCTGCGGCTGAGTCGAAAGAGACCTCCCGTTGCTCTGATTTTCATGCCGCACTTGATTTGGCTTTTGCTTTGGTTTTCGTAAATACGTTTTTCGTGAATGTTTTCGATGGGTTTTCGTGACTTGCATTTTCGAGCTTTGCATTCATATCAAAATTTCTTGAATTACACAGTGTTCTAATCAGTTGCTTATGCGATTGCACGTGATCGCGTAGGCGACGACAGCGCAACCAACCGGTCGCTCGTTTGAAGCAAGTCTAAGGTGAGTGGCTGACCTCCTTCGTCTCGTCCCTCTACTTCAAAATCAATATGGAGTAAATTAATGTTTGTCACAATAGTGTAGAACCAAAAAAATCGTGGCACGATTCTTCATGAAATACTTGCTATCAAACTGCCGGCATTGAAAATAGAAAACATGCATCCTTATGCAATTCTACTTGGCCTATGCAAAACAATGAATGAATCGATTAACGTTTATCGCAACGATATGGCTAAGTGAGTAAATCGACTAAGTTCAAAACAAAGGCTAAGTTTCGCACATAAAAGAGAAATGATAAGATTCTAGAAAAGAGATAGCATATTTCAAGACTCTGCAAAACGGTCATTGGACAACTTGTCGACAAGGTGTAGTTTCCTCGAACGGTCGCCTAGGCCAAGGGACCGATTCGGCCCGGGAGGAACGAGTATAGAAAGCGCCAGCCTTACACTGGCGTGGGTTATGCGGGAACTTTCGTACAGGGCTCGCTACCCGCCGCAAAAGGGTCCCGTCTATCTCAGCTATAGTCTGTGATGGCTTGACATTGCCAGTGGCCTTCATACCCTTTTACTACTTAACAAATACACGTAACACGGGATGAATATGATAGCTTCTTAATGTTTACAAATTCATATGCTTGCCTCGAAACATGTTAACTTGCAAATTGATCAGGATGGTTAGAAAGATTACATAAATAGCTAGCTAACATGTTTATAAAACTGCTTGAATCAAATATAGAGCTTGGATTTTAATTAGCCATTGGCCAGTACATGTGATCGTACTGATCCTCGCTCTTTGCAGGTCCCGCGAATCAGGAAGGACGCGCCAACTAGCTCGGCGACGTTCGTCGTTTTGAAGCTTCAGGCGCGCATCGAAGACTTGTCCCTACAACTCCACTTTTGAAGGCTCTTGACTGTCCAAGAAGATGGCTCAGCGTCCCTCCATTCCAGGTCACTGGAATACTCTGATGTATACTAAGGGATGTGTACAATGTGTGGAACGGCTATCTCATCGGCACTCTTTTGTAATCGAGTCATGTTGTAGCCCGCGCAGCATGAGTCATGTACTGGAGTCTGTAAATGATGTTCATTATCAATAAAGATCAAAGTTTCCTTTACTTAATGTGTGATTTAATTTGTCTACTTATTCTCTTAGATCTCGTGTCTCGGATTACCTTATGACTATGCCTTGTGCGATCGTAAATTAGGTTCACACGGCATCACGCCCGGGGGACGACTATCGATTCGACGAAATCGAGACGTAACATAATGGTATCAGAGCACGGCTTTACGTCCTTGGCCTCCAGTGTCGAGTTCCTAGTTTTAAACCGTTGATCTCATGTCGATGAGATAAGTTGTTCCATACGCTGAAACCAGGACATTTTTTTTTGAAACTAACGAGAGTTGCCTTTCGTTTTCCTATATTTGTGGGAGCTCGGGCCGAGGATGAGATGAGCGCTTCTAGCGGCTCGAGTACTTCCAGACCCGAGCATTTCGTTAACCCAACGGGAATGATGCCTACCGTAGCCGGACCTTCCGGCGACCCGATGTAACGGATGCTGCAGATGCTCGAAATGCAACAACGTCAAAATAAGCTCCATCGCCAGCAGGCAGAGGCTTGTCAGGTCCAGTTCGAGAATCGATTCGAGGCTCAATTCAAGCAGCAGCAGCAGCTGAATACACTCCGACAAATAGTGCAATCCGTTGTGGACAACAACAATTCAACGATGACGCCTTTCGTGACCGAGCCTACGGTTCGATCCAACAAAGCTGAACCGGAGGCGCCCGTGCTCTCACCTGCGGCACCGAGAAGTTCTAACTTCGACGTGTTAAAATTCACAAAAAGTTGCCATACTTTCTTCAACGGCACAGAAGATTCCTCCGTGGCGATCGACTAGTTGGAGGAGCTGGAAGACAAGTTCGAGCTTCTGGGTGTTGAAGACTCGAAGAAAGTCGCATGTGCTCAACTTCTACTTCGAATAAATGTACACGATTTGTGGGCCGTGCAGAAGCGGGTAATTCGACGTGAAGACAGGACGACGACGATCTCATGGGCCACATTCAGAAATGTGTTCGAGACTGAATATCTTTCTGCAGCCGTGCGACAGGAAAAAAAAAACAAATTTATGCAGTTAAGGCAAGGAAATATGACTGTACGACAGTATGCGACTGAATTCAATAAACTAGCCAAATTTGCTGAAGCCTATCTACTTATAACTGCAAGTCGAGCACGACGATTCGAAGTGGGCCTGCGTTCCACTATCCGTGCTCACGTTTCGGTGCCTGAATACAAAATAATGGACGAGACACTCAACCATGCCCTCCGTCTGGAGTTCGAGTATCCTCCTGCTACTACCGGCGCTGCTCACTTTAATAACAAATGCCATAGTAATGTGGGAGGCAACAACGTGCACAAGCGTCAAAATCGCAGCAATGGAGGCGACAACCAGACGAAAGATCGAATAGTCTACAACTTCTGCCACAAAGAGGGGCACATTGCCAATGAGTGCCGATTGAAGAACGGAGCTTGCTTCGGGTGCGGCCGAATGGACCACATCACACGCAACTGTTCGGAGAAGCCAAATCAGCGCCCCCAACAACAACATCATCAGAACCGAGGCCAAGCACCTCGGGCTCCACCGACTGCACAACAGAATGGCCAAGACCATCGCCCCAATACTCAGGGCCGCGTCTACGCCATGACTCGAGACGAAGCATTCGCATCTGACACAGTCCTGACAGGTATACTATAATTCAATAATAAACCTGCTCGTGTATTGTTTGATTCAGGTGCCACGTATTGTTTTATAACGACGGACTTCACCGTCGAGCACAAATTTTCCCTGACACCGCTGGGCCTCGATCTTACTGTTAACGTACCGTCGGGCTTGCCACTACTTGTAAATTTGTCTGCGAAGACGGAATCATCTGTATAGGTGGTCAAAAGATCAGTCTCGATGCGATAGTTCTAGATATTAAGGACTATGACATCATTCTGGGGATGGATTGGCTCGGTCCGTGCAACGCAACCATAGACTGTGCTGAAAAGAGGGTCACATTTCGCATACCTGGAGTGCCTGAATTTTGCTACTCGTGCGGTGAGGTATCACCGACCTGCATGGTGATCTCCGCAATATCTGCTCGACGGATGCTGCATTCCGGGTACGAAGGCTATCTAGAGTCTGTTTGAGACATGCGACATGATGATGCAAATGCGGGTCAGACCAACGTTGTGGCAGAATTCCCAGATGTGTTCCCAGACGAACTGCCCGGCATGCCGCCCGATCGAGAGATTGAGTTCACTATCGATACATTCCTCGATACCCGACCGATCTCTAAATCCCTATATAGACTGGCCCCTGCAGAGCTTAAAGAACTCAAAGTACAGTTACAAGAGTTGCTCGACAAGGGATTCAATCGACCCAGCGTCTCGCCATAGGGAGCGCCCGTGCTGTTCGTCAGGAATGTAGCACCCAGTTTTCCAAATGAGGGTAATTTTGAAATTTTGTGTTTATAATTATTTTAATAATGATATTTAATTCATGATATGATTTTGGTGATTTTAAATCATTTTAAAATTATTTAAATCAATGACTTGTGGTTTTGACGTTTTGCTAGTGAAACCCTAGAGACTGTTTGACCTAGAGCCTAACCATGTGATTATGATATTTTAATATCATTTTTGGCCTAAGGATATTTTGTATTTGACCTCTTTGAATTATTTTGATATTTATTTTATTATTTATGATATTGTTTTGGGGTTATTTGAGTCGGGTTCGAATTTCATCTCAATCCGACTTGTAACAGGGACCCAGGGTAACTTAGACTCTAGTTGGACCCATGCATTAGTTAGCCATGGCCCACATTTTAATTAGTCATGTTAGAAAGATTAGTCATAATCCTAATTATTAGGTTAACCATTTAGAGTTTTTTTTATTTGACCCTTTTACCCCCAAACCCTAACCAAAATTGTTTTAAACACTTGTAACTAAGGGAGGGGCAAACTTGTAATATTCAATGAAGGGGGGATATAACCATTGTGGCCAGCCCTAATAGGACTTCCATCTCATTTTCTTTCTTTGAGAAGTCTTCTTCCCCAAGTGCTCTCAAGCTCTCCCAAGGAAGAAGCCTTTCTCCTCGGATTTTCTCTCCTTTAGGTAATATTTCCTTCTCTTTTATTTCTCCATTTTGCATTTAGGAAAGTTTTAACCATAGAAATGACCCCCATTGTTGAGTCCCTATTTTTGTGTCCTCTTGTGTCCATTATGTGTCCTTTAGGGATTTCTATTGTATTATTGTTGTGTCTTGTGTCCATGGAGAAAACCCCCAAACTTGGACACACTTTATATTTAAAATATTGATTAAATGAATTAATTCATATTAAATCTCAGATTTGAATATGTAGAGATGTGTTCTTGAGTACTTTACATTTCATTCATGTATCTCTTATAGATGTGTTCATGTTACATATATAGATTTGTGTGTATATATATATATATATATATATATATATATATATATATATATATATATCACTACAAAAAAAGTGTCTTTTTGGGACGACACTATAAGGAACACTAGTCTAAAAAGTCCTAAAAGTATAATTCTAGGGACGGCTATATTTTTAGTTACAAAATGTTGCTTTTTTTTGGGACAGATTGTGAAAATGGATCACTATTTGGGACTGATGAAAATTTCTGTTCCAAATAATACATATTTTCGTCCTAATTATGTTGGCGGGAATACCACACGTGTGGCGGCTAATTGCCAAACTATTTGGAGGGAAAGTTTACCCCCACGTGTTTCCATAGTAACCATCCGATCGTCTGGATTAATCCAGACCGTCCATCCCAAAACCTATTTCCTATAGTCGATAGGACTTCTCTCTCTTTCGGATCAAAAAATTTTCTCTTCCTCTCTCTTTCCGATCAAAAATGGCGAGAGAACTGCTCTCTCTTCCTCCGACCTAGGTGATCCTTGCTGCTCTTTTTTTTCTCCGACCATTGTTTCGACCTGGTGCTCCAGTGTTGCTGCTCTCTCTCTCTCCCCGACCATTGCTCTCTCTCCGTCCGATCTTCCAACCCTAGGTGCTCCATTGCTGCTGCTTGGTATACTTCCCCCAATCTTTAGAATTTTTTACCAAAATATTTTAGTCTTTCCCTAATATTTGGATGCATGTTATTTTATCCTAGATTGTTTGCACTATTTACACCGTTTACTCAATTTTTCCTTGATATTTGAGTGTTTTACACTGTTTACACGGCTGCATGTAATTTTGTCGTAGATTGTTTGCTTAAAATTTGAGGGTTGTACACTGTTTACTGAAATTTTGGTTAAAATTTGAGTGTTTTACACTGTTTACACGGCTGCATGTAATTTTGACGTAGATTATTTGCTTAAAATTAGAGGGTTGTACACTGTTTACTGAAACTTTGCTTAAAATTTGAGTGTTTCACACTGTTTACACGGCTGCATGTAATTTTGACGTAGATTATTTACTTAAAATTAGAGGGTTGTACACTGTTTACTGAAATTTTGCTTAAAATTTGAGTGTTTCACATTGTTTACACGGCTGCATGTAATTTTGTCGTAGATTATTTGCTTAAAATTTTAGGGTTTTACACTGTTTACTGAAACTTTGCTTAAAATTTGAGTGTTTCACACTGATTACACGGCTGCATGTAATTTTGTCATAGATTATTTGTTTAAAATTTGAGGGTTGTACACTGTTTACTGAAATTTTGCTTAAAATTTGAGTGTTTCACACTGTTTACACGGCTGCATGTAATTTTATCGTAGATTATTTGCTTAAAATTTGAGGGTTTTACACTGTTTACTGAAATTTTGCTTAAAATTTGAGTGTTTCACACTGTTTACACGGCTGCATGTAATTTTGTCCTAGATTATTTGCTTGAGATTTGAGTGTTTTACACTTGACTCAAATTTTTGCTAGAAATATGAGTGTTGTACACAGTTTACATGGCTGCATGTTATTTTGTCCTAGATTATTTACCAATTTTTTTTATCAACATTTGCTTGAAATTGATTACTTGTCCATATACATGAATTGACTTCTGTCATCACTATTTATCAATGACAATTAATGTTCAGTCATACTCTAGTGATACTGTTCATCATTGCTACTTTGTTCTCTGGCAGTGGAGAATGGTTTGCACATATCATCAAGATTGACAATTTTGAGGCACCCATCACTTCTTCTTTTTTTATTATCCTATGCAACTCATACTTTTTCCCTGACTTCTGCAGATTTCAATGTGTAAAACATGTGTGTATATATATATATTTGTGCCTTACAGGTTATTCTCTTGGATATGTGTGTATATGTGCGTATATGTGTGTGTGTGTCTGTAGCAAATAACTTTTGTTAAACTAACTGGCAGTGGTTGCGACCATCTCTAGTTAATGGTGCTTAGTATCCTTGTGGTCTTTTCATATACATCAAACGTACTGACATTTCTAATAAGAGTTATTTACCAATTTTTTGCTCGAATTTAATTACATGTGACACTGTTTATACAGGATTATTTACCAAGATTTTTTTTAGGATTATGTACCAATTTTTCATAGTTATTTACATGTGACACTATTCCCGGCTGCATGTGTTTGTCTTAGTTTTAAGCATCAGTTATTTAGGTGATTATTTTTCTTTTGGGAAGATTTCGGTTTATGAAGTATATCAGTTTATTGAGAAAATTATTTGGTGGCAAAAATATGTTAGAACACCACAATATGTGCACATTGTCGTTAATTTGTGAATATTTGTGAAAAAATAGATTTTTTTGTGAAAAATTGGGCCACATTTAGACCTGTCAATTGGGCCGGCCCATCCCAGCCCGGCCCGGCCCGAACCCCAAACACTGCTTATCATTTGTTTGTCAATGTGTGTTATGCTTGGCTTTAGCACAAGCAATTTGTGCTGTGCTTGGCTTTGGCCAAGCAATTTGTGCTTTGCTTGGCTTGGGTTTGCTTGGCTTTGCTTTTTGCTTTGCTGTGCTTATACTACCAAAAAAACCAACTTTAGCGACGGCCAGATCCGTCGCTTATCCGTCGGTAACATAAATTACCGACGTAATGGCGACGAATATTTGATGAAAATGGCCGTCGGGAAAAACGTCGTCGCTAAAAAATGTCCGTCGCTAAGCCGTCGGACAAATAATTATCCGACGGACTAGCGACTGGTTAGCGACGGTTGTCTTTCACCTACTTAGCGACGGATTAGCGACATGTTCCCGTCGGTTTACATGCCATATAATATTAAAATATCCGTCGCTAATCCGTCGTCAATAGGTCGGTAAAAGCGTATCAGAGAGGTTCCTGATACGCAAAATCAGTCGCTATTCCGTCGCCATTCCGTCGTTAACCTTGATGTTATAGCGACGTATTAGCGACGGGTAGGTCGTCGGCCTGGTTCTGGAAAGCTTCCATATTTCCAGAACCATGTCGACGGATAATTGGTCGCTCATCCGTCGCTAGTCCGTCGTCATCCTCGACAGATTAGCGACGGATTAGCGACCAACTATCCGTCGCTAAGTCTCTGGAAACCTACCATATTTCCAGAACCATGTCGACGGATTCGCCGTCGCTAGGTAGTCGCTCTTCCGTCGGTAACTGCAAAATATTTTATATCACCCAGTTAGCGACGGATATTCCGTCGCTTTTCCGTCGGTAAATGCAAAATATTTTATATCACCCAGTTAGCGACGGATATTCCGTCGCTCTTCCGTCGGTATCTGCAAATATTTATATAATCCGTCGCTAGTTAGTCGCTAGTCCGTCGCTAAATGTAACATCAATTAAAAAAAATTACAGAAACATTCTATTTCCTTTTCGTAAATATTACACATTCATAATATCCAATATCCAAACATCCATGTACGATCAACAAATATCCAAATATCCATCCAAACATCCATGTACGATCAACAAATATCCAAATATCCAAATTCATGATATCCAATATCAAATATCCAATAACAAATATCCAAATATCCAAATTCATAATATCCAAATATCCTAATTCATAATATCAAAAAATAGTACAAATATCATTTTCCTGGAGATGGATCGCGTGGTCGTCTCGGCGCCGCCTCGGCTCTGCGGATGTACTCTTCCACCATGTACGCCGGCACCTGGGACAACACATGCTCTGGAAGCGTGCGGAGCTGCTCTGCCGACATCATGTCCATGAGCCCAATGAGCGCAGTATCCGGTACCAGGCGGACCTCGGCATTACGGTCAAATGAATAACGTCCAGGGTCGAAAGGACCGGCAACCGCAGTAGACGTACCGGGAGCAGACGGATCTGGACCGGGAGCAGAAGGACGCGGAAGGCGCTCCAGCACATCCGACATTAGACTCCGCATTTCCGACATATCGGAGGTGAGAGTCGCAAGCTGCGTCCTCATATCGTCCGACGGGGGCGCGGGAGGAGGCGGGGGCGGTGGATATCTCGGAGTCGCGCCCTGCAACGACGCCGCCATGGAACCTACGCCGTAGACGCGCCCTTTATTAAAGCCGCCGACAGACTCTACGAACACGTCGTCGTAGCGAGCGGCCATAGAAGAGGGCGTCTGGGTGGGCGTCGTTTCGCCGACAACCTCGGCAGGGGGCTCAATCTGACTAAGGGCCTCACGATATGCAGCCTATCCAATGAATGTGTTTATACTATAAGTTTTCCTAAGTTATAATCTAAATCCTATGTTTCCCTAAGTTATAATTTGAATCCTACGTTCACCTAATTAAGTTAACAATAATTATATTACTAATATAAATCTCATAAACGTAATTACTTACATCAGTCGCCTGGGCCCTCGCGTCGATGAAGCTCCCGTCTGCCCGCCTCTTGTGTGTATGCAAGAATACATCGTAGGCGGTGACCGACTCCGGCTCTCCCCCCTCCTTTACCGCCTGTCGTGCCTGCATACGAAATATACGTCGAATTTAATTAACTACGTATATTAATAGTACCGAATTTAATAGTGAAATGAATTTGCGGTATCTCACCAAATCTGCACGCGTCGCTGCGTGGGGCTTTGAACCTCCCGTATGCAGAGCAGCGACCTGTCTGCTCGCCTTCGCTTTCTCTAATTTCTCCCTGTACTGAGCAGTATTCATCTTATCCAACATCTGCTCGTAGTACTCCTCCCGGAGCCACTTCTTCCTCGAATGCGCCATACGAACGTCGTACACCGCATCCCGTATCTTCTTCCCGGCGGCGGCTTTGTAGGCCTTGCGAATCAACTCCTCGCGATGGGGGGGCCACCAGAACGTCGTCTGACATACAAATTAAATTATCACGTAATTAAAAAATTAGTGGATTAAAGAATAATTAATAATTAACCAAAAGATATATATACCTTCATCTCCTCGAGCCAGACGTACTGCATGTTCTGAGGCACCTCAGAAAAATTGAGGTAGGGGCCATGGTAGTTTTCCCGAATAATTTGCCCGAGTATCCGGGCAGCATCAAACGGGAAAAACCTACAAAGAAGCAAAGACTGGATTATTAACTTGAATAAATGAAACAAATTTAATAAATTAACTTAAATTTACTTACGTATCACCCGCGGGCCATAGCTCTCGTCGGTTCTCGCCTATCGGCCTCTCTGGAGGCGTCGGAGGATCCGCGGGTCCGCGGATGTACTCACCGGTAGCAGGATAAAGCTGAATCCGGGGGTACTCCGGAGCCCATCCTGCAGTAACTGATGGTGTACCCGCTGGTGCATCCGGGGGCGGAACGGATCCGCTAGCGGATGGAGTCTCAGGCCTCGATGAAGATGAATGTAGCGCAGAGGTAGATCGACGGCGGGAAGAGTCTGTGGCCGGGCTCTCCAGGTCGGGATCGGAGGACTCTATATCCGGGGAATGTGGAAGGCGACCACGACCGCTACCACCACGACCGCTACCACCACGTCCACCACGGCCAGTGCCGCTACCACCACGCCCACCACGGCCAGTACCGCCACCACCAGCACCACCACGGCCAGTACCGCCACCACCAGCACGAGTGGTAGTGACCATGACCTGTAAATAGAACACATAAATATAATTAACAATATAGAAGTATAAATGAATATAAAACTGAACTAAAATATATATACCAGCAGCAGGGCGGCGAGTGCCGTCAAGACAATGAGAACTAAGAGTGCCATCTGTAAAAAGAAAATCATACAATAAGTAGATGATCGAACGACAAAAACATAAACTGAAATAAGAATGCGTCCGTCTAAACTGAATTCACTAAGTTAGTTGTAAGTGCTTCTAATATATACCGATATTTAATCTAATCATCGTTATCGTCCTCGTCCTCATCGTCATCGTCATCGTTCTCATCCTCATTCTCATCGTCGACTTCATCTATATCATCATCCTCATCGTCGACTTCATCTGTATCATCATCCTCATCCTCATCCTCATCCTCTTCTTTTTCTTCTTCTTCTTCTTCTTCTACTTCTTCTTCAGGCTCAATACTTGGGACAAGACGCCTCTTTCTTCGGCGATATCGGTAGTATTGGTATCGACGATATCGGTAGTATCGGCGGTATCGGATCGAAGTATCGGATGTTTAGTGCAGGGTACGTGACATTGTGAAAGCAATACAAAGTAGCAGTAAAAGGTAATGTGATGCTCAAGCAGCAATGCACAAACTAAATATGTACAGGACATCTTGATGATGGCAATTTCATGACAAGTGCAGTATAAAATTTGTGTTCCTAGCAATATGGGTGGTGCATAGATGCTAGGATATGCATCTAGGGTGTTTAGAGTGTTAAACAAACATGGTATAACCAAAACGACAGACTTCACACCACAGAACAGTGAACACAAAGAATAAATCATAACCCGAGCCTCCCCCTTGGCCAAATAACCCATCAAACCCTCTCCAATTCACATGGCACAGCCCACACATATATAACAGTATATTAGCAACATTATAGACTAATTACAATTGAAAATGGAGTGAGAACCCTGCCCCCATTCCCGACCCCCCCCGACCCCCCTGCCCCCATTCAACACCCCCCCCGACCCCCCCTGCCCTCTCCACCCCCCACCCCCCACCCCCCGACCCCCTGCCCCCATTCAACACCCCCCCCGACCCCCCTGCCCTCTCCACCCCCCACCCCCCGACCCCCCTGCCCCCATTCCCCACCCCCCCGACCCCCCGACCCTCATTCCCCACCCCCCCCACCCCCTGCCCCCATTCCCCACACCCCCCCGACCCCCTGACCCCATTCACCACCCCCCCCCGCCCTCCTCCACCCCCCGCGAAGCCGATCCCCCCCCCACTCCCCCCACCCCCTCCGGCCCCAAAACACAAAATTAGAGAAAATTAGAGAGAGAGAGAGAGAGAGAGAGAGAGAGAGAGAGAGAGAGAGAGCCGCGAGAGAGAGAGAGAGAGCCGCGCACGAGAGAGGGAGAGCCGCGCGAGAGAGAGAGAGAGTTTTGGGGGGAATGAAAAATTCCCCCCCGTCGGTTCAATTTAAGTTAGGGCACAGAATCTAGCGACGGAATAGCGACGGAATAAATTAGTCGCTAAACCGTCGCCAATTAAAAGGTGTTTTTCGACGGCTATATCCGTCGCTAGGTAGTCGCCAAAGTTCCCGCCAATGTTATAAAGATTTTGCCGCCAACATTTGCGACGAATAAGCGACGAAAAATAATCCGTCGCTAATGTTCGTCGACTTAGCGACGGAAACCCGACAAATTTTTACATTTAAAATTGAAAAAAATTATGTTGTGTTGTCTGTCGCTAATCCGTCGCTAAGATGTCGGAAATTGGTCGCTATTAGCGACGGAATCCTTCCGTCGCTAAAATGCCGTCGGTAAAGTGGGGTATTTTAGTAGTGTTAGTTTGGCTTCTTTTGTGGGTACATGCCAGCCAGTCTTCATGACGGGCGGTGAACGGTGACTGTGTTGTTTGTGGGTACATGCTTAGTTTGGCTTTTTTTGTGGGTACATGTCAGCCAGTCCTCATGTCGTGGGTCACGTGCCGGACTGGGCTGAGATTTTTCACTCTTGGCCCGGCCCGGCCCGACCCGCTATAGTTCATGGGTCGAAGAGGCCCGAGCCCGGCCCACCCAAATTCAGTATCGGGCCGGCCCGGCTGACTTGACAGGTCTAGACACATTTGCATGGACAGGAACATGAGTTTGAACCTGGCTATGTTCTTTATAGATTTTAATTTGTCAAATTATTGCGTTTATGCGTTCATGTAGGAATTATTGTGATGGTTTGTGAAAAATTGGGTTTTCTTGTGAAAAATTGGGACACATTTGCATGGATAGGAACATGAGTTTGAACCTGGCTATGTTGTTTGTAGATTTTAATTTGTCAAATTATTGTGATTATGCGTTCATGTAGGAATTACTGTGATTATTTGTAAAAAATGGGTTTTTTTAAAAAAATTGGGACACATTTGCATGCCCATTCTGGATTGATGTTAAACATGTTATAAATGGAGATGAATTTGAACCTGGCTATGTTCTTTGTAGATTTTAGTTTGTTGAAAATCAACATTTGTGAATCATGCTTGAGCTTTTCAGTTAAAATTGGTTATTTGTGCCATGTGTTAGTTCCATGTCAGTAAGTCATAATCAACCTTGGTAGTATATTAATTTCCTTTTTCTAGCTAGTAATTGTCATAATCAATTGGTTATCTATATGCTTATTATTTCTTCTTCTTGGGCACATTAGTACATGGCTACCAATAAGTGTTTGCTCTATTATTAAATTTGTCTTTACTTGATATATTGCATAAGAATTTTAACTCTAATTTGTTAGAAAGTATATTCTTTGCATGATATATATTTTGGATGGTGCTAGGTGATAATTGTCTTTTGGAAATTGATATGGATAAGCGTTGGATTGGATCACATGATTGGAATTCAAAGGCATACAAGGATGGGGTCGAAGCATTTCTTAAATTTGCATATAGAACTAAGAATGCTGATACGGTCCATATTTATTGCCCATGTAGTAGATGTGTAAATCGTGTTTATCATAATCGACAGACTGTGGAGGTTCATATAGAGATGTATGGATTTGAAAGGAGTTATATGGATTGGATATATCATGGGGAGTTATTGGGTGGTTTGGGTAATAACACCGATAATATAGGAGATGATATGTCAGTTGATGAAAGTGATGCTGGATTAAATGAATGTGCTGATATGACAACAATGGTACGAGAGGGAATGGGATTCTCATTCATGATAGAAAATATGGGTTGCGAGGAAGAGCCCATGGCAGAAGAAAACTTGCGGTCCGATGAATGCATGCCGAAATACTTCAAACTTCTAAATGAAGCAGAAAGCGATTTGTACGAGAGTTGTCCTAAGGGTGTCACTGAGCTATCATTTGTTGTCCAACTTTTACACCTGAAGCAACTTAATGGATGGACAAATCATTCTTTCACAATGCTGTTGGTCTTCTTAAAAAGGTGTTTCCGTGTGCCAAGATTTCCAAATCATACTATCAAGCCAGTAAGCTAACTACTGACTTGGGGTTCACTTACAAAACATGGGATGCCTGTCCTAATAGTTGTATGTTGTTTCGAAATGAAACTGAGAATCTCGACAAATGTGAGATTTGTGGGGCTTCTAGATATAAAGTTGATCATGCCAACGAGGGTAATCTTCCTCCTGTTGACCAGGGTACTAAAGTTTCTCAAAAAAAGGTTCGATATTTTCCTTTAATACCAAGACTGCAACGATTATTTTGGTCATCGCATACAGCTTCGCTTATGAAATGGCATGCTGAGAAGCGAGTAGAGGATGGTGTAATGAGGCATCCGACAGATTCTCGTGCTTGGAAGGCTTTTGATGATAATAATCCATCCTTTGCCAGAGACAGTCGTAATGTTAGACTTGGGTTAATTACCGATGGATTTAATCCGTTTGGTAATATGAGTGTTGCTCACAGTACCTGGCCTGTTGTAGTCGTCCCTTACAACTTACCCCCGTGGTTGTGCATGAAGCAACCTAACTTAATTTGTCTATTCTTATTGATGGACCAAAAGTCCAGGTGATAAGATTGACGTTTATCTGCAAACCCTTAGTAGAGGAGTTGAAAGAACTTTGGGAGGTTGGTGTTTCTACTTATGATGCATCAACCAAACGTTATTTCAACTAAATGTACCCTGTTGTGGACAATTAGCGACTTTCCTGCGTATGCTATGTTTCAGGATGGAGCACAAAAGTGAATTTGCTTGCCCTTGTTGTAATAGGATCATCAAGCTACCCGATTGACAATGGTGGCAAGTATTGTTACTGGGGTCATCGTGATTCCTACCAGGGCGCCATAAGTTTCGAAGGAGAGGTAACTTTTAATGGCAAATTAGAAATGAGGCCACCACCTTGACATTATCTGGAACAGAAGTGTTAAAGCATTTGAATGATCTCAATGTTTTAACTGAATATAGAAGGAG